>CM050165.1:290538154-291138154 GCA_027410445.1 Discoglossus pictus
AGTCAGTATTCAAAAACACAATGAAGAAGTGGCTAAGAACCGGTACATCCTTTCGAAGATAATTGATTGTGTTCGCTTTTGTGGCGCTTTTGAACTGGCATTAAGAGGACACGACGAAAGTGAAACATCGCTAAATCCAGGAAAGTTTCGAGGCCTGGTGGATGTGGTTGGCAGTATCGATGTGCAATGGAACAGCATTTGAAGACTGCAACTGTGTTTAAGGCCACGTCCAAAACCGTGCAGAATGAGCTACTGGACTGCATGCTGGAAGTTATTAAGGAAGTGATTCACCAGCAGCTTAAGGAAGCCCAGTTTGTGGCAATCCAAGCGGATGAAACAACCGATATTTCCGCTAGGACACAGTGCGTTGTAGTCTATCGCTACATTGACAAGAAGCATCAAGTGGTGGAAAGATTTGATGGCTTCACTGAACTGAAAGCAACTCGATTGCCGCTGTTGTGCTGGAAAGTCTGAATACTGTTCTCCCAGAGCCAGAAGACAAGATGAAACTCATAGCTCAAAGCTACGATGGTGCCAGTGTGATGCGTGGAGATCAAGGAGGAGTTCAAAGAAAAATAAAAGACGTGTACCCGAACGCACACTACGTCCATTGCTATGCTCACCAACTGAACCTAATAATGGAGCAAGCAGTTTCAAGGATTGGAAGAGTTCGAGTTTTTTTTTCCAACATAGGCGGCATACCATCTTTTTTTTCATGCTCTCCAAAAAGGACTGGAGTTCTGGATGAGGTAGTTGGTAGAAGACTTCCAAGAGGTGCACCGACACGATGGACCTTCAACGTTAGGACCGTGATAGTCATCTACGAGAACAGAGATGCGCTACTTGAGTGTTTCCAGAAAATTGAAGCATGTCTAAACTTTGATCAAACATCTATACGTGAAGCCGCAGGTTTCTTTGGATTGCTGGAAGACAGGGAGTTCCTTTACTTCCTTAAATTATTTCATTTAATAATGCCACATGTTGACATCCTCTATAGTCAGCTTCAGAAGCGAGACACGGATACTGTTTATATCCACAAAGTCACAGAAGACTTTGTCAGCAGCATCCAGAAAATACGTAATTCTGTTGACGAGATAGAAGCAAGTTTGCCTAGCGATGTAACATTCCGTAGACTGAGTACGGAGATCTCAACCTTGAGACAACTTTCAAGTGAGGTATGGGACATAGTAGTGGTTCATGCAAAAGAACGTTTTTCATTTTCAAATCACCTAGTCAGTGCCAAACTTGTTCAAAGTGACTTGTATACAACCCATGACACTTGCTTTCCAACCCAAGCTCTGGAAGACAGCGTGCAAGCATATCCAATACTGAAGAAGGAACAATTATGCACTGAGATGTCACTTCTGTATGGGAAGACAGATTTTCATACTTGTACAAGTGCTGTTGCTCTGCACAAACTTTTATATCAATTGAATCTGCAGAATGTATGAACGGTGTGTGGGTGTGCATATGGAAGGCGCTATGAAAGGTGTGTGCATGGTCAGTAACAATTGTTGAAGCCTTGGCGTGGTTTGAAGGAATTGGAGGCACTTCCAAGGGTAGCTGTCACTTCTGTACGGGAAGCCAGAATTTCATGTCTGTACGAGTGCTGTTGCTCTGCACCAACTTTACCATCAATTTAATCTGCATAATGATTTCACAGAGACAGTGAAGCTATAAGGAATCCTGCTTACAACACCGAAGACTACTGCAGAATCAGAAAGATGCTTCTCCACATTGAAGAGGATAAAAAGGATAAAAAGGTATTTAAGAAGCACCATGTCCCTGGAGCGGTTGAATGCATTGGTTTGAAGGAATTGGAGGCACCTTCAAGGGTAAGTAAAGTTCTCAGAAATGGCACCAACGAACTACCAAATATAACTAGTGGTAAGTAAAGTATGAATGGTGTGTGGGTGTGCATATGGAAGGAGCTATGAAAGGTGTGTGAATGGTCAGTAACAATTGTTGAAGCCTTGGCATGGCGTTACTGCTCATATGGTTATCCATATGCTAATTCAACGTGTTTGTTTGACATTGATTATTGTGTTGTCTAAACAGAAGTGAAATGTTGTTGTTTTCTTTAATCCCAAGATCAACTGGTTTGGGCCTATACAGTCCTGATTGGTCTTTTAAGGTATGCTTGGGGCCTATATGGTCACACTTGGTCTTCTAAGGTATGTTTGGGGCCTATATGGTCACACTTGGTCTTCTAGATTTGTTTGTACTCGTTGGTCAACTTACTGAACGTGAATACCCTGAGAAGAAGAGCCGACTAATGGTAAGTGTCACTTCTTTAATTTTTCTGTTAATGCATATAGGTGCAATTATGATATTGCTGTAGTCTTGTCACATGAGTTTTTTCAATCTATATTGTATACCAATGAATTTAACACATTGTTAATTTACTTCTGGACATTGCTGCATTGCTGATCATGTATTTCAATGGACTTTACAAGTATAAGGTCATTGGGCGGGGCTTATAAAGGTCATTATGATGTCAGGGGAGGAGGTATAAAAATGGGTGTGGTTTGAAAAAGGGGAGGGCTATGTTTCGCCCTGGCGCCCCTCCAACTTGAAAGTTCACCAGCCGCCACTGTGAGATCTCTCCTGCATCAGTGCTGTGCATGCAAGACTCACAGTACAGGGGGTTATACGATCTGACCTTCTACAGCTCGAAGACTGCTACAACTTTTACCATCGGTACCAGGCTATTGCAGATAACCCCATCCTGGAGGGGATAAAGCTTGAGCTGTTGTACGCAAGAGAGGAAGTGTCTGTTATCGTGCATATGTACAATCTCTTTGCTGAAGATCATACCATTGAGTGGATCCTGAGTAGGTACTGTAAGACAGTGAGGATGGTTCGTAAACTACAGAATGTGTATGGCATTTGGAATGGAAAGAGACAGTTTCTGGTGATGTTCAAAGAGGATCCGGGCAGCCCTGGATGGATTTCAACACCACCTGCATCTTTTACTCTGGGCAGCGACCATGGGTATCTTCAGTTTCCAGGACAACCAATATTTTGCCAAAGATGCTACATGTATCGACATCCTACTGATCAGTACCCAGAGCCTGGGTGCCACTATTGTGGAAGCCCAGATCACCAGGCCTTTGACTTTAGGAATTGGAGATGTGGGGACATATCACATCTATTCCGAAAGTGCCCCAGAAAGCATACGTACCTTTCAGAGTGCATAGTACTCTAAAGAGGCTGGAGAGCCACCGAAAAAAAAAGGATGACCAGGAAGAGCCAGTTCCTGGTCCAAGCAATAAAGAATCTCGGAGTGGTGAGAGGGGCTGTTCAAGACTAACCTCAGAAAAGGTGGTCTCTAGTGTCTCAGCTTGGACTCATATGGTACTGAAAGGGCACAGGTGAAGTCCAAGCTGGTTACAGTATGCTCCCAGTCTCTGGGAAGGAGTTGAAAATAAATTGATGGTTTTGTATGTTCCTCAGGGATCCAGGGGACCTCCTTGGTCCTCTGGTGGTGCTGGGTATGAGCCTGTGGTAAAGGGTAGACCTGATGGTGGACCCTCCGGCACAGTGGGTGTAGCACCACTTAGCTGTTCTAGGGGAAAGATGTGGAAAGAGGTGCATCATAAAACCAAAAAAGGAAAATGTGGAACAAATGGACATTGACAAAACTAAAAAAAGAAGTGCTTTAGGGAAAAGTGCAGGGGGTGGACAGGCTAAGGGAAGGACCCAGGAACGTCTTTCTGGGACACCCTCTTTAGGCCTGTCAGAGACACCTACGGGCCCTGGAGACTCCAAGGAGGAAGAAATGGAGGCCACAGTATCAGATCTGGTGGACACTAACAAGTATGTTGCTCTTTCCCCAGATGACAATGACTGATGCACTCTTTTAAATGCCTCTCCCTAAACATAAGGGCAATCCAAACAAAGGCTGCAGAGTGGCCTGTTTTAAGAATGCTGGATTGACAATTAGATGATTATGAACATTTTAAGAAAGATTGGAATGGACCATCTGTCTGGTCTAGAGGGTAGGATAACAGGTCGGCAGGTGTGGCTGTTCTCTTCAGACCAGGATGGTCCATAGAGTATTTTATTGCAATCATTCCAGAAAGAGTTTTATTACTAAAAGCTAAATTTTATTTTCTATCTCTTAATTTTTTTTTATATTTATGCACCACCAGATAAAAAAACAGATATGATTTGTTTGAAATTATTAAGATGTTTTTACCAGGTATAGGACCCACAATTTTATTAGGGGATTTTAACTATATTTTCGATTCAAGTGGGAGGAAGAGAAAAAGAGAATAAATTATTTTAGATAAAACCTCAAAATGTTTGATTAACATGACCTCTGATTTTTCCCTAAAGGATACTTTGACAGAACTTCATCCAAATGAGCTAGGGTATACATGGAAAAATCAGAAGGTATGTTCTAGGATGGATTTTATTTTTCATTCTCTTGTTTTAGATGCTTTTAGTATAGATTTAATACTACATATAATATCAGACCATAATGCGTTATTATTCTGACATTGAAGCTAAAGGTAAAGCATTATGGAAATATATCTATTTTAGAAAATGAAGATGTTTTAAGACATTTTGGATGGTTTTATAAATCCCTGCAAAGAAAACAACGTTTTTTTTTTTAAATATTTTATTTTGGAGGGAAATGGTGAAAGGTGAATGTAAAAACTTGGTGGGGGAAAAAGTTGGCTAGAAGAAAATTAGAACAGTATGACATTTTACAAAAAAAAATACAATGGCTCTTTAAATTAAAATAATTAGGTGTAGAGGTTGATGTAGAAATGAAGAAATTAAGACAAGAAATTAAAATGTTTTTAGAAGAAAAAGGAAAAATGATACATTTTAAATCTAAAGTTAAAAATATTGAAAAATGTAATTGATATTTTTTTAAGAAAGCTCCCTAACTCATCCAATATTAAAGTTTTAGAAGAAAGTGGGAAAGTGTATTCAAAGTCAAAATATTTTTTAAATATAGGCTCCAATTTATATTCTTATCTATATAAAGAAAAAAGATAGATGAGGCTTGCAAGACTGATATTTTAAATTACCATGGTTTTAAGTAAAGAAGATGGATAGGTTTTATTAGATGATCTTAGTATGGAAGAGCTTTTTAGTGTGGTTTTTAGTTTTGAAACAAACAAAACCCCAGGAGATGATGGCCTCCCTTGTGAATATTACCGAAAGTTTGGGGATTTTAATAAAGATGACTTTTTATCTGTTTGTAAAATGTGCTTGAAGGGTGATATGTTACCACCATCTATGAGGAGTGGTACTGTGACTCTATTACATAAAAAAGGAGATACAAAAGATATAAAAAAATTGGCGACCTATCACCCTCCTAAATTTTGATTATAAGTGCATAACAAAAATGTTAGCAAATAGACAAAAAAAGTAATGAATTTAATTATAAAAGATGATCAGTCATGTGGAATCCCGGGGGAGAAGTATTACAGATAGTTTTGTTTTTAATAAGACATTTTAAACTACACAAAAGAGAGTGATATCCCAACTGCAGTGGTGAGTCTGGACTTCGAGAAGGCTATTGATTATGTGTCCTATTCCTTTCTTTTCCAAGTCCTGGAAAGATGGGACTCCCTGAGGCCTTCCGGAGATAGATAGCTACTGTATATAAAAATGTTTTTAGTAAACTCTCTATAAATGGAAATATTGCAAACAGTTTCAATATTAAGTCTGGTGTTAGACGGGCATGCCACTTATCACCTATCTTTTTTATATGCGCAATCAAACCTTTTTTAGAAAAAAATAGGGCAGATAAGGTGATCAAGAGAACTCAAGTTCCGGGTAGAGGAGGGAAAATAGCTAAATGTATAGGTTACATGGATGATGTAAGTGTAATATGTACATCTAACGATTCTATACGTATAATTATTTTCTGGGCACAGATTTTTTTGCAAGTTTCATCTTTAATTTTAAATATAAACAAAAGTAAATGTATGCTTTTCAATAATTGGAAAGAGGAGGTAACAATTAGAAATCATTAGAAAACATTAGAAATCACAAGAACTCATTTAAAAATGTAAGGAATTGATTTTAATAAATCTTTATCTGGCTTTGGAAATTGGGTTTTAGTTCTGAAAAAAATACAAGAGAAAATACGTTTTTGGAATCTAAGAAATGTAACTTTAGAAGGAAATTTTTTAATAATCAAATCAGTTTTATTGCCTATCTTACTTTTAAATTGGTTTATCTTTCTGCCAAATGTTTTATGGTTTAAAAAAAATTAAAAATAAAAATGTTCTATTTTTTATGGGCTTCAAGAATGGAAAAGCTAACTAGAGATAAAATAAGCAGGAAGTGTGAACTAGGGGGAAAAAATATGCCTGGATATTGATAAGTTTTTATGGCTTAAGATTTTATCTTATTGCATAAGAAAAACTGAGCATACTGACAAAACCACAGATTTATGCGATTTTATGGAGGGAGAATTATTTCTAGATATGAGTGGATGCCATTGTCTTTAAAAAAACTTATGGTTTTAATTCACCAAAATGTTATACTAATCTTAATAATTAAATTAAGAAATATGAGATGAGTAATATAGATATTAATATCATAAACATTCAGAGAAAATTGACAATTTTAATAGAAAAAAGAAAGGCGGTTTTATCTATAGAACGTTTCCCTGGAGACATATGTAAAAAAATATGGAGACAAGTTTCTAATAAAAGTAATATTAACTCTCAAGCAACCAGAAACTACCTTTAACTGGCCCCATGGGTGCCAGTTAACTGAGAGTCTACTGTGTATATATATATATATATATATATATATATATACTGTATATATATATATATATATATATATATATACAGTATATATGTACACAGTGTATATATATACACAGTATATATATATATATATATATATATATATATATATATATATATTATATATAAATAGTACATTTGTGCTCGCATTTGAATGTCTAAAATAAGTTAATAAGCATGTTTCCTGCTCAGAATACCAAGAAATAAAGTTATTACACTGCATTCCGGGAAGCTGAGAAGGGACATGCAAATGTGATCACAAATGGTTCGTTCTTCAATCCATAACCATTTTAAACATGGCTTTCTTTAAGCTTATGCCTGCTGCATTACACAGCTTTTATGCAAAGCCACGGTTGGATTATACACAAGCTGGGAATTCTATCGTACAGCTGTTTCAAGCTTATTGGCTATCATCAGCATGGAGCGGGATCCCATCTTGTGTTGTGGACCTTATGGGTAGGTAGTTCACCACAACAATCATTCAAGATATGGTGGGCAAAAGAGAGATAGAAGCCCTCCACCGTATATATATATATATATATATATATATATATATATATATATATATATATATATATATATACAGTATATATTAGTCTTCTTTTCTCATTTAATTTTTCAAAGGGGTTAACACATATTCTCAGTGATTTCAACATTTCTGCAATGTGATATCTCAGACAACTCCTATCTTGCCAGTGCTTGTGCAGTCCTAATGGGAAATTGTTGCTGTAAATGACTGAAAATGTGAATAACTCCTTAACCCATTGAATGGAATATATGTTGTACTAAAGCAGCATCACAATTTGTTTCTCAATTTGTAGACTATTGATATAATTGTTATTGTATTTTAGAATTCATTATCAGGGATGACTTCTTCATCAAGAGTCATTTTCAGCTACTCTTGATACCATTCTAGAAAGTATCAACACAGCATAAAAACACACTGGAACAAAAAAAGTGTTTACTTACATGTATGTGTATTTAGCATTTTGAGATCTTTATTTCCCACTGTGTTTGTAGACATCTGTCTTTCTTTTGCATTCTGTAAACAGGCATTATTAAAAATGCTATTTTTAATCTTTACACATCTTTCTTTTGCTGGATTTGTACATACGCAGTTTCCAATTACAGTTGATTTTAATTCACTCCATGCTGATAGACACTTCTGACCCGCATCCTGAAAATTGCAATGGCTAAAATCAGCAGGACAGCTCTTTTTAAAATTTTCATACAAAGGAAGGCAATTCTTGTTTGCTTTGCAAGATTGTTTTGCAAAAATGCAATCATTTGCCTTTTCTTTTGAATCATCATTTATTATTTGCGGATATTGAGTGAAGCTTTTCTGCACAAACAAATGTGATGATTTAATTGGTTCTATTGGGTTTGAGTGCTCTAGATGCAAAAAAAGAAAACATATGTTAATATATGAATCTCACAGAACAATCTACAAAAATATATAATCATATGCAAAGTATTTTGTATTTCTTTAACCAATTTAAATTAATTTATCTAATTTTAGAAGGAGCTGAGGAATGGTAAAAATGTGCATTACACCTCACCACAGCAACGTTTACTTATTCAATCTTACAGAACCTCAGTAATCTAGATATCAAATCCATACAACACAGTTTGACTAAAACAGACTTCTGATGAGTGTATTGTTCAGTTGTGAGTTCTCTACAATTTATTTTGGGTGGAAATTACCATGAACTGTAAAATATGAGCAAAAATGGTGTTCAGCATTCCAGTACTTTTCTTCTAGATTTGAACTGTGCCCCCACCTATGGAAGTCAATGTAATTATATGGATGCTCAAATTGTAAACACTTGAACTTGTCTAATAACTCACACCAATATATAGATAGTAATATAAAACAAATACTTTCCTTTTATTTTATAGCTGAAAAATGAAAGAACTAATTATAGTTTGACTTTTTAATAAAATGAATTTAAGGTGAAAACAAAGGATCTGGACAAATTGAAATGGGTCATTTAAAAAATCTATTTTATTATAATTAACTTTCCAACAGTTACTAAGGAAGGTACCATAATCACATAGACTGGCAAGGTGGATTATCTGCCAATTGTCAGTTTAATTAATCCTAGAGTGCTTGCTGGGGCTAATTTATTTGAACAGGTGACTGAAAACATCACAAGCTATAGACATTTTGAGTTTGCATTAAATAAAGGTGAGATGACAATAATAATATTAAAGTAGAAGTATAGTGAATGCAGAGAGGCATTCTTTACTGATGCATTTACTAACACCTTGTCTGACATTTGAATATAAGCATACATTCACAATGGTTGACAAGATATTAGTGAATTTTAGTGAATGCCGGTAGCAGTTATAAAAAATATTCTGCACATATAGAAACATATCATAATACGTTTCAGTAGAGTGGTTAACCCCAACAAATGGAAAATCATTTTTTTTTTTAAATAGACTGTTAAATATATTTATTTAGTATCATTTCCAAATTAGCCAGCAGACCTGCTTCTTTGTTATATTAGCAAATAGGCAATATAAAAAGGAAGTTAACAGCTGTACCTAAATAAACAAATCCTGAATAATTGTACTTACATTGAATGTACCACCTTTTTTCATTCATGATCTGATAGGTAGAATATTATTATTATCATCATCATTATTATTACTCTTTACTTAGATAGCACCAACATTTCCAGTAATATTTTTCACAATGAAGAGCGCTTTTTTATTAGGTATGTTAATATATCTGTTTTGATTGACACAACAAAAAACTCAGATTATTTTTCTGAGATTGAAAATAATTAAAAAATCTATTTACCATTCTTGCCAAAACACTGCTTTTCAAGCAACTTTTTAATGCTGCAATGGATATCTTCTGAGTAGATGCATTCTCTAAACATTGGACATTTGTCCGTCAAATACTGGATGGTTACATTACAGCCCAAGGAATCTTTCACTTCACAGGTTTTTCCTAGGAATAATGACAAAACTGGTTTTAGCAGGAATCCGAGGAAACATTATATAAAATTCTGAACACTAAAAATGTTTTTTGTTTTTTTTAAATAGTAAAAGTCCCCAGGAAACATGATACTAATTATAGCTTAAACATACAAATTTTAGCTTGTGACCTATCCATTGCAGATATACAAACCAGATATGTATTACCTATATGTATATTATTTCAATAACTATAAATCCTAAAAATATTTATATACATCATATGTTTTCAAGAAAATATCTGAATTTCAGATATTCCTAGATACATTTTGTCTACATTTGATGTTGAAAGTGTAAAACATGATTATTACTAGTAGGTAGTTGATTAACATACATTAAAAGAAATGAAAGACTTCACACTCACCCTCTTACAGTTTGTCATAAGTCATTATTATTTTTCTTTTATAAAACAATTCTACATACAGCTGAGAGAGATAACAATGGGGTCAGTATATGCTTTCACCTATGTCAATTAATATCTAGGTGGGCATAAAATACAAAAAAAATATACCATAAAAAGACAAACAATTCCCCTATAAGAGAAATTGACATGAATAAATATTTCATTCCTATGAGTTATTACATATTAAATATTGCATTGCATATTAAACCTTCAATTGCTCAATACAGAAGTCACAGAAATACATTAGAGATAAATCAATTACTCTCTGTTTACCATTCCTTCTTAATTCATTTCTCCTGTGTATCATATTATTTTAAATACATTTTGTAATTAAATGCATTGGATTTATATTTCTTCCAAGCATGCCAGATCTTTTCTTGATTGGAATGATTATTTAAGATGTAGTTTTATTTTTTATTTTCCATCTTTCATTACAAGTAGTCCAACTTCTCACCATTAAATATTTATCTTATAGCAATTCCACCACACAAGTATCTACCTTAAGCCCACAGTCTTTCCTGCATGGTGAATTAGGGTTAATAGAAGGATAGAACTCCATTTCTTAAGTTTAGGAAATCCTTCCCCACCTTCCAGATCTTCCTCTTCTGCAAATACTAGTTTGTAACATCCATAAAGCATTTTCGTAAGGTACTGAATTGTAGCTAACAGTTCAACATTTAGACTCATACTTTGGTTACTCCAATTCATATCTTTAATTTTGCAAATAGGTAAGAAATTCTATATCCAGCATGGAGATTAGAGAGCAACCACATCACGATTTTCAAGAGATTTTCTGTATTTATTTTTTTATGTTCAAACAATGAATACAGTATTTTAAGTATACCAGAATATTAATAGTGAAAAAGGGGGGATAGTTTTTTATTTAAATCAAACCAAAGTCAAGGGTTTAAAATAATATGCAAATGGTAGGGCTCCAGTCACCAAATTCTATTTTATTACAACCATATTCAATGTTTGATTGAATGGATTTTAGTAGTAGGTCTTCAAAGATGCTTTATAATATACTTAAATATTAAGCACTGTGGTATGATAAAAAATCTAACGGTTGTTATAATCCTTATCAAGGACATTTCTAAGTTTGTGTGTGTGTGTCATTGAAAATTAATTTGGAAAATAACCTTACTCCTGCTGTAAGGTCCATGGTAAAGTCCATCCAAAAGACAAACTGCAGGATAAAAAAAGGGTCTCTTCCTCTGAGGAACTTCACCACTGAATAACTTCACTTCACGCTCTGCTGGTATTTATAGGTTTTTGATTTGCTAAAATATGTGTTAATCATATTACAGACAGTTAGAATCAAATAATAATGTGGACCATATCTGATTGGCCCTAGATATAGCTTACATTATCTTCTCTGACTGGCTCTATTAACAGCAAATCAGATAAATGTAACAATATTATTGATGCTTATTCTGTTTAGCGACTATTTTAACCAATTAGAACAGGTGAAAATAACTCTCTATAATTGATTACAATCTTAACTAATCCAATAAGGGCAATATTATTATTAAAGACTGTCCTGATTAGCTGCTACTTTAACCAAATAGAATAGGTGAAAATAAAACTCTTTGAGTGGTTACAAGACAAACCTATCACAATATTAAGGTTTAAATCCCAGCATTCCTAGTGATTAAAGTTCTAACCAAACAAAAACTAAAATGACAACACTATTATTAATGCCTATTCTGATTAGTTGGGTTATTACCCATAAGATTTCTTCTGGTAGACATGTAATTGAGCAGTCCTATTTACTAGAGACACCGTTAGTAAAATGTATAATTTCCCATCATGCTCTTATTCTTCAGAGTCATATTTTACATTACATATATTATATTATGTTATATTATATATTTTAATTTAATATCACTTTGTTTTATTAGTTATCTATATATAAATGATAGGACCACTGAATGTCCCTGACAAAGCAGGTGTTCTACTGCTGACGAAACACATTGCTTTGTTTGATACATCTAAACTCCCCTATGTGACTATAGTTATATTTATCAAGTAACCCGTCAGTGACACAACAATCTATAGGGTAAGTACAAGTGGTAGCATGTGATTGCGATACTGTATTATTCTCTGCAAATAAAAATAAATAAATAAAAATACCCAAAGTGATGTAGAGATAATACCTAAAAAAACGCGTATAACCAAATTCACAGAGCTGTAATAATACCAAAAAAATAAACTCTTGAATACAAACTTCAATAAGAAAATAAGAGGGTGCCACTCGTGGTCTCATATAATCCCCAACTGGAAATCCTAAGCAATATTGCCTAGGGTTTAAATCAAGCACTCCATGAGGATAACGGACTGAAAATCATCTTTCCAGAACTGCCTCTTCTCTTTTACAGACAACCACCCAATCTGATAAACCTTATTTTGAAACTCCTTGCAAATCTTCTGCAAGTATATTATAGCCAGAATGCAAGAACACATTAGAGCTAGAGAGCTACTGGCAAACTGGGTGTGTGTCAGTATGTTTTATGGGATTCATTTTTGAGGGAGCCTTTGGATAGCTCGGTCAAATTTGCTTTTCAGCCTTACAGAGTTCTTACAGTAGCCATGGAATAGAGCATTATATTGGTATCTTTGCTTCTTTTGTTGTATACCTTTTGCAGACTGGAGTTCCATCAAAGATATATTCACTTATGCAATTTCTATCTCATCTAAGCTCCAGAATGTTGTAAGTAGGACCACATAATTGGAAAGTGGTCTACATACTTTGATGTACGCACTAAGATAGATAAACATAAGGACTTAAACTGAAAAAAATGCACTGATAGGCACATGGGAATATTCTAGTAGTGCCACTCTGATCACTCCACTCATTGCTACTAAATAGAGATATTGATTCATATTTACATTTTAAAGCTTGTGCAAGTGAAGGAATTTTGTGAATTATTATATGTACTATTTTGATTATAACAGTATTCAATAGGATCTACACAATACAGCAATCACTGATATAAGCTACACAGTTTTACAAGGTATCAACAGTTTATTTAACATCGAGAAGTATGACAGAGTAATAGAAAGGATTTGCATGAGCCACTGACTTTTGTGAAAGAGTTAACTTCCATGAACAGCTAATTACATCCACTTGATCAGACCTGATAAAAGACTGAAATTGGATGGGACTATTTTGCACTGTAGCTGGCAGTTTGAAGCCTGTGTGAGGCCTACATTCTGGGAAAGGCTGGGAAAGAACTGCGTGTAAAGTTTGCATGAAAAAGAAGACAGATATATAGGAGTTTATGCTGTTTATTGGAGCCCTGAAAGAGAGGTGTTTACTGAAGCTGAGAAAACCCCTCAAAGTGTGTACAATTATTTTTTGGGGCAGAGGGGCATACTCTTGCTGAAGCTAAAGAAAGATACACATAGAGATAAAGAAGCCTGGAGCTGATGTTCGTTTTTCAGAAAAGTGGGAATTTCTAAAGTGGGAACTTCTAAAGGATGCAGGACAGTTATTGTGAATTAACTATTGGACTGTTTTGTTTTTGCTCCAGACTGGTTTTGCTGGGTGAGTGCAGATAGTTAGGGAACTGTCTAACAGTGAAGGTAGTACAAGGCCTGTTGTTTTCTTTGATTTGTTGTTGTGCATTATTTCATAAAACTGAAAATATAGTAACATTTGGAAAGCATTAAAGCCTCCTGTAATTGTGTACCTCCATTGAAAGTTTCAGAAACAATGGCACAAATCCAATGGAGACTGATGATAACTTGTCACAGAACTTAAAAATATTTTGTGTCTAATTTTTACAAGAGTGTTTGGACCATATTGCACTATAATCTGTTTTTTCCTTCTTTTTAATTTTCTCAATACAATGAATCTGGTGCAGCTAAGAAAATATGAAGCCCTCTATGTTTCACTGTACTTACATAATACATGCCTAAGTGACACAAAAGTGGTGTGTAATAATCATCTGAGAATAGTTAGAAGTAACTCTTGGAAAGTAAATTGCATACGACAAGAAAATGCTGTTACAGCATCATATCGCTCAACAATTTAAATGGCTAAAGAGGACCACATACATTTGAAAACACATTACATTCTAGTGATATTGCTATTTATTTATGGTGACAGTAGCTTGATTAAAGTGTAAAAATATTAGAGATATATATGGTTAATAAGTGCATTGTTGGAGCTAGTTAATGGAGGGCCCAATGCAAAATTTATATATATACTAGTGACTTGTCCGTCAAAAATGAAGGTAATAAAATTTGAAGCCTGGCAATGCTGTTTGCCACACAATGCGAGGTTCTTCCCCCTCTAACTCATCGCCAACACACAATTTTCGTGCCCCGCAATGAGCGCTGAAAACGCTCATTGTGAGCCTTTCCCTCCTCTCTCCCTCCCTTGTTTCTTTGCCCTCTCTACCTCCCCTGGGTTTTTCCCCCTGTGTCTGTTCCACACCCTCGCTTACCCCTGTGTCTCTTCACCCCCAATCCCTCCCCTGTGAACATTTCCACCCTCCCCACCTCTCCCTTTCTCCCCACTCTCTTTCCTTTGTGCTCCTGTTTGCATTTATGGGCATGAAACCATTTGCGGTTTTGGGAAATTCAACCAGTTAAATATAAAATTATCTTGCAACTTCACTTACAGGCTCCCTCCCTCTCCCCCTGTGCTGTGTGTGAGGTTGTAAGTTATTTTTTTATTTAATTGGCATCTTTTGACGGTCTCCCAATGGCTTCCGAGTTACGGGCTTGAAAAAAATGGCGGCTGTTAAATCCATATTTTTTTTTAAGCCTGTAACTCATAAGCCATTTTGAGCCTCTCCCCCTCAAGCCAGTCACGTACAGCCCTCACATATAGGCCTTGTCTCTCTCTTTCTCTTGTGTGTCTTGCTCTCATTTCTTTCTCTCTGACATGTCTCTCTCGCTCTTGGTGTGCGCTCTCTCTGCACTTTCTCCCTCTGTGCACTCTCTTTCTCTGTGAGCTCTGTCTGTGCACTCTGTCTGTGTGCTCTCTCTGTCTGTGTGCTCTCTCTTGCTCTCTGTGTGTGCTGTCTGTGTGTGATCTCTCTCTCTTTGCACTCTCTTTCTGTGCACTCTCTCTCTTTCTGTGCACTCTGTCTGTGTGCTCTCTCTCACCCTCTGTGTGTGCTCTCTCTCTGTACCCCTCCCTCTGTGTGTCGATTTCTGTGCGCTCTCTGTGTGCGCGCTCGCTCTATCTGTGCACTCTATGTGTGTCCCTCTCTCTATGTGTGCTCTCTCTGTGTCTGCTCTCTGTCTGTGCACTCTCTCTCTGAGAGATCTCTCTCTCTCGTTCTTTGTGTGCACTGTATGTGTGTACTCTCTCTCTCTCGCTCTTTGTGTGCACTGTGTGTACTCTCTCTCTGTGTCGATCTCTGTGCATTCTCTGTGTGTACGCTCTTTCTGTGGCTCTCTCTGTGCGATCTGTTTCTCTGCTCTCTGTCTGTGCACTCTCTCTGTGCGCTCTCTCTCTGTGCGCTCTCTCTCTGTGAGCTCTATCTCCGTGCGCTCTCTCTCTGTGAACTCTCTCTTGCTCTCTGTGTGTGCTGTCTGAGTCTGATCTCTCTGTCTGTGTGAACTCTCTCTCTCTGTACCCCTCCCTTTTTGTGTGTCAATCTCTGTGTGCTCACTGTGTGTGTGCTCTCTCTGTGTGTGTCTCTCTCTCTTTGTGTGCTCTCTCTCTCTGTGCTCTCTCAGCCTCTGTTCTCTGTCTGTGCACTCTCTCTCTCTGTGCACTGTCTGTGCGCTCTGTCTGTGAGCTCTCTATCTCTGCACTTTCTCTTGCTCTCTGTGTTCACTGTCTGTGTGTGATCTCTCTCTCTGTGCGCTCTCTGTCTGTACACTCTGTCTGCTCTCTCTCTCGCTCTTTGTGTGCTGTCTGTGTGCTCTCTCTCTCTGTACCCCTCCCTCTCTGTGTCGATCGCTGTGTGCACTCTGCGTGTGCGGTTTCTCTATTTGTGCTCTGTGTGCACTGCTGTCTGTGTGTGATCTCTGTCTGTGTGCATTCTCTATCTCTGTACCCCTCCCTCTCTTTGTCAATCTCTGTGTGCTGTCTATCTGTGCACTCTCTCTCTGTGCGCTCTATCTGTGCACTCTCTCTCTGTGCACCCTCTCTGTCTGTATGCGTTCTTGCTATGTAACTCTCTCTCTCACTCTGTAACCCTCCCTCTCTGTACTTGTCTCTCTCTGTCCCTGCCTCTCTCACTCTGTACCTCTCTCTCTCCCTCTCTCACTTTGCTGTCTTTCTCTGAAATGCAAATGGCCACCAGCTTATGTTAAGATCAGGTATTAGCCCCACCCACTGACATCATAGCCACGCCCCCTTTATGACGTCAGCATTTTTTGCTGCTCACAACTATATATGTGATGTGATATTTGCTTTCCCAAAATTATCTGTTTCCTTGTTTCTGGCACTTTCGAAGGATGGAGGAACACAAATACAGGAGTCTTTAAATGCTTTTTCTATCTTTACTTTCATATATTTGCCAGTATTACAAAATTGAACTGTGTAATATAAGAAGAAAAATATATTCAAACATTTCAAAGAATATAAGTATTAGTATGAAATAATTTCACAACTAAAAAGTTATCAGATAAACAATAACAAGTAAACAATACAAAAAGAACATTTTCCCTTATCTAACAAATGAAATCAATAAAAGTCAATAAAAGTATTCAATTTGTTTCCTCTTATCAGCAACTCTTCAGCTTGCTTGTTCACACCAAATTGATTAAGACAGCCTCTATCACATAACAAGTACACTGTACATTTTAGCTGATTACTAAAATGAATAAAAATGTATATTCAAACATTTTAATATTTCAATAAATAGAATACTGTATCAGTTTGCAAAAAATGAATTGTATCCATTAGTATGCAGTTTGAGGTCAAGACAATTACTTTAACATATTAGATGTGTAGGGGGTCAAAATAAATGGAAAATGAATCAATAACATATTTGCCTATAAAGCATACCCAAATAAAATAAAAAAATCAGACTTTGTTGCCTTAAAACAATAATCTCACTGACAAAAGAAAATTGATTTTAATATGAACATCAGTAATGTTTTCTACAGCCTAATAAGACAGCTGAATAAATACTTTCAGCAAACATTAAAATACTGTATTGATAAAAGAGTGCGAATGCTTGGGCTCAAGTACCATACAACAAACTCCAGTCAGTTCAGGGAACACAATTTTAGCACAAGTCAATATTTCTTTTTAGTATTATCTAATCATAAATATAAATAGTTAAACATTGTTCCCTTATAAAAAATAATTAATGTGAAACAATATTAAACTATGTACTATAAATATTATTATTACTTCCTTTATTTGCAAAGCACCAACATGTTCTGTAGTGCTATACAGGGGTAATTTCAAGTCAAAAGCAATATTACCACAATGCGAAAAAATATATGTACACATTTTCACATGTACTGTATATATATATATATATATATATATATATATATATATATATATATATATACTCCTTCCATATTTTAATATATAAAGTTGGAGCTCAATGCAGTGTATTTTTGTTGTTGTTGTTCAGTCCTTCAGTCGTGTCTGACTCTCGGTGACCATATGGATGCAACACACCAGACACATCTACATGTGTTTTTGGTTGTGTTTATCCATGTGTGTTTCTTGGCAAAGATACCAGAGTGAGTTGCCAGTTGCTTCTCCAGTGGACTGCAATTTGTCTTACCTCTCTGATATAACCTGGCCATTTTGGATGACCCTACATGGTATAGCTCACAGCTTCATTGAGATACACAAGCTCCCTCACCTCGACAAGGTAGAGATCCAGAAGGGGAATGTCTTTTTACAGGATATTTATTTGTTAAATGGACAACTTTTTTACCTTCATGCTAACACAATTACCCATACAAGTCAACAGAAGTTGTATATGACATTATGATATGCCCCTGTATCGCGCTACGGAATATGTTGGCGCATTATAAATAAAGGATAATACAGTTATGGGTCCTAATATAAGCCGCACCCGCATATAAGCCGCACCCGTAAAGTTCAAGGGGAAAAAATAGAAAAAAGATAGTACTCAAATATAAGCCACACCCGTAAAATTGGAGAGAAAAAGACTCTCAAAGTGATCAGCCATTGCAAGAAACAGGCTTTCTCATTAGCACTGTAGCTTTTTTTGCAGGTTACAGGTCTTACAGGATGTTAGAATCACTAAAACCGTAAATCGCTATTCAATACCCCAGTCTAAAGCATGAAAATCGTCACCCTTAACTCGCAATCGTGCAAATCGTCAGTAATTTTGCATTCGCGAATAGAAGTTGCACGCCTTACAAGCAAAGTTCGCAAATCGGAAATTATTTTTTGACGGTCGCGAATATAAGCCGCACCCGTAACTCGAACCTCAAAAAACAGAAAAAAGGTGCGGCTTATATTCGGACCAATACAGTAATATCACAATATAAAAAGAGTACAAAAAGTTTATTGTCTTTTAACAGACACACATACACATTTATGTTGTTGTTAAGTGATATTCTGCCGGGTTTGACTTTTTGTGACCTTGTAGACTTTATTCTAACACACCATACCTTTACGTAACCTGCTAAATGTCCCCTTTGTCTGGGATGCATGCAATACTGAAATGTAATGTAATATTCTTTAGAAAGCAAAATTATATAATTAAATTATATATAGAAAGATACCTGAAAATTGGCAGAACTCTTCAGTTAGATTCCAGATTTTTCCACACTCATTTTCTGCAACCCTGCATCTGTCTTTTAAAGTGAGGCAGTCTGTACTTTGTGATGTATTCATATTCAGAAGAAATAACAACAGAGCTAAAAAATAGTTTAAAAATTATTGAATTGCAGTTATAGTTTTGCATTAAAGTCACCATAAAAGTTTAACTTTTCTGTCTCACAGTTTAAATGACTCAGTTATATATAAGCGTTTACTTGCCATGAGATATGTTTGCCCAACTAAAGTGTTAGTTGCAGCATAGAACCCAACCTATACTCAGAGATCACTATTACATTCAGGAAACCATAAATCAGGTGTAGTCAATAGGTAAGCATTGATCAATCAAAATCTCCAGCTTGATTACATTTGCTAAATATTTCTCCTGAAGCTTCCATATGCTTAAACATGCTTCCCTACATCCTTCCTGTACTCTCAGTGACATCACATTATATATTTGTATGTGCATAATTATGGATTCTAGACTTTGACTACATTTTCAAAAAATACTTTTCGATTTAGTTTTTTATTTGATTTTGTAAATTACATTTTTTTTTAAATAATAATATGCAGTTTAGGTACAAAAATTCTAGGCTTTAACTACATTTTCAAAAAAAACTTTTCGATTTTGTTTTTCATTTGATTTTGTAAATTAACTTTTTTTTTTATATATATAATTATGTGCAGTTTAGGTACAGGTAATAAATAAGTTGAGGTATATTTGTAAAGGTCAGGTTTAAATGTAGGGATAAGAAGGAATAAATGGAGTGGCAACCTAAAATAACTCCACTTCTTATTTCTTCTATTGGAACTATTTATCAAGTGGGGATATATTTTAACTCTGATAAATAGCTCCTATGGTAAATATAGGAAATATTAATATTTAAATCCCCTGTTAATCCACTCTTTTTTCATATGTAATAAATATACACCATTCATTCAATAATGGAATACACAGCACCAACCCTGGTCCATGGAATAACAACAGCCAAACAGGGGAGAACTCTATGCCTCAATCATAACAGGAACATGTCAATGATATTTTCGAGGTACTTTTTGAAATGTGCAACTGACCTTGCAATTTATTAGTACCGTATTAAAACTGAAACACCAGTACTAACTTGTTATTCTAATTATTCGAAAGAAAAAAAAATACGCTATGCTTTATTTATACAACTTCGTTAAAAATGTTATTTGAGATTGTTCAGAGCACCTTTGATCTCTAGTAAAGTCACTAAATACTACTTACTGGTGTAAAAGCTTGCAATTTAAAAGTATAATTATGATGTTGCAATTTTTAAATAAAAAAATAAATGTATTATTTATGTTTTGTTTAAGTGTAATCTGTGCAGAAAAGGTTGTTTTACTGTACTAAGGAAAGTAAGAAAACAAAAGTTCTAAATATATATATGCATCGCACATGTAATTTACTTTCATTACATTCTTGTTGAGAGAGAGCTAATGTACTTTATAGATTATATTTTAACATTCTATTATTTTATGTGGGTAAAGTATTATTTTCTATTTGTTTAAAACATATCCATTCCACAAAGGCTGATTTACAATACACCATTGCTTGTGCCTGGCTAAAAACAGAAATCTTTATTTACAGACCTTAACATATGACAGAGATATGATTTAAAAAGATCACCTGTTCACAGATACCTCACTGTTTTCATAAGGCACAATAATAAACAGGGATCAAGCCATGCGTAAACTCTAAAAGCAAGACATGCCTTTTAGACCAGAAATAAAGCCATTTAGAATTACCTACACATCATTGAACAAGATGAACTCATCTACACAATGCTTTCTCTTCCATTTGTATAAATCATTATTTCACTAGAATATGAAATGATGTTTATAGTATTGAGTAACTAAGCAAGTGTTACTAATGCAAAATCATTAAAAGCTTCATAAATGTATTTAATTAAAACACAAACCTTTTAGTATGATCATATTTAAAAGTTAGAAACAAACATTTTTAGTTTTTTAGAAATAAAACTTCTATTCTTCTAACATAAAATATCTAACCCCTACAAAATAGATAAATTCAACAAGTGTGAAAATATATTCTATGTAAAAATCAAAGCAAAAATAACTTTTTTTGTAAGTTAAATATGAAAATTAAACATTTGACTACGTAGCAGTTTGGTTACCTGTACTGGAGATGTGCTTCATTTCAGCTCACAGTGAATCCTATGTTACCAGTGAAGTGCACACATCTAATGATTACCAGCAAATAAAGATCTGTTACGATTTCAGCACTGATACCTACAGGACAGCTCCCAGCCCACAGGATCATTAACCCTTTAAATAGTCATCTTAACTGCAAAATAATTATACATAGAAAACCGTATTGTCCAATGGCTGCTGCTTAACACTCACTTTTATTGAATTGCATTTAAAAAATGTCATGTTGACATCCCTTTCAATAGAAAACATATTTTTATATTGTGTGCACTGTGTGCTTCCACATTAAACTTACATAAATGTGTTGATAAGACGGTGTTCTGTATAAATTATCACATGTAGCTAGTGTATACATTACAGTATTCTGTTAATGTATACCAGTAATATTCAATAATTCAAAATATACACTTGGGTAACTTTTATTTTGTTTTGTTGCTTACAGTTGTACATATGTATTAACAGTAAATTGGACAGATCATTTACTTGAATGTTCACCAAATAAGGATTTTAGTATTTTATTTGACATTGATTAACTAGTTTATTTGATCCATGGCTTATATTATTTTATGTATCCTTAATATAATTTAAGTTATTTTATGTAAGCACTCCTTTGCTTTTATTTCTGTTTATATTTATTATCTTTAGTAGCGACTTGCCCATCAAAAATGACGGCAATAAAATTGTAAGCCTGGAAATGCTGTTTGCCACACAATGCGAGGTTATGTTCCCTCTGAGCACCTTCGGGGCTCATTGCGACCGGCAACGTTCCTGCTTTGCAATGATCATTGCAAGCCTCACCCCTTGGGTACTTTATAGGCCTCGCGCTTGAGCTCTTGAGCACCTTTGATGCTCATTGTGAGGCTGCCCCCCCATTAGTTTAGGGGCCGTAAGATGAGAGTTACTGCCTTGGGTTAAATGTTACTGCCTTGGATTAAGTGTTACTGCTTAGAGCTCCTAAGCAGTAACAGTTAACGTTTTCGTCGTGTAAAGTTTTTTCAGCAGCCATTTTTTTTCTCGCTTAGGCTATTTTCGATCATGAAAAAATGCCAAATATTCCTCAAATTTACTTGCAACCTCACTCACAGGCTCCCTGGCTCTCCTCCTGTGCTGTGTGTGTAAGTTATTTTGGATGCATATTTGAGTTTTTTTAGTGGTCTTGTCAGTTCGGTGGTTCGGCCGTTAAAATCGTAATTTTTCAGTGGTCTGTGATTTTAAGTCCTGCGCTGCTGTCGGTGACCTTTGGCGCTCATTGCAGCCTAAGTCCTGCGTGCCTCAACTGCTCTCCTCACTTCGTGAGGCGAGCAGTGCAATGAGCGCCTTCTGCCTAAGTCCTGCGTGCCTCACAGTACGACAACTATATATATGATTGAGAGTTGGCATATTGTTACCATATATCTATGAGAAGAGGAAAATGTTTTCAGCAGTGCAAAGGTAGGATAAAAGATTGTTTCTGTTGCAAAAACAATAATTAAAATTAGGGATAATTGCTACTAAAGGATAAAAGGTTGGAGCAGTTCTAGATATGTAATATATATTACAGAAATTAAGAGTTTCTTTAGAGCATCTGGCTCCAGATAATAGTAGAAGCAGTTCTAGAGAAATAGGATAGATGGAATCTGGATAATAATTGGTATGTGTGAAATATTAGAATATATAAGGCTAGCTAGTGCTAGTTATAGACTACTGAACAGGATTACAGTAAAAGGAAATGTTTTGTATGTCAATTTATCAAAACTTATTGAAAACACAAAAAGGGAAAGTTGACACCCATTGTAAAGATTATTTTAAGTTCAAGTCTCCATTGCTGTGTTTTCAAGCAGCTGTGTGCATTTTAATACAGGCAGTGCTTCTTCAACATAGGCACCCCAGTTTACTCTACCCAACTTTGTGCCATTTCACAGTTATACTGTATATTCATAAGATAAACTTTTCCCATTTGTATGTGAGAAATTGTGACTGGCCTTACGTTGTTTAATAATTATGTTGCTTTTCAAGGAACCTAACTCGTCTTAAAAGTGGGGAAGTCAGAAAGATTTTAAGTTTATTTTAGAACATTCTTAAAGGACCACTGCAGTTCATCAAGTATTTCCCAAATTAACATTACCAGCAGTGTAAGCCATAGACAACATTTGTTGAACAATCAGAATTTTTTGAAGACTTTCTTTATGACTACAGCAAACCAGGAATCCATTTTGTGTTTGTTACATCAAATCCCTAGAGCTGGATGATAGGGGTGTGTTTTATAGATATCAGAGGAGCGGGGGAAAGGTTATCCGATGAGGGAAAAGGCATAAGTCCAAAGGTTTTCTTTGATTTTTTTCCTGATCAATAATGCTCTTAGGCAGACTCAAAGTTTTAGTTTCTAGTTGTGTCTAGTTTATATTTCTAGTTGTGCAGTGGCCCTTTAATAGTGTAAATCCACCAGATGATAAACATGGGATATTACTTTTAGTAACTGCCTGGAAACTTTATCCTTATGTGCATTGAGTTTTTATCTATTTTGGTCTGTCTGTTTTAATATAGTATAACTGTATTTAGACATATATTTTAGTAAATAAAAACTGACATACAGAATTGTGTAATATGTAGTTTTCTCAGTGAAGTGCAGCAAAGCAAAACTGCCAATTATGTTCAAAGTTATTAGCTTCAAATTGACAAAATGAAAAATTATATTTGAATAAATAGTCATGAAATTTTAATGTAGAAAAAAAAAATATTTACATGGTTGTTATTATTAGTCAAGTTTTTCTGTGTTTTCCTTTCTACTGTTTTATTCCACAAAGAAATTAGGTGATATTTAGCAAATGTTATGTCATGTCTCCTTTACTTATATCTCATAGATTTGAGAGAATATCCTCAGGGTACATTCCTCTATACCACTTGCATGTGGAAATCCACAGGGATTTTTTTTAACAATGGTATTTGCTCTATACTTATGTACAATGACTGATGTAATGAATGTGTAGTAGAACTTCTGGAGTAGATAAGTGGAAGCAAGTTGACGTTGAACCATGCGATACCACTGGGGTTAGGACAGGCTACCATCTGATATCACTAAAACTGAAGCAAGGACACATGATTAACCTGATGGATTACAACAACAGATCTCAGATGAAGTCACTATGCCCAACAAGGTGATTCTGTGACTTCAAAACAAAGCCTTATTCAGCACCTGATGATGTGTTATTGCTTTGGGAGAAGAGAGATAAAGGTGGGAAGAAAAGAGAGGAGATGGGAGGTGGGAACAGAAAGAAGAGCATTAGAGCATTTGTTCCTAGTCCATTTGGTTTCCTGATATGTATTAACCCTTTGAGTACTTGTTGTGTGTTACCCTTTAATTTGTATAATGAAACAGACATAATAATAAAATCTCATATGTTTTAATTACACATATAGAAATTAATGTGGTTCAAAGAGTGTACATTAGTTTTTTTTAATTCATCAAGGCTCCAAGAGGGTAAAGTGTTCTTTACACTAAGATTTGTCTATCCCTTTTTATATGTAATCATTGTTATTTAAAAAAAAAAAAAAGACTTCTTCATGTGGTATTATTGCTAAATGTAATGCAATTTAAGAAATGTTATCAGAATCAATAAACATTATGTTTTAAAATAAGCAAGAGTGCAGGAATAAAAATTGTGTTTTTATCCTAAAAAATATTTTCAATTGTTCGGTAAATTAATCACAGTATCCTAGCACTAATGCTAACATACATGATTAATATATTTTGATAGTTTTTCTGTGCAATAGAAATTGATTTATATTGATCCCCTAGTAAATGATGCAAACATCTCTTTTCTTATATTAGCTTATAATATTGATTTATAGATTGTGTATAATAGCACTACAAAAATCAGATCACTATCCTTTGTATGATAATCCAAATTGTGTCTATTGGTTAGGGTTGGTTATTTATGTATGAATTACAGCGTCATAACAAAATCAAAGAAGAAAAGGCATATATTTAGTAGCACTTTAGTGTTGTTGTTGTTTAGTAATTCAGTGGTGTCCGATTCTCTGTGATCCTAGAAACCGCAGCATGGCCCTCTGAGCTCCCTCAAGCATGTGTTCATTACTTAATTGACCTCATCTATCCAGCTCTGCATCTGCCTCCCCCTTCTTCTTATGCCTTCAATCTTTCCCAGCATCAGAGTCTTCTCTAGGGAATCCTATCTTATGATATGGCCAAAATGTTTGAGTTTTAGCCTGATCATCATTCCTTCTTGTGAACAGTTTAACTTGATTTCCTGTTGTACTGATTTATTAGATCTTCCTGCAATCCAAGGAACTCTAAGCATTTTTCTCCACCACCTTCTTTATTGTGCAGCTCTCATATCTGTATGTTACTGCTGGTAATATCATAGCTTTAACTATGTGGACCTTTATTAATATTAATAATGATATAACTTTACTTTTTCATAGCTTATCCAGACTTTAAATAAACGACTTCTAATTTCATAGCTGTAGTCAACATCTGAAGAGATCTTGGAGCCGAGGAAAATAAAATATGACACTGTCTCCTCTTCAACCTAAACATTAGGCTTAATTTAGGCTCAGGATGTGAGGCAATCTTAAATTACTTAAATGTGTTTGAAACTACTATTTGCATTGGAAGGCAGTACCAATTATGTATTACAGATGTATAAAGCATTACATTCTCACATTAGCACCCTATGTTCCAGCTTCCAAAGTTGAAATAAAGCCCCCTTGTTTTCTCACTTATAATGACAACAATTTTGCAGAGATAGCGAGCTAATGCTCCTTGTAAATTCAAATCTTATAATCGTAAATGAACTTTCGCTTGTAATGTATCTTCTCTCTTTAATATCTTAATATATCATTTGCTTGCCACTACTGACGAACAATTCCCAAGCCTGCCAAATTAATGTACTTTACAACAATTTTAAATTTCAACATTTGTGTGATGTACATTAGCATTTGCTTACCAACTGTGTTAAACGTTCACCATTACAGGCAAGAGATATCTATAAAATCACTAATGATCACCTGACCATAACTGACCAATCAAAATGTATGGTAATCTGACAGCTGATTACATGCTGATCACAGTCTCTATGGCATGCTCATTATATTATTACATTATTTTCTAAAAACTATTTAAGTTATTTAAATTATAAAAAAAAAGGTGGGCACTATTTTGATCACTATTACATTGCCAGATTTCAAACAAATCCATTCAGCATTTTTTATATAAGCAAAGAAAAATATTCTATGGGAAAAAACACCATATCATCACCTTAAACTTCCTAATAAATCAACAAAATTGGCCTAACAATTTAAAATACCAAGTTTCAAAAATATATCTCAAACCAAAGCAAAACTTTATAAGCTCACGACTAATTAGTTTACAATGGAAACTTTGAGAGAACACAGCTCAAGACCAATGAGTTTACAATGGAAACTTCGAGAGAACAGAGCCATATTGTAATAATTAGTGATGTCGCGAACATCAAATTTTGGGTTCGCGAACAGCGAACAGGCGAACATCGGCGAACCGCCATAGACTTCAATGGGCAGGCGAATTTCAAAACTCACAGGGACTCTTTCTGGCCACAATAGTGATGGGAAAATTGTTTCAAGGGGACTAACACCTGGACTGTGGCATGCCAGAGGGGGATTCATGGCAAAACTCCCACAGAAAATTACATAGTTGATGCAGAGTCTGGTTTTAAGCCCTAAAGGGCATAACTCACCTAACATTCCTAAATTGTTTGGAATAACATGCTTTAAAACATCAGGTATGATGTTGTATCGATCAGGTAGTGTAAGGGTTACACTCGCTTCACAGTAACAGACTAATCTCGTTTAATGCACCGCAAACAACCGCAAACAGTCCCATTGCACAACCGCAAACTCCCCATTTGCATAAGGTTGGATACCAAGCTAGCCATGTCCCGTTCCTTGTCCTCACTAATGTCATTGAAGGTCTCTTCCTCCACCCAGCCACCAAGGGTCCCCGAAAGGTGACATCAAGCCGCCTGGGACCCTGCTGTGTTTGGTCTTCCACCTCCTCAAAGCCACCTTCCTCCTCTGACTCCTCTTCTTCAGACTCCCAGAGTCTGGGGGCTTCCACTGCCCAGCATGGAAGATTATACACAGGTCAGAGTTTGGGGGCTTCCACTGCACAGCATGGAAGATTATACACAGGTCAGAGTCTGGGGGCTTCCACTGCACAGCATGGAAGATAATACGCGTTGCCTCTGTCTGCGTTATTATAAGGTGTGTACTGTTAAGTAGTACTATTCCTATCGGTTTAATCCCTGTTACGTCCACTATCAGGAGACGTGTATACGGCATGGATTTTTGGAAGCGGGAGATGGAAAAAGATGCTTGGTTGGTCCTCCCACTTCAAATTTGGGCACTGCGCATGCAATCTAAGGTGCCACCAGATATGAGTGTCACTGTGCACTGGCAAAAGTTGGCAGAGTAGATGCAATAGGCTTCACACACACGCCTGTAGGCAGGCAATCGCTATTCAATCTATTACAGTCAAAAAAGTGTTGTTTTATGTCACTGTACACTACGGTTGCACCAGATATGACATATCACTGTGCACTGGCAAAAGTTGGCAGAGTAGATGCAATAGGCTTCACACACACGCCCGTAGGCAGGCAATTGCTATTTAATCTATTACAGTCAAAAAAGTGTTGTTTTATGTCACTGAGCACAATATAAGCTGTGAGCCTGACACAGGCAGGCAACTGAAATTAGATTACAGGAAAAAAATGGTTGTTTTCAATGTATGTTACACCACCAGGTATGAGTAGTGAAAATAAGCACAATATAAGCTGTTAGGTGTTAGTCTGTCACACACACACGCTGGCAGGCAGGAATAGATTACACAAAAAAATATATAAAATAAAATAAATGATGTTCAAAGTTTCCTCAATGATAAAATATAGGGAGCGAACTGAAAAGCGCATGTGTTCGCTGTTCGCGGCGGACGCGAACATGCGAAAATCGCCGCAAATATTTCTCCGGCGAACTGTTTGGGATATCACTAGCAATAATATATATGCCATAGCATGATAGCCAGCAGTAATTTGTCATGAGGATGATTAGAAGTTCCATGTGATGCTCTGGAGAGACCCAGTAAACCAAACTGTGCAATGATGGGGCCCAAAAAATATTCTTGCACCGCCGACCCCTTAATCTTTGTTTTGCAATTTCCTGTCACCTCATAAAGCAATAATACTGGCAGATGGAGCAAGGATGGGGAGTTATGAAATATTTTACATACCAAATAAAATTGTATTGCCTTGTGTGTAGCACTCAGTACTATCAGCAATGTTATGTGAAAGTAAATGTTTTGAGATAAATAAATTTCCCTCTTGCTATGTAATCCAATACAAGAGCAAAAACAAATTGCTTTCTGAGATTAATCAAATTGTTTTTAAAAGCTACTTAGAAGTTTATGCTAGAGGCACAACTAGACATTTGCACTGTGGCTGTTAACAAGGATAATGGATTTAATTAACTTACTAATTAACTTACATTTGTAATGAATAAAAACCTTGGTACAATTTCACAATATAATATATTTATTAGAAAGGGCAGCCTAATAGAGATTCGATTTTCCTCCTTTAAGACTGTTTTGGAAGACAAATTATTGTTGTGGTGGATTATATAAAACCCAGTACTTTTCTATTTCCCTTAAGGGCTCACCACTAACTCAGTCAATGCAATCCTAACTGCAACATTCAGGAGAAAATAAAAGGAGTGGCTAGAAATAAGTATTAATAAAAAACACAAAAACAATCATATGCATAGAGATTCTGCATTTTGTGAGATTCAACCAATGCAACATGTTTCTATTATGAATTATACAGTTCTACTTAAGGTTATATGTATACAAAAAAAAAGAACAAAGAAAAAATGTGTCACATAGGCCCTTATTCAAATTTGCTACAGTTACAGAGTGATTCAATTGAACAAGTGTCCAATTTAAGGTCCGTAAGCTGAAACTGTAAACCATGCAGTCATAATAGCATTTCAGAGCGTGATCTTGATCAATTAAAAAAGGCCGTAACTACCGATATAGAAACAGCTAATAGCAAATGAGACTGTCATCATTACGTTAGTAAAACATGGGGGTTAAACGTCAATCAATTAGCATTTAGAAGTCTTATATGCGTTCAGACTCGCCCTCCGGCAATAAACAAAATAATAAAAATGAATGGCGATACAGTTGTAGTCCATGTGGGTGGCCTGACATGTATTAACTCATTGCTTCCTGAGATTGATAAGACACAGAATTGAAATATAAAAAAATATAATTTTTGATTGCATATTTACAAGCTTGAGACTGTTGTGCAATTGATTCTAATTTCTTTTGTCGCTTCCCAATCTTTTAAAGTGCAGTATTGATTTTTTATTTGCATTTACAGTGCTACTAACATGTGTTAAACCCAGTTGAGAGTCCTATCTGGTACCCGTAGGATTTTCTTCTACATTTGCCATTTACAGGTGTGAGAACATTTGTGGTATTGAGGAATTGTAGCAATTTGCGATTGTAACACTATGTGCTTGAAAGAGCAAAGGTTTAGATGGGTACGATTATAACAATTGCAGGGATTTTAATCTTCTAACCTGCAAATCCTTTGCGGCTGCGAACAGACACCAGTTGAAAAGCAAATTAGTTTACGGCTACATTACAGGCATCCGGTAACTTACAATTCCTCAATTGAATAAGGGGCCATAGTGATTTTAATAAATTCCTTTCTTCCTCATTCTTTAAATATCCTTCTGTTGTTAACTTTCTTAGCATGTCATTTATCAAACAAAAATATCTCTGCTTTTCTGCATTTCGAAGCTAACATTGTACTGCCCCTTATTGACCGATGCATCATACCAACATTATCTATAAATAATATATCTATAATAATTTAGCAATTTTAATAGTTATACATAAATACATACATAAATATAAATAGTTGTACATGTATACATTTGTTTTCAATTTGTTAATGAAAGTTTGCTAGTCAAAATGTAGCTTTTATGATATTTGTAAATGAACAATTATTGGGAGAGTTAATTGATAAAGTGCTATGTCATTTTGATCTGTTAAATCTAGAAAGGCTATATACGGGTTAAAGTAAACATTACTTTTCTTAAAACTGCAGTATATCACAGGGAAACAAAAACTATTATACCACATGATCAAGTTGCAAAGGAAACATTTCCTGCAGTATTTTAATCTGATGACATCTGAAAGACAGATCAGCACTGAAATACAGGTTAAAGAAAAAACTTCAGTCAATTTTCTTCTATATGGTTCTTTGAATAACTAACCTTGATAATGATCAAAATTATTTAAAAAAAATAAAAAAATCAACCATTCAATGAATGAATGAATTAATCAATATTTATATACACACATATATATATATATATATATATATATATATATATATATATATATATATATATATATATATACATATATATATATATATATATATATATATATATATATATATATATACTAGCAACTTGCCCGTCAAAAATTACGGCAATAACATTTTAAGCCTGGCAATGTTGCTTGCCACAAAATGGGAGGCTACCCCCCCCTCTAACTTGCGGGCCTCAAGATGGTTCTTTGAATAACTAACCTTGATAATGATCAAAATTATTTTGAAAATAAAAAAAATAAAAATAAAAAATCAACCATTCAATGAATGAATGAATTTATCAATATTTATATATATATATATATATATATATATACACATATATATATATATACTAGCAACTTACCCGTCAAAAATGACGGCAATAACATTTTAAGCCTGGCATTGTTGTTTGCCACAAAATGGGAGGCTCCCCCCCCCCTCTAACTTGCGGGCCTCAAGATGAGCACCTTCGATGCTCATCACGAAGCCCGCAATGAGCGGTTTTGCCACACCTTGCAGGCCACGACATGCACTTCTCGCATGCGCAAGCCTGTTACTTTAGCACACAGGGCGGCCCTTGCGATAAGTGCCTTCTAAGCTGCGGGCTTCGCAATGAGTGCCTTCTAAGCTGCGGGTCTCGCAATGAGTGCCTTTGCCACTCATTGCTACCCTCTTCCCCATCTCTACTTTACGGGCCTAGTGATAAGTGCTTTTGGCCTTCGGCGCTCATCTAGAGGCCCACAATGTAGCCCCCGTCAAACATTGCGCATGCCCAAACCCGTAAATTTTAACATTGAGTGACGACAACTCGCAATTACCACAACTATTATATGGGATATCCTTCGGCAGCAGAACACTAAATGGTAGATCCCACAGCACCATAATGCATATCAAAAGTAATACATTTCAGAGGATTTATAGTTTTATTTTCCATCCTAAAACATTTTCAGCCTTATTAAATTGCGATTCGGTCACTTGAATAGGGCTCTATATAAGCACATTTTTTTTTTTTCACAGAAGTTTTTAGTTAGTTACCTTCTATCCAAAAGCAAGGTCTTCACTAACTAAAAACTTCTGTAAAACAAATATGCTATGTGCTTATATAGAGCCTTTTTCAATTGGCCAAATCATAATTTAATTAGGCTGTTTGACTGCATTAGGCGCTGCAAATTTATCAACTTTTCTGTGTTTCTGAACAGTCAGCAGTGATTAAATGCAATCCTCCTAACAACCTAATGGACTTACACACATTCCTTTCATTGTTGACTCCACTATGGGGCCCTATGAAATTCCAGCCCCGTAAGTGCAGCGTGAAGCTTGCAGGGGCTGTTAGCTTGAAATTCCCCAGAGTTACTGTGCTGTTAAATTAGAGTGGGCTGCGAGTTACCAGTAAAATGAAGGCTGGATTTCAAAGTCTTACGGGCTTCAATTAAAAGTTACGGTCGGACCCACATTCCATTCATAGTGCAATATTAATAAAGCTGAAAATATTATATTCTATTACATGCGAGTTACATTATATGTATTAACACATTGTCTGCCAGGATCGATCTAAAATATGGATGACATGAAGTATTTTATTGGGATGATTTGCGGGCTTGAGAATGTTTTACTATTAATTCTAAGATCTAACATCACTTTCACTTTTAATAATTGTACAGTAGTTTGTTTTTATTCACAGTACAAGTGCTATGTATTGGTCCTCCCCAGCACTTGTAGGGCTTTGGGCTCCATTTGCATGTTACGGGCTTGCTCGCGAGTGACTTTGTTGCCATTTAATAGCACGATTGGAGTTGTAGCGGTTACAGGCTTGACAGATTAAAGGATTTGCGGCAGTAAAGTTTAACGTTGCTCAGCCCGTAGGCTTTTTTCGCAGCTAACCCACAGATCTGCAACTGCCTTCATTAAGGGTCTGCGAGATCTGGCGACGCAGAGGAGCGATCCTGCTTTCAGACTGGATAGACTTGATCGGGGTGATCACTCGATGCTTGATCCCTATAACTCATGGGGCTCTATACAGAGACCTATGAGCCCTTAAATTAACTCTATAAATCATGGGGCTCTATACAGAGCCCCATGAGCACTTAATTAACCCTGTCACTCATGGGGGTCAATACAGACCCCCATAAGCCCTTAATTAACCCTATAACTCATGGGGCTCTATATAAAATAACTCATGAGGCTCAAGTATAAATGGTTTTCCCCTGTGGGTATCTCAATATATAAAGACTCAAACTGGTATAAGATTAAAACAGTCCAGGAGGGAATAAAACTGATGCATGATTGGCATATTGAAATAGCCTATGTAAACAAAGAGGTTAAAAAACCTACCCTGACTGCCCATAATTTGGTATGGCAAACAAAAAGAGGGGTGCAGAGGCCAGTCCTAGTAAAGGTGATAGTAACTGATCTGTGGAGGTTGGATCACCGCTTATACTGTGGGCATAAATATAACTATGAACAAAATTTACGAGGAATAATCTTTCTCCTATCAGGCATCTTGGGTTCTATAGGTATAATACAGATAGATATATAGGGCCTCATTAAATTAGCCCTCGTAGTTCCCTCGGTCCTCGCAAAAGACAGTTTTTTGCTGTTTGCGAGGACCGATTCCTCAATACATCCCTCGCAGCCTGCTTTGCGAGATAACACCAAAAAACAGCCGGGAATAGGTTCAGAGAGAGCTACGTAGTAATCTCACATCTTGGAAGAATCCCTACGGGCACAAAAAGGAGCCAGCAAACCATATACGTGCTGCCAGGGAGCAGCCCGACACAGCCGTCTAATGCTCCCCCCTGCTCCCTAAACACATCCCCATGCTGCAAGGGTCCCCACATTAACCCCTTGCAGCGGGGGTCCCCAATCAGCATTAATCAAGCCCCCGTTGCATTAAAAAAAATGAAAATTGCTTTCAGCCAATCACAATGGGATACACCCCCACGGGTGATTGGCTTAAGGCATCTGCGCCTTATGATTGGCTGCAGTCTGATTGACAGTGACAACAGTCAATCAGAAGGTGCTATTGCATTCAGCCAATCACTATGAGATACACCCACACAGGGTGATTGGCTGAAGGCATCTGAGCCTTCTGATTGGCTGTTGTCACTTGCAATCAGACTGCAGCCAATCAGAAGGCGGGGTGTATCCTATCCTGATTGGCTCACACCTTAACGCCTTCTGATTGGCTGAAATGTGATTGACAGCCTTTTCAGCCAATTGGCCATTGCCAATTTCATAGAAGCTCTGGAGGCCTCATTAGCGTTGGTGAGCTCCGCGAGTGTGGAGCTCCGTTATTTTTTTTATTTTTTTTAGAGCTTGGATTTATCAAGGGCCAAGCCGGGGCATATGAGGAGAAGGCTGGGGACATCAGGGACAGGTAAGTTTTCAATTTATAATGTTTAGATTTGATTTATTTGGTGTGTTTGATGTATGTATTATATTAATGTGATGTATCTTTTTTCCAGGGGAGAGCAGGAGAACAGAAGATGGACGGGGACATGCTGGAAAAGTAAGTTTAATAATGTATATGTACTATTTATTTATTCTATGTAATGTTTAATTTTTTAATAATCTGACATTTCTTTTTTTCCTAGGGGATGCGATCAGAAGGGACATCTGCAAAGCTAAGGTATTTTTTTCTATTTTAGTGTAGATTTAGGGGGTATTGTATAGATAGGGGGTGATGTTTAGATTGGGGGTTAAGTATAGATAGGGGGTGATGTCTAGATAGGGGGATAGGTATAGATAGGGGGTGATGTCTAGATAGGGGGAAATGTATTGTAGTTAGGGGTATATTAATAATTTATTTATTACAGTACGGTTATGGATATTTTTGTATGCCTTTTCCTTTGCAGGTGTGCAATTATTGTTTTATTTTATGTAGTGGCAGGCGTTGTGATGTTTTATTTATTTTTGTAGTGAGGGGGTTTGTTATGTCCTTTTTTATTTTATGTACCTTGGGTTTATTTCTTTTATGCACCTTAGGTTTTTTTTTATTTTGTGTACCTTAGCTTTTTTTATTTTATGTAATTAATAGGATGGGGGTTTAATAGGGGTTAGGTAGGTAGTGTTAGGTAGGTAGGGGTTAATAGGCTAGGGTAGAGGGGGGTAGTTTAGATTTAGTGGTTTATTGCGGGAGAATAGTGTAATGTTTGTACTTAGTGTCATGAGGGTCCTGGAGGATCCTCATGGCACTTTAGGGGTTAATAATAGGCTTCTAATTGTCCTATGAGGGTCTTCAGAGACCCTTATGGGACTGATTGGGTTAACTAGAGGCTTACGGGGGTCTGTATAGACTCCTAGAAGGGATAGGGTTAGATGGAGGCTTATGGGGGTCTGCATAGACCCTCATAAGTGATGGGATTAAATAGGGCTAAATGGGGTTAAATAGGCCCAGTTAGGGTTATTAGGTCCAGATAGGTTTAAATAGGCCCAATTAGGGTTAGATTGGCCCAGTAAATGTAAGATAGGCGCAGTTAGGGTTAGATAGGGTTTAGTATCGGTTAATGGGGCATAGTTAGGGTTAATAGTGTAGTGTAGTGCTTTGACTTTGTCCTTTGAACCTCCAGGACCCTCATGGCACTGGTAGGGATAACCTAGGGGCTACTAGTGTCCTATAGGGGTCTATATAGACCCCTATTGGACTGAGGGTGGTAATTATAGTCTCATGGGGCTCTGTATAGAGCCCCATGAGTTATAGAGATAATTACATGCTCGTGTGGCTTTGTATAGAGCCCCATTAGTTATAGGGTTAATTAAGTGCTCATGGGGCTCTGTATAGAGCCCCGTGAGTTATAGGGTTAATTTATGTGCTCATGGGGTTCTGTATAGAGCCCCATGAGTTATAGGGTTAATTAAGGGCTTATGGGGGTCTGTATTGACCCCCATGAGTGCCAGGGTTACTTAAATGCTCATGGGGCTCTGTATGGAGCCCCATGAGTTATATGGTTAATTAAGGGTTTATGGGGTCTGTATTGACCCCCATGAGTGACAGGATTAATTAAGAGCTCATGGGGCTCTGTTTAGTACTTATAGTGGTTAATGTACTTATAGCACCCCCCGCGGCAGAGATTAATATTTTTTAGTGGGGGTCCTTTCAAGATCTTTACGGTCCTTTAAGGACCCACGAGGTGAGAAATTTGATTTTGTCAATGCAGCCGGGTCACGATCGGTGACGATCGGGGACCCCCGCTTCAAGCAGTTATTGTGGGGGGGTTGCGGGGGTCCCTATGGACCCCTTCAGCAAGGGGTTAATGTGGGGACACTTTGGGGGTCCCGATGAAGACCTTAAGCATAGAGGGGGGTTCATTTTAGGTGCTGTGGCCGGGATTGGCTAATAGTGTGCCTCGGGGCCTTTAAGGTGCCGCAACGGGGTATTTGAATCTTTTAAATGCAGCGGGGGCCTGATCTATGCCGATCGGGGACCCCCTGCTGCAAGGGGTTAATTTGGGGGGGCTGCGGGGGTCCCTATGGACCCCTGCAGCAAGTGGTTAATGTGAGATCACTTTGGGGGGCCGGATGGGGACCCCTAGCATAGAGGAGGGTTAAATTTAGGTGCCGGGGGGTACTTGGAGTAACCCCCACGGCATGACTTGTATGTAGGACTGCTGCGGGGGTCACGTTCAGGACCGCCGCGGCAAGTGATGAGGTGGGGGAGCTTGCAAGATCATTTTGCAGGCTGTCACTCCTCCTGCACAGTTTCTCTGTGTTGACACGGACGGCAGTGCTGCATAGCTCACACGTTGCTCGCAGCAGGGCTAATTTAACAGTGTTGGAACTTTTCAGAATTTGAAGTATGTAGGGTTTAAGTACAAACCTCATATCTACGAGGCTGGAATTTTTATAAGTCACAAAAATTAAAAGTAGTGGAGAATTGTTTTAGCATTAAAAGGAAATTGAGTTAATAGTTGCACATGATATTTTTCAGAATGGTGAGGAATAGTTTCTTCCCGCCTTTAAACAGGCATTTATTATTAGTGGTATATTCACTATAGATATGTAGAATCAAACTGTAAAAATCCTATGGGGTGGAGAAATGTTAACACTATAGGCACATATGACGTGTAGTATACACGTTCTTTTCACAGATGTAGTGGAACTAACTCCAGAAAGGGGGAAGAGTGGGATCCAGTTAAATTCATACAGTTCACAAAGGTTAATATACAAATAGTGGGAATAGTAAATGTTAAATCAGTATGAAAGTAAATTTATTTCATGACAGCGGCGATTAAAAAGGAATTTAAAATCTGACACAGGGAGATTAAGAAAGGGGAACAGAACAATCCCAATAACACTTAAATTGTGCAATATATATCTCTTAATGAGTGGGTATTCTTATTTCAACCTTCAGTCGAGCCAAATGTTATAATAAGACTTTTAAATTGAATAGATATTCTTCATATATTTATATAACACCTTCATGCATTTATATATCACCCTCCAAATGTCTAGAGGGTAATGCTTCTTTTAATATAGTAGCACACTATGCTTGAAGCTTTTAATATGTAGTAGCTTACTGTACTTAAAACTTTTTGCCCATAATTAAAGAAAGGCTTTTAGTATGATACCAGTTTTTCATATATATATATGGGAAATAACTCCTTAAACCTTTTTAAGGCCACAGTCCCAGCTAGTGATTTATAACGTAGGAGGCAAGCTGTATTAATTAAAGGTTTCATTGATAGAAGTAGATATCCCATTTGGAGGCCTATGTGTAACACATCAGTCTCTGTGTCCAAAGGCTGTATATAGATTTGAATCACTGGTTTGCAGCAGAGGCTATTTCAGGTATAATAAAAGTCATGCAGGCATAGTATTCTAGGCAGGGGTGCATGGGGCATTAAGCTAAGCCGTATCTGTATAGAGTTTGCGGGCTCAGATTGGCTCAACCTCCGGTTTTGCAACGCGCATGCGCACGCCTTGCGTGATGACGAACGCAGCGTCGTTGCTAGGAGCCTGACGCATTTCGACGTGTGACGTCTTAAGCAACTACACCATCTTTATTATAATTTCAACAGATTAATATTACAGATATTACAGATATTAACCAAGAATTAGACATAAATTAGAAATAAAGCGGCCTGATATAAGATTTTGCCCATGGTCCGACCAGTCAGGCCACCCCCACATTTTGGTCTCCCAATCATAAATGGGAAACCATTCCTGACATTTCCTAACATCGGGCATCAGCCCCATCAAACCAGAAGGTTATTGTGTTTTTTTTTTGCTTTTTTTTTTTTTTAAAGATTTGTATGTGTGTTGTAAGAATGATGAAAGTTTCCTTTAAAAGAAAGACATATCTGAAATGGAACTACTTTGAGGCAGGAGAATATGCTTAATTATGTATCTAAATGAATAAGGGTATAAAAATGATTTTGCACAATGTAAAAGGTTTAAACTCACTGACAAAAAGGAAAATAGCTTTCTCAAATTACGTTAAAATCAAAGCTGATATCCTATGTGTCTAGGAGACCCACTTAAAGAGGGAGGCATTACAACATGTCAAATAAGCATTTCCTGGTTAGAATAGACTCCACATTTAATAGTAAATCTAAAGGAGATTTCATCCTTTTTAATAATAGATTAATAGTATCAGAGGAATTTACAAAGATAGATCCCTTGGGCAGGTATATACAGCCTTATTAAATTGTGATTCAGCAAATTTAAAAGGGCTCTATTTAGGCACATAGCATATTTTTTTTACAGACGTTTTTAGTTAGTGAAGAGCTTGCTTTTGGATAGAAGTTTACTAACTAAAAACTTCTGTAAAAAAAAAAAGTTGTGTGCTTAAATAGAGCCCTATTAAATTTGCTGAATCACAATTTAATTAGGCTGATAATTTGGATTAACAACTCTGGTAAATGCCTACCTGCCAAATAAAAACCAAATTAGTTACCTTAGGAATTTATTAATTGCCATATTTAAATTAAGGAAAGGATTGATTATAATATGTGGGGATTTTAATATGGCAATTAACGCACTCATGGACAAACAAGGGCTCATAAGGCAAAATCAGAACCTTTAATTAATACAACAGCTTCAGATTTGTCAAACCTGATAAACAACTATGAGTTATATGACCTATGGAGGGTGTTCCACCCATACCATAAAGAATATACAATTTTTTCAAATAGTTTTGAATCCCTTTCCTGCATAGACTATGTCTTTGCAGATCTGAGAACCATGAGATTCATTATAAAGACAGATATTGTATTGTCTCCATGGTCAGATCATTCGATGAATAGTGTACTGCTTGAGGATCTAATTACACCAAAAAGGTGATCCACTCCGATCAAACAGGTTTTGTCCCAGGCCGCCAGACCTCCGACAACTCTAGATGGTTGATGAATATTTTGACATATGTAAAGGACAATGATCTTCCCATTTTGACCCTATCATTGGACGCCGAAAAGGTCTTTGATAGGGTCAATTGGGAATTTCTGCAGGCTGTACTCTTGAAATAGGGATTTGGAGAGTTTGCCTCAAAGTCAGTCAAGGCTCTACTGTATATACAAATTCTACAGCCCTGACTTTGAGTCAAACAAGTTCAAAATAGGCAACAGCACTCCTCATGGTTGTCAGTTATCCCATTTACTATTCATTCTCTTTATGGAGCCTTTAGCGACATATATAATAGACTATAGAGAAATTGAGGGTGTGGTTATAGGCCGGTAAGAATTTAAGTACATGGCATTTGCTGACGATATTGTTATAACCATGTCTAATTCAGAGATCTCCTGTCAAACATTACAGGAAATACTAGATGAATTTGGTAGACTGTACTATTTTAAAATGAATCGCTCAAAATCAGATACGTTGACAGGAGGTATAAAGCCGGAAGTTAAACATAAATTGGAGAAACGTTTTGCCTTCAATTGGAAATCTCAATATATTGTCCATTTGGGGATAACATTCTCCTTTACAGTGAGCAGTATCCTTTAAGATAACTTGAATGAGGTAATGAAGCAAATTAGGCCTATTTTATGTAATTGGAGATCTGTCAATTTATACTGGTCAGCCAGAATAGCTGCAACAAACATGAGCATCATTCCGAAAATCATGTACTGTTAGAGATCTATACCAGGTATTATACCTAAAAATTATCTAAAACTCATTCAGGATCAGCTTGATAAATGTATATATGGGGGAAGAATCCAGAATAAGGAAGAGTCTTGTGTGTAAGAAACTGGATAAAGGAGGCTTAAATGCCCCTTTGGATAAAATAAATGCATCAAAAAATAGCTATTGCTCAACTTATAAGTTGGAATTCTCTTCAAGATAAACCTAGATGGTTGGTTCTGGAAGAGGCCCTTATGAGGGAGACTCCCATACAAACTATTCTATGGCTCCCCAATTATAACACAACTTTGTATAGTAAACTCCCTAAAAACATAAATGCAGTTTTAAAATTCTGGTATAAAAACAAAGTGAGAATGTTATTTTCAAATTTTCCTTCACTAGCTGCACCTATTGAGCTTCCTAATACAAAAGACCTTTGTCCAACACTCTCTCTTTTACTAAGTAAGGGTGTAGCATCAGTCTCCGAATTATATATAAAAGGTAATCTCCTAACCTTGCAGGAGATGCAGAAGAAATTTGAGGCTCCAAAATTTACTTGGCTTAACTATGAAAGTGTTGAAAAATACTCTACATGGGTGGGGCTATAAAATCTCTGAAATTAATTCCTCAACGAAAATAGAAGAACTGATTATAAAGGGAGCAAAGTCACATATAATTTTGAAATGCAGTAAGTTTATCTGTTAGTCTACGCCCTTTACTAAAAGCCTAGGTATTAAAGGCTGGGAATTTGATCTCAGAGTGAACCTAGATGAAACTCTGTAGAGGGGAATTATAAAAATGGTCAAGAAATCGGCACTTAACAAAGGTTATCTGAAGTTATTTTTTAAATTAACCCATAGGTGGAATTTCACTCCTGTCAAAATGGCCAAAATTGACCCAAAATGTGAAGGCCTCTGTTAGAAACACTGTGGTTTACGAGGCACTGAAGCCCAGGTTTGGTGGGAGTGCAATAAAATTCACGAGATGTGGTTGGAAATATGTCAGCTATTAATTAAGGTGACAGGTAAACAATTTCCCTGTACTCCACAACTGGTTCTTTTTCACATGGATCTGGAGAATTTGCCATATGCAGACAGATACTTGACCTGCCATATCCTTCTAGGTGCTAAATGGCTTATAGCAAAACATTGGAATTTATCTTTAGTTCCAACAATCAAGGAATTGATTCATGCTATTAGCCTGAATAGGGATTTGACACTTAATTACAACTGGCTAGTCTCTCAGAAACAAGTCACTCATATTTATTGGTCAAAGTGGGATTGGTACAGACTTTCTGCTTAACCATAACAAAGCATATTCCATTTTTCAGGTTAGTTACATTTTGGTAACTTCGCTTGGAATTAGTGATGTCGCGAACCTAAAATTTTCGGTTCGCGAACCGCGAACGCGAACCTCCGCAAATGTTCGCGAACCGGCGAACATCGGCGAGCCGCCATAGACTTCAATGGGCAGGCGAATTTTAAAACCCACAGGGACTCTTTCTGGCCACAATAGTGATGGGAAAGTTGTTTCAAGGGGTCTAACAACTGGACTGTGGCATGCCGGAGGGGGATCCATGGCAAAACTCCCACGGAAAATTACATAGTTGATACAGAGTCTGGTTTTAAGCCATAAAGGGCATAAATTACCTAACATTCCTAAATTGTTTGGAATAATGTGCTTTAAAACATCAGGTATGATGTTGTATCGATCAGGTAGTGTAAGGGTTACACCTTACATGACTGGGGTCTATAGGTGACATTAGTACTGGCCTTTATCTGACTGGGTGTCTATAGAGTGACATTATTACTGACCTTTATATGACTGGGGGTCTATAGGTGACATTAGTACTGACCTTTATCTGACTGGGTGTCTATAGAGGGAAATTAGTAATGACCTTTATATGACTGGGGGTCTATAGAGGGACATTAGTACTGACCTTTATCTGACTGGGTGTCTATAGAGGGACATTAGTAATGACCTTTATCTGACTGGGTGTCTATAGAGGGACATTAGTACTGACCTTTATCTGACTGGGTGTCTATAGAGGGACATTAGTAATGACCTTTATATGACTGGGGGTCTATAGAGGGACATTAGTACTGACCTCCTGCTGCAGTATTATTACTCCCAGTACTCCCAGGATTGCTACTATTAGATATAATAACCTCAGTTTCGTTTCCTTATCTGTTGGTAACATCAAAATATGATTATTAAATATTTCATATTTGTTTGTTTTTTTCTCCCAAAGTGAACCCCTTTGTGTGTGTCCCACAGATGTGGCGTTTCCGCTCTGCGTATGTTGGATTTGCACCGCTCAAAAAGTATGAAAAGAGATCCCCCGCCCTTGAAGCCCATTAATGACATCATGAGTAAATTGTATGTAACAGATTCCAGTGTTTAGGGTTTATGACCCAATACTGCGATCATATCACTTATGACAAAAATCCGTATTTGTCGTATTATTCAGACGCGCGTGCATCTTTGTGTTACATTTCCTGATACTTTTATTATCTTGATCTTTATATATTTACTAGCGACTTGCCCATCAAAAAATGGCGGCAATAAGATTGTAAGGCAGGTAATGGTTTGGACGAGACATTCATTTTGTTGGCGGTCGGAGATCCTTCGGCGCTCATTGCGAGGCTGTTGTATTTTTTTTCTGATAGGCGCTTTTGCTGTTATTCTTTGGTAGGCGGTGATGTGTTTTTTGCGCTTATTGCAAGGCTTTGTATGCTATAAGCAGCGTTGGCGCTCGTTGTGAGGCGCGCAGTGAATGGCTTTTATGTTTAATGTGATAATGTTTTTTTTGTGTATATGTATTTTTGTATGCTAATGAAATAATTACTAAATGAATATACTTTACCTATTTGTAAGTAATATATGCAGGAAGCATTGTGCTGAAGAGCTGACAATCTGTTTTCATGTTCCTGCAGCATACAATGTAGGTTTTCAGTGCTGTGGAGCTGCTGTGTAAGTGTCAGCAATGTGTGCAGTGTGTAGTGTAAATAGGCTGCGTGCGCGAGGGGAAGCCGTTAGGGTAGCTGGGTACTTCCGCATTGTGTAAGTTAGTGTTGTAAAATGGCGGGGAATGTGTATGTGGTACGCGGGTGTGGATGATTTAGCGTCCTTGTTAATAGTGTATCTTTACCTTGTACGGCTTTTTAGGAAAATCTGTATGTGTTTTGCGTGTTTAGGGTCCTGTAGCCTTGTTTTCTTTTTTTCAAGGGCCATTTTTTCTCTCACTTAGGTGATTTTCGGGTGTCTAAACTCATGAATTTGGACTAAAATGGAGGTGTAACTTCACTTGCAGAGGTCCTCGGTGCCCGCCTTGCTGTGGGTAAGCTTTTTATGTGTTTGTTGTGTGTATTTATTGTGTTTTTAATGTTTTTAAGTGCGTGCGGTTCGGGCGTTAAGGTCGCATTTTTGTGAGCTCGTAATGTTTATTTTTCTAAGTCCCGTATTTTTGGATGGTAAGTCCGTAAATTTGATGGTGTAAGTCCCGCCTGCGGCTCATTGCAGCCGACGTGGGAGCCTTCGGCGCTCCTTGCCAGCAACTCTGGCCCTCGCTTCGCAAGCCCGCAGCGTTAGCAACAACCCGCCTGCTCACAACTATATATGTGATATCTGTAACATCTTCCCCAGGTGGCACTTGTAAATCGGCTAAGCGACAAAAAAAATGGCGTCCGGAAAAAATGAAAACGAGGCTACACGACCCCAAACCGCGCAAAACATCGCCAGCCATGTACGACTTTTACCTAGGAACGGACGAGGTACAAAATACACTATTATAAATAATGGAAACTGCTGGCGAGCCGCGTAACACATACACAATCGCCGCCATTTTACAACACTAACTTGCAACTAATAACATTACAAATCTAAAATGGCGCGTTACACAACTATACAAGCGGTTTCCCCTGGTGCACTGCGCACATTGCTGACACTTACACCTCGGGTCACCAACAGTCCAAATGTACACTGTAAGCTGCAGGAAAATCAAAACTGATTGTTAGCTCTTCAGGTTATTGATCACTGGATATATTAATTACAAATAGGTAAAGTATTTTAGTAATTAATTCATTCATTATTATTAAAAAAAATATATATAAAAAAATATGCTTAATAGCATATTTTACACTGCGGTTACTTTACATACATTAATGCTTCGCACTTCCTAATACATTTGTTCATTCACAATAGTTATTATCGTGCATTCATTTAATAGGTATTAATTAGTAATGGAAAATAAAAATGTAGACTTTACACTACACTAAAATGTTTTACTTTTTACTCTGCAGTTATATATCTGGATTACTGCTCATTGGCTGCCAGCGATAGCACTCTCAAAGCAGTTACAAATCTAAATCACTTTATTATGCTCTGAGACCTGAATACATTTTTTAATTTACACTGCACAAAAAAAATTATATATTTAACACTGTACTTATATATCTGTCTTTGCGATGAGCGCTGAAGATTGATCGTTGCAAAGCACGAAACATGAAGGACACGAGGGAAGAGACTCACAATGAGCGCCGCAGGTCCTCAGAGTACAAAAAGCATCACATTGTGTGGCAAACAGCATTGCCATGGCTTCAAACTTTATTGCCCCATCATTTGTGCCAGGCAAGTCGCTAGTGATATAATATAACATAATGCAATACAATATTATACAGTACACATGGGTGTTGGAACTGGGGGGGGGGGGGTAAGGGGTAACCCCCCAGATTTCTTATCGTATGTATGTATGCGTATAGAAGCTAACAGGGGAGGAGAGGGGGAGGAAACACAGGGGAGAGGGAGAGGAAGACACAGGAGAGGGGAGAGGGGGAGGAAGACACAGTGGAGAGGGGGAGGAAGACACAGGGCAGAGGGGGGAAGAGAAACTGGGTAAGGGAGAGGTGAGGGGAAGAGACACATGGGAGGGGGGAGAGACACAGGAGAGAGTAGGGGGTAGAGACACAGGGGAGAGGGGGGGAGAGACTAACGGGAGGGAGTGGTGAGGAGACACCGGGGAGAGAAAAGGGGGTAAAGACACAGAGGAGGGGGGAAGAAACACAGGGGAAGGGAGAGGGGGTAGAGACACAGGGGAGAGGGGGTAGAGACACAGGGGAGAAGGGGGAAGAGACACAGATGAGGGGGAAGAGACACAGGGGAGAGGGAAGGGGGGAAAGACACAGGGGAGGGGGAAAAGAAACACGGGAAGGGAGAGGGGGGTAGAGACACAGGGGAGGGGGGAGAGACACAGGGAAGAGGGAAGGGGGAAAAGACACAGGAGAGGGGGGAAAGAAACACTGGGGAAGGGAGAGGGGGTAGAGACACAGGCAAGGGTGGGAGAGACACAGGGGAGAGGGGGGGAGAGAGACACATGGGAGGGAAGTGGGGGGGAGACACAGGGGAGAGGGGGGGAGAGAGACACATGGGAGGGAGTGGGGGGGAGACACAGGGGAGGTCTTCTGCTTTATTATTATTCTTCTTATTATTACTATATAATGTGTAGATGTACCGGCTGGGCATGCTCTTGTGCATTATTATTATTATTATTATTATTACTATATAATGTGTAGATGTACCGGCTGGGCATGCTCTTCTATATTATTATTATTATTATTATTATTATTATTACTACTATATAATGTGTAGATGTACCGGCTGGGCATGCTCTTGAGCATTATTATTATTATTGTTATTATTATTATTATTATTAGTATATAATGTGTAGATGTACCGGCTGGGCATGCTCTTCTATATTATTATTATTATTACTATATAATGTGTAGATGTACCGGCTGGGCATGCTCTTGTGTATTATTATTATTATTATTATTATTATTATTATTATTATTATTATTATTATTATTATTACTATATAATGTGTAGATGTACTGGCTGGGCATGCTCATGTGCATTATTATTATTATTAGTAGTAGTATTTTACTAATAATAATAATAATAATGCACAAGAGCATGTCCAGCTGGTACATCTACACATTATATAATAATAATAATATTAATTATAATAATAATAATTATTATTATTATAATAATAATAATAATGCATGCCCAGCTGGTACATCTACACATTAAATAGTAGTAATAATAATAATAATAATGCACAAGAGTCCTTCAGCACTGCACTGGACACTGAATAAACTTGCCTAGCTATGGTTTTCCCTATTGATGCAGTATCATCCAAACTGTCCCTCCTCTCAGTAAGACTGCAAGTTACTTATGATTCCAAAATGGCTGCTGTCCATGAGGTAGAAGGGTGTGGAAGGGAGTGTATGCTGCTGATTGGCTGGAATGTGTCTGCTGACTGTGACATGCAGGGTCAAAGTTTGCTCAATGATAAAGTATTGGGGGCGGGTCGAATCTCGCATATGTTCGCAGTTCGCCGCGGACGCAAAAATGCTATGTTCGCCGAAAAAAGTCCGCCGGCGAACTATTCGCGACATCTCTACTTGGAATATGTGTGTGTATGCTTGCTATATGTTATGTCTTAACATATAATTGTTTGAGGATTAACATGGATTGTTTGAGGATTTGCAGTGTTTAATTTACAGAATATGCCCACAACTCTGAAGATTTTTTTTTTATTATTGTGAAGCAAACAACAAATAGGACAAAAGAAAAGAAAAAGTCAACTATTCACCCCCTTAAATGTAATACTTTGTAGAGCCAGCTTTTGCGGCAATCACAGCTCCAAGTCGCTTTGGATAAGTCTCTATGAGCTTGCCACATCTTACTGGGATTTTTGCCCATTCCTCCTTGCAAAGCTGATCCAGCTCCTTCAAGTTGTATAGTATGTGCATGTGAACAGCAATCTTTAAGTTTGACCAGAGATTTTCTATTGGATTGAGGTCTGGGCTTTGACTAGGCCATTCCAACACATTTACATGTTTCCCCTTAAACCACTCAAGTGTTGCTTTAGTAGTGTGTTTGGAGTCATTGTTCTTTGGGTGATGTCATGTGTTGGGTTTGCGCCAGACATAGCGTTTTCATTGATGGACGAAAAGTTCAATTTTAGTCTCATCAGACCAGAGCAACTTCCTCCATACATTTTGAGAGTCTCCCACATGCCTTTTCACAAACTCAAAACTCGCCTTTTTTTTTTTTTTGCTGAAAGTAATGGCTTTCTTCTGGCCACTTTGCCATAAAGCCCAACTCTATGGAGTGTACGGCTTATTGTCGTCCTATGTACAGATACTCCAGTATCTGCTTTGGAACTCTGCAGCACCTCCAGGGTTACCATAGGTCTCTGTGCCGCCTATCTGATTAATGCCCTCCTTGCCCGGTCCGTGAGTTGGTGGTCGGCCTTCTTTTGGCAGGTTTGCTGTTGTGCCATGTTCTTTCCATTTGGTTATGATGGATTTGATGGTGCTCCTGGGGATCATCAAAGATTTGGATATTTTTTTATAACATAACCCTGACTTCTACTACTTAACAACATTGCCCTTACTTGTTTGGAGAGTTCCTTGGTCTTCATAGCAGTGTTTGGTTAGTGTTGCCTCTTGCTTAGGTGTTGCAGCCTCTGGGGCCTTTAAAAAAAGTGTGTATATGTAATGACAGATCATGTGACACTTAGATTGCACACAGGTGGACATAATTTCTTTATACATATTTTCAAATATGGTTAAATCTCTTGTTTTAGATCTTGTTTTAGTTTATAATCTGAATTTCTCAGAGTATACTTTAAAGTATTATAATTTAACCATTTGTTTTTTGGGATGTTATTATTTTTAACTAACTCTTCAAATGATAAAATTGTTTTATTTGAATATAGATGCCCTAAGGTTCTCAAATTTCATAAATCCTATTTCACATTGTCATTAGGAAGCAGTAAATCATAAATCATCTGTATTGGGCTGCTGGGGATGGGAAATGAGCACATTTCCATCTAGCATTACATTGATACCAGAAAGTTAAACAACTTTTGATAACCAATGGTAACGTCCCCAATTTTTCTCCAATTTGACAAAATAATTTGTATATGAGCCTCTAGATTATCTTTTGCTAAATCCTTCAGGTTGGGAGAGAAAACTATCCCCTAGTGTGAAATGCCATTTTGATCCCAATTCATCTCTTAGTTTAAGTTTTGCTTTATTATCAAACATTCAAACTTCTGTTTTTGAGGTGTTCAGTTTATAATATGAAACTCTACTATCAATAACCTTCTGTAGAAGTTTTATAGAATTCAAGGGGTCATCCAGTGTAACAACCACATTGTCTGCAAATAATGTAATTTTGTTTGTGAGGCTTTCAACCTTTAAACCCCTAATCTCTGTTTCCATTCTTATCAATTCAGCCAGGGGTTCAATAGCTAAAGCAAAACTCAATGGAGACAGTGGGTATCCTTGTCTTGTTCCATTGCTAATCTGAAAGTTATCTGATCTGAAACCAACTCCTTCAACATGAGCAGAGAAGTTTGAATAAAGTGCCTTAATGCAGAGGGAGTCAAACTTGCCGAATCTGTACTTATTGAGTTCCACTTCTACAAAGTCCCAATTGAGATGGTCAAGAGCCTTTTTGGCATCAAGAGGTAAATCAACTGTAGGTATTTTCTTCAACTTTGCAAAAACGAACAGATCAATTAACTTACGTATATTAACAGGACCTTGCCTAACTCTTATAAAGCCATTTTGGTCTGAATTAATTAGGCTCTTTAACAAAGGGTTGATCCTTAATGTAAGGATTTTTGCATAAATCTTTATAGCAGGGTTTAATATAGATATTGGTTGATAATTTATGTAAATAGTTGGATCTTTGCCTTCCTTATGGATAGTAACAATGCTGCTAGAAGCATTTTGGCAGGGGCTGAGCCATTAACTCTTACTTTGTGAAAAGTATTTTTAAGATGTTTAATAATATATTGAGAATGTTTTATAATAGATGTTTAGGAGGCTATCTCCTTTTCAGAAATGTCTTCCTCTAAAAATTTTAATTGGTCATCAGATATTTTAGGCAGGTTTAAATTCTGAAAAAAATTGTCTTATCTGCGCTTTAGAGGGTTTAATGAAATTGGGCTTATTTGTAGTAGTTAGCAAAGATATTACCTATCTCTTTTGGATTTTTATGAGTGTTGCCTTTTGTTTATAAATTGAAAAATGTATTAATCTCTTTTTCTCTATCTTCTATATCTTCAACTCCTTTAAAAAGTGTAACATCTATTTTGCACTTTTCCAGAGCCTTTGCTTTTTCAATTTTATTTATATGTAACTTTACACAGGCATGCTCTGACCAAGTTATCTGGCCGATTTCAATCTTATTTATAACGTTTAAAGACAATTGTTTAGATGTTTAAAGACAACTGTTAGAATAGAAAGTATAATTAACTTAATTTGGATGAAATATCCTCTTGGGAACAAATAGATCACTTGGCTCCCTGTCTCTAACCCAATTGGGTTTTCTGGATGCATAAGACATCCAGGTGCTCCTTATAAAAAAAATTGCATAGCTGCATGCCTTTTAAATGGTGTATTCTTTCCCCTGACATTTTGAGATAGTATTTTCAGTGACACATTAATTTTGAATTCATCAATATGCTAAAAACTATGTAATTACATAATTACAATCTTAGGGAAAGTAATGGATCCTCAAGCTTCAATAATATAAACCAAAACCAATATTCATATTGTTTATACATCAATTTTTCAACGCTATTTGCCTTTACGGATTCCACCAGTACAAAGAGCAAAATCAACCTTATAAGAAAAAGATAGTCACACCATAATAAATAAACATTTACAAAAACATAAATTACCAGTGGTGGCTGGTGAACTTTCAAGTTGCAGGGGCGCCAGAGCAACACTTGGCTCCTCCCCTTACACAGACTCCACCCATTTTAAACTCCTCCCCCTTTTGTCATATTGACCTTTATATTTCCCGCCCAATGGCCTTATACTTGCTCCACCCATTTAAATAGACTCCACCTACTGATTTTTTAATACTGTTCAAAAATTCTAGGATCTTGGGATTCAGGCAAATAAAAACATTTCTCTTCTGCATGAATGCAATGACACTCACCAAAAGTTGACTCTCCTTCTCGGGGTGTCTTCAAGTGTAGAAGTCTAAGATAGTTTACAGCTGCAGAGTGTTTGGACCTGGGCGTGATATAAAACAAGCAAACAAATCAGAGAGTGCAAGACCCCAACCATACTTAAAAACACTTATGAAACCAACCGAGACTAGCTAGGCCCCAACCATACCTAAAAAAACATCTTATACAAAGTGAGACTATATAGGCCCAACCGTAACAAAAAAAAAATAGTATATCAAGTGGGACTATGTAGGCCACAACCAGGCCTTAAAAACTCACATTACACCAATCAGAATGATATAGGCCCCAACCAGACCTTTAAAATGTTAAAATACCAAGCGGTACTATATAGGCCCAAACCGGACCTTAAAAACTCACATTACACCAAGAAAGACCATATAGGCCCACACCGTACCTTTAAAACCTGAAAATACCAAGCGGGACTATATAAGCCCCAACCGGACCTGAAAAACCCACATTACACCAATCAGGACTATATAGGCCCCAACTGGACCTAAAAAAACATAAAATACCAAGCAGAACTATATAGGCCCCAACCAGACCATTAAAACTCACATTACACCAAGTGGGACCATATAGGCCCCAACTGGACCTTTAAAACCTTAAAACACCATGCGGTACTATAAAGGCCAAAACCGGATCTTAAAACCCCACATTACACCAAGCGGGACCATATAGGCCCCAACCGGTTCTTTAAAACCCTAAAATACCAAGGGGGACTATATAGGCCCCAACCGGACCCTAAAAACCCACATTACACCAAGCGGGATCATATAGGCTCCAACCAGACCTTTAAAACCTTAAAATACCAAGAGAGACTATATAGGCCCCAACCGGACCTTAAAAACCTGCATTACAACGAGCTGGACCATATAGGCCCAAACCGTACCTTTAAAACCTTAAAATAACAAGCAAGACCATAAAGGGCCCAAATCGTACCTAAGAAACCTTAAAATACCAAGCAGAACTTTACAGGCCAAAACTGTACCAAAAAAAAACTTAAAATACCAAGCAGGACTATATATGCCAAACCGGACCTTAAAAACTCACATTTCACCAAGCGGGACAGTATAAGACCCAACCGGACCTTTAAAACCTTAAAATACCAAGTGGGACTAAATAGGCCAAAACCGTACCTAAAAAACCTTAAAATACTAAGCGGAACCCTATAGGCCCCAACCGGACCTTAAAAACCCACATTACACCAAGCGGGACCATATAGGCCCCAACCAGACCTTAAAAACAAGCATTACACCAAGCGGGACCGTAGAGGCCCCAACCAGACCTTTAAAACCTTAAAATACCAAGTGGGACTATATAGGCCAAAACCGGACCTAAAAAACACATTACACATAGCGGGACCATATAGGCCCCAAACGTACCTTAAAAACCCACATTACACCAAGCGGGATAATATATGAACCTACCGGACCTTTAAAACCTTAAAATACTAAGTGTGACTAAATAGGCCAAAACCGTACCTTAAAAACCTTAAAATATTAAGCGGAACCATATAGGCCCCAACCAGACCTTAAAAACACACATTACACCAAGCGGGACCATATATTCCCCAACTGGACCTTAAAAACCCACATAACACATAGCGGGACAATATAGGCCCCATCCGGACCTTAAAAACACCCATTACACCAAGCGGGACCATATAGGCCTCAACCAGACCTTAAAAACACGCATTACACCAAGCGGGACCTCAGAGGCTCCAACCGGACCTTTAAAACCTTAAAATACCAAGTGGGACTATATAGCCCCCAACCGGAATTTAAAAACCCACATTACACATAGCAAGACCATATAGGCCCCAACCAGACCTTAAAAACACACATTACACATAGCAGGACCATATAGGCCCCAACTGGACCTTAAAAACACACATTACACCAAGCAGGATCATATATTCCCCAACCAGGCTTCAAAAACCCACATTACACCAAGCGGGACTATATGGGTCCCAACCGGACCTTTAAAACCTTAACATACCAATTGGGACTAAGTAGGCCAAAACCGTACCTAAAAAAACTTAAAAATACTAAGCGGGACATTATAGGCCCCAACCGGACCTTAAAAACCCACATTACACCAAGCGGGGCCATATAGGCCCCAACGGGACCTTTAAAACCCACATTACACCAAGCGGGACCATATATTCCCCAACTGGACCTTAAAAACCCACATTACACCAAGATGGACCATATGGGCCCCAACCGGATCTTTAAAACCTTAAAATACCAAGCGGGACTATATAAGTCAAAACCATACCTAAAGAACCTTGAAATACCAAACGAGACAAGGGACTATATAGGCCCCACCCGGACCTTAAAATCCCACATTACACCATGCGGGACCATATGGGCCCCAACCGGATCTTTAAAACCTTAAAATACTAAGTGGGACTATATAGGCCCCAACCGGACCTTAAAAACCCACATTACACCAAGCGGGACAATATAGGCCCCAACTGTACCTTTAAAACCTTAAAATAACAAGACCATATAGGCCCAAACCGTACCTAAAAAACCTTAAAATACCAAGCGAGACTATATAGGTCAAAACCGTACCTAAAAAAACCTTAAAATACCAAGCGGGGCTCTATAGGCACCAACCGAACCTTAAAAACCCACATTACACCAAGTGGGACCTTATGGGCCCCAAATGGACCTTAACAACCCACATTAAACCAAGTGAGACCATTTCAAGCCACTCCCCTCCTCTACCCCCCCCCCCCCCTCTACTTTACTGGCATGGCATGGAGCGCTTTTGACGTTCATCACGGGCCTCGCAATGAGTGCCTTTGGCATTAATTGCGAGCCTCTCCCCCCCCCCCCCTAGCTCTCCCCCCTCTATTTTACTGGCCTAGCGATAAGCGCCTTTGGCGCTCATCACGGGCCTTGCAATGAGTGCCTTCTGCACTCATTGCAAGCCTCTCCCCCTCTATTTTACTGGCTTGGCGAGGATCATCAGGGGCCTCGCAATCAGCACCTTTGGCGCTCATTGCAAGCCTCTCCACCCTCTACTTTACTGGATTTGCAATGAACGCCTTTGGTAGCCTCTCCCCCCCTCTACCTCTCTCCCCCCTTCTACTTTACTGGCCTCGAGATGAGCACCTTCGACGTTCATCACGGGCCTGGCAATGAGCACCTTTGGCGCTCATTGCGAGCCTCTCCTCCCCCTCTACCTCTCCCCCCTCTACTTTACTGGCCTTGCGATGAGCGCCATTGGCGCTCCTCACAGGGGTTCTCAATAAGCGCTTTTGCCGCTCATTGCGAGCCTCTCCCCCTCTACCTCTCCTCCCCTTCTACTTCACTGGCCTTGCGATGAGAGCCTTCGGCACTCATCATGGGCCTCACAATGAGTGCCTTTGGCTCTCATTGCGAGCCTCTCCCGCTCTCTGCCTCTCTCCCCCTCTACTTTACTGGCCTTGCAATGAGCGCCTTTGGCACTCATCATGGACCTCGCCTTCGGTGCTCATCACGGGACTCGCAATGAGTGCCCTCGGTGCTTATTGTGAGTCTTCCTCCCTCTACCTCTCCCCCATCTAATTTACTGGCCTTGCAATGAGCACATTTGGCGCGCATCATGGGCCTCTACTTCCTCTCCCTCCTCTGTGTCTCTTCCCCCTCCTCTGTGTCTGTTCCTTCTCCTGTGCCTCTCCCCCCTCCTCTGTGATTCTCCCCCCTCACCTGTGTTTCTTCCCCCTCCCTTGTATTTCCTTTCCCCAATCTCCCTCCCCTGTTTCTCTTCCCTCCTCTGTGTCTCTTCCCTCCTCTGTGTCTCTCCCACTCCTCCTCTCCCTCCGCCGTTTCGGTAGGAATAAAGGAACAAGAACAAGAGAAATTCTCACCATACAGAGTACAGAGACAGATAATACATACACAGCTTCCACAGCTATTGACCTGGGTTCTAATCTGAGTATCACTGCCTGGGCAAACTTACTTTGTTGATGAGATCAGCAGAGGAGCTCAGTCAGTAAAAAGAGAGGGAACAGAGTGGGGAGTGTTTGAGATAATTGGCTTATTAAAGCCTTCCTGATGTCATATCATAACAATAAGTATCATAGGTTTGGAAATGGTCAGAGGGGATGTTCATAGCAACCACACAGCTTGCAGCACTGTTTGGTTAATGCTGCAAGCTGTCAGTCAACTAAATTGATACAGTTCATTGAACACTATATCATCTATACACTGAATTTGACCAAAAGCAGCAGCACAAGAAAGATATGTGACCAGGCAAGGGGGAAGGCACACAAAGGGTTAATTTAAATGTATTTAAAAAAAATCATATGAAAGCTGATATACAGATATAATTAAATTGTATTATCTATATAAATGTAAAATACAATATTAAAGTGATTTATAGTTTTTGCCCTATGCACCAGCAGCCCCTGCAAATTACATATCTCTCTAACAGTAGCAAAATTTACTGTCATGCTTGAAAAGACTACTCACATAAGAGGCTATTGAATAGTCTGATTGGAACAAACTTTGGGCGGCAATTATAATGTTAACAACATTGTCTAACAGTTATATTTTATCGGCTTATTAGAAGGTCTTACTTGCTAACTGTTGTACTTTGTTGCAATCTACATCTTCAATTTTTTTACTATGCAATTGTATATTTTCCAATTATTAAATAAAAGTATCTTCATATCTTTCCTTGGTGCAAAGTATGAGACTCCATATTTATGATGTGCTCTATTTCTACAGCAACAGGCATTCTCTAACCATCATTTTATTACTAGCGAATTGCCCGTCAAAAAATGACGGCAATGAAATTGTAAGGTAGCTAATGCTGTTTGGTGTGTAATAATGAAATATGTAATACATTAATAAATGAATATACTGTACCTATTTTGAAGCATTGTGATGAAGAGCTGGCAATCTGTGTTGATGTTGCTGCAGCATTAGTGGTGTGGAGCTGCTGTGTAAGCATGCTGAATGTGTGCACTGTGTGGTATGAATATACGTAGGTGGTTTGTGGCGTTTTGCGAGTTTGTTGTGGTGTTTTGCGAGTTTGTTGTGGTGTTTTGCGAGTTTAGAGTGCTGTAGCCTCGTTTTCGTTTTGTTCGGCGGCCATTTTTTCTGTCGCTTAGATTTTTTTTTAGTCTCAAAACTCTTTTATTTCGAGTAAAATCGAGGTCTAAGTTGCATTTTTGAGGTCCTGGGTGCTCCCTCTTGGTGCAGGTAAGGTTTTTATGTATGTGCTGTGTGTATGTATTGTGTTTTAAATGTTTGTATGTCGGCGTGTTGCGTCCGATGTTTGCGAGGTCGTAATGTGTGGTAACGTGTTTCGTAGGTTGTTTGCGTTCCTCGTAAAATTTAGCGAGTGTCGTAATTTGTGTGTCGTGTTGAGTAGCGACGTGAAGTTTGCGAGGGTTTGAGGCCCTTGCCCAGTGACCTCGCCAGCAACTGAGTCCCTCGCTTCGCCTTCGTCGCTCCATGCCAGCAACTGAGGCCCTTGCCCAGTGACCTCGCCAGCAACTGAGGCCCTCGCTTTGCGAGGGGCCTCAGTTGCTGGCATGGAGCGCCTTCGGCGCTCCATGCCAGCAACTGAGGCCCGTGCCCAGTGACCTCGGCAGCAACTAAGGCCCTCGCTTCGCGAGGGGCCTCAGTTGCTGGCATGGAGCGCCTTCGGCGCTCCATGCCAGCAACTGAGGCCCTTGCCCAGTGACCTCGCTAGGCGAGGCCCGCGGCTCGCTGCGCGAGGCCCGGCCCTCGCTTCGCGAGGCCCGCGGGCTCGCTACGCGAGCCCGCAAGCGTGAGCAACGACCCGTACGCTCACAACTATATATGTGATATATAGATCATGTACGCTTTTTTGATTAGAAACTGTCCGTGCTACCGCTTCACGTTTCCGAGTACCAACATGTTTGAGCAGGAGACAGATTGCAGCAACCAATACTGCCACAGTTGCTATAGTTGCCTCTATTCTATTATTACACTTAATATATTATAACTTTGGGTAATTGTGGAGAGCAACCAGGATGTAAGAATGAGAAATCTATTTCTTTCTTTTAAGTCCAGTAAGATGAAAAAACTATACACTTCTAAAAAAATCCCACTAATATACTCCAAGACGCTACATCGGGGAGAGAGAGAAGGAGGAAAGGGGGTTTCCCACTCCGCCCTACCCTAAAAATCGAAATAAAAAGAAGTGAGGACACTAACTCTAGATCTATAAATGTGAAGTTTACTAAATATCACTACTACGAGGTGTAAAAAGCTCAACAGTCATATTGTGAAAAAAGATTATAAATGAAAGTGGACAGTTTCATCTAGAAGTACTGAGTGTGTTCAGTCTTATAAATATACTAGTGACTTGACGTCAAAAATGACAGCAAAAAAATGTGAATCCTCACAATCCCGTTGTTTGCCATCTAAATTGCGGCCTTGCGATGAGCGCCTTTGGTGCCTTTCCCCCCTCTACTTTACTGGCCTTGCGATAAGCGCCTTTGGTCCTCGCAATAGCGCTTATTGCAAGCTTCTCCCCCCTCTATCTTACAGGCCACTTGATGAGCACCTTCGACTTATTGCAGGCTGCGGCATGCCCTATGTGCATGCGGAAGCCCATGACTTTACGCAAGTTACTCTCCTTCCCGTGTGTCTGTTCCCCTCTCTCCTGTGTCTGTTTCCCCTTCCCCTGTATCTCTTTCCCTCCCCCTTCCTGTGTCTCTTTCCCCCCGTGGCTCCCCCCCTCTCCCTCCCCTGTGTACCCCTTTATCCTGTGTCTCTTCCCCCCTCTCCCTCCCCTGTGTCTCTTCCCCATGTATCCTTCCCCATCTCCCTCCCCTTTCTCTCCTTTCCCCCTCCCCAATGTCTCATTGCCCCTCCCTCCCCCTGCCCTTTGAATCTCCCCCCACTATTTCCCCCCTCTCCCTCCCCTGTGTCTTCTTTCTCCCACCTCTCCCTCCACTGTGTCTCCTATCTCCCTCCCTCTCGCTTCCTTGTGTCTCCTTTCTCCCTCCCTCTTCCTCCCCTGAGTCTCCTTTCTCCCTCCCTCCTTTATTTTTAAATAAATGCCACTAGAGACTCAAAAATAAAGAAAAGAAAAATAAATTAACTCATAAGCAGGGCATCATCCCCTTTTGTACCGTCCTCTTCATCCCTTCTTAACCTACTACATGTAATTGTTTGCAAAAGCTCCTATCTCTGACCATACCCAACTAGATCTGGAGGTTTTACATCAATTCTTGGAGTACATTACTTCTTTTGAACCCTTGCCTAGTCTTGTGATTTAAATCTCTCCGTAGGGATTTTTGAGAAGGGTTCAAAAGGGATTTGCCATTTTCAAGTACTTTTTCTCCCTCCACTAAAGAGTTAATAGTTATTTTTTGATTTTCTCTTAATACAATTACTTTAACTGGAAAACCCAATCTATAAGGTTTTTTTCTTCTCTTCTCACGATCATGGTAAACTTACTAAACTCTCTTCTCTTGTATAATGTTTCACTGGACAAGTCTGCAAAAATAGCCAAACCATCATAAGGAGATTCAAATATTTGTTTTCCCTGCCAGCTTTCAAGATTGATTCTTTATAACTAAAGAAATACAATCTAACTATAACATCACAAGGTCTATCTCTGGGGAGGTTTGCTGGTAAAGGTAGTCTATGGACCCTGTCTATTTTGTTATCTCCTTCCATTTCAGGCTTCACCAGATAAACAAAAATATATTAACATACAGGAGCAAGTCCCTAGATGTGATATTTTCAGGAATGTCTCTTAACCTCAAATTATGTTTCCTTGATTGATCTTCCAGCATCAAAGCTCTGTGTTTATTTGCTCTTAATTCCTTTTCCAAGTTTTTCATCTGGGTCCTGAGTTTCTGATTATCTGTCCATAATTGCTCATGTATTTCTTACAAGTCCTCAACTCGAGCTGAAAGCCATTTTATAGTTTTAGTTTTAATTGACACATCTGCAAGAATATCATTTTTCGAATTTACCCAGTACAAAAAGCAAAATTGTAGTAAATCCAGTAATAACTGTTTCATAGTAGCTGTGGTCAAAATGTCTTGTTCTTCTAACATGACTTTCTTTGCTACCTCATTTTTAATATATATATCACTACTATCTGATTTAGAAATAGAAGAATCATGTAAAGGGATTTGTTGTCCTTGTGAGCTATTCAAAATTCTCTTACTCTCATTTTGCCTTGGTGAGAAATAGTTTGTTGCATTTTTTTCAGAAGTTGTTTTTTCTTTAGTTTTGCCTTTAGATGTGTTTTGTTCTATCTTTTTCATAATTCCCTCTCTAATTTACTCTACCAGAGGGACAATGAGGAATAGTCTTAATGTAATTAGTTTAAGATAATTTAATATCCTTATGTAAGAGAGAAATTATTATCTTTTGTAGCCAGGCACTAGGTGTTTTGTTTGCTTAAACCAATCTACATCTAAAGTTCGCTTTAAGCTACAGACCCTCAGAGAATGAAAAAAAAGCCCCAGGTATTTGAGCCTACAATGTATAAAACAAAAGCACAGATTTACCAACTCTATGTACAGAATTAATTCGGTTCAAAGATGCCTGTCTGTGAACTCTGCTACAATTCTGGTGCTATTGAATTGAACAAGTCAGCAAGGTCCGAAAGCAGAAACCGTAAACCATGCACTCGTATGTAGCATTTCAGGGTGGGAACATGATCAATTAAGCAAGGCATTATCTACCCATTTAGAAACAGCCAATAGAAAATGAAACCGTCATCATTAGGTCAGTAAAACATGGAGGTTACATGTCAATCAGTGTTTGGGGGTCCGATATGCAAACGGACTTGCAAAATCACAAAATACAAAATAATAAAAATGAATGCCAATACTGTTCTAGTCCACGTGGGTGGCCAGATATGTATTATTGATTCCTGAGATCGATATAACCCGTGAAATTAAACATAAAATAATTTAAAATTTTTGTATGCAGATTTACGAGCTTGAGACTGTTGTGCATCTAATTCTAATGTCTTTCATCCCTTTCCTCGTCATTTACAGTGCAGTATTGATTTTATTTGCATTTACAGTGCGACAGACAGGGGTTAAAGCCCCTTGTGAGTCCTATCTGGCACTCATAGGATTTTCTATTACATTTGCCGTTTACGGGTCTGAAAACATTTGCAGGTTTGTGGAATTGTAGCAATTGAATAGCGATTTGCGATTTTAGTGCTCGGAACTCTTGCGGATGTGAAAGATCAAAGGCTTTGATGGGCTATAAGTTCCAGATTTAACAACCGAAAGGATTTAAAGACCGTAACCCATTTGTAGCCCACAAGAAGACACCAATTGAATAACAAAATAACTTACGCCCTCCATTATGGGCTACTGTAAGTTACAACTGCTCAATTGAATCAGGCTCATAGTCGCCAAACAGCAACATTAATTAAATCAATGGTTATATTTTTCTTATACTTTATCTATTAAGCTTTTGACAATAATTCTTTGTTTCCCATAAGGTCTAAGCCTCACGCAAAGACTCTTAAACAAACTTAAGAATAATTAACAAGCCAAAGCGTATTTTCTGATCTATCTTCTATATGCCATCTTTCCTTTTCTCTATCGTTTTCTTCTCTTTGTCTCCTTTCTTCTATCCTTAATACTCTCTCTGTCTGGTTTTCTCAACACCTTTTCTTCTGATGCTGTTATTAACTTCCTTTTGTTTTATTGTTAACCAGTTGTAAAGACAGAAAAGGTTTGTGTCAAAGGAGACTTAAATAGGTTAGAGTCTTTTACTAAGAGTCTTCCTTAGGATAAGGGAGAATTTTGATTATAGCCTTGAAAAAATATAAGGGAAATAATGATCTCAAGCAGTTCAAAGTGTGCCCAGTCTGCTTGCAGATCCCCCTCGAGCCATAGAGCCATTTGTACCTTTGATGTAACTACAGCATCTTTTAGGCCACTCTTATCCTGTCATATAGTGATGTCGTGAACATCAAATTTTCGGTTCGCAAACAGCGGACCCGAACTTTCATCAAATGTTCGCGAACGGGCGAACCCGGCGAACCGCCATAAACTTCAATGGGCAGGCGAATTTCAAAACCCACAAGGACTCTTTCTAGCCCTAATAGTGATGGGAAAGTTGTTTCAAGGGGACTAACACCTGGACTGTGGCATGCCGGAGGGGGATCCATGGCAAAACTCCCACTGAAAATTACATAGTTGATGCAGAGTCTGGTTTTAAGCCATAAAGGGCATAAATCACTTAACATTCCTAAATTGTTTGGAATAACATGCTTTAAAACATCAGGTATGATGTTGTATCGATCAGGTAGTGTAAGGGTTACATCCGCTTCACGGTAACAGACCAATCTCCCTGTTTAATGCACCGCAAACAACCGCAAACAGTCCCTTTGCACAACCGCAAACTCCCCATTTGCACAAGGTTGGATACCAAACTAGCCATGTCCCGTTCCTTGTCCTCACTGATGTCATTGAAGGTCTCTTCCTCTACCCAGCCACCAAGGGTCCCCGAAAGGTGACAACAAGCCCCCTGGGACGCCTGCTGTGTTTGGTCTTCCACCTCCTCAAAGCCACCTTCCTCCTCTGACTCCTCTTCTTCAGACTCCCACAGTCTGGGGGCTTCCACTGCCCAGCATGGAAGATTATACACAGGTCAGAGTCTGGGGGCTTCCACTGCCCAGCATGGAAGATTATGCACAGGTCAGAGTCTGGGGGCTTCCACTGCCCAGCATGGAAGATTATACACAGGTCAGAGTCTTGGGGCTTGAACTGCCCAGCATGGAAGATTATACACAGGTCAGAGTCTGGGGGCTTCCACTGCACAGCATGGAAGATTATACGCGTTGCCTCTGTCTGCGTTATTATAAGGTGTGTACTGTTAAGTAGTACTATTCCTATCGGTTTAATCCCTGTTACGTCCACTATTAGGGGACATGTATATGGCATGGATTTTTGGAACAGGGAGATGGAAAAAGATGCTTAGTCGGACCTCCTACTTCAAATTTGGGGCACTGCACGTGCAATCTAAGGTGCCACCAGATAGGAGTGGTGTATTAAGTTGTACTACTCATTCCTATCAGTTTAATACCTGTTACGTCACCTATCAGGGGAAGTGTATATGGCATGGATTTTTGGAAGTGGGAGATGGAAAAAGATGCTTGGTCGGACCTCCTACTTCGAATTTGGGGCACTGCGCAAGCAATCTAAGGTGCCACCAAATATGAGTGTCACTGTGCACTGGCAAAAGTTGGCAGAGTAGATGCAATAGGCTTCACACACACGCCTGTAGGCAGGCAATTGCTATTCAATCTATTACAGTCAAAAAAGTGTTGTTTTATGTCACTGAGCACAATATAAGCTGTGAGCCTGACACAGGCAGGCAACTGAAATTAGATTACAGGAAAAAAATGGTTGTTTTCAATGTATGTTACACCACCAGGTATGAGTAGTGAAAATAAGCACAATATAAGCTGTTAGGTGTTAGCCTGTCACACACACACGCTGGCAGGCAGGCATAGATTACACAAAAAAAAATTATAAAATAAAATAAATGATGTTCAAAGTTTCCTCAATGATAAAGTATAGGGGGCGAACCGAAAAGCGCATGTGTTCGCCGTTCGCGAACATGCAAAAATCGCCGCAAATAGTTATCCGGCGAACTATTCGGGACATCACTACTGTCATATAGTATTTGCAGCTAAAGTAGACAGTACCATGAATTTTGTTGTTTTGTATCTTTCCACTTTTTGTGATATGGCTTTTGGTTGTTAACATAATAAACTGAAGTAACTTGTTTTGAGAATTTGGCAAGTTAGGGAGATGAAGCCCTAAAAGGCATAATTCTATAGAAGGTGTAATTTGAGAATGAAAAAGATTTGACACTAGTTGGGTTATTTTAGACCAAATAGCTTGGACTTTAGGGCAAACCTGGTGGACAATTCTGGGCAGATTCTAGCTAGTTGGCAGTTAGCTGATTCTTGGGGCTTCATTTTGTGGAGCGTATCTGGGGTAATGTATGTTCTGTGGAGGACTTTTAACAAGGTTTCCAGAAGGCTATAATTTATTGACCCAATAGTTAATCTGCTGCAAACTCGTTCCCATGTGTGGATATCCCAATTCTGAACTAAATCTTTCTCCCATTTAAACATGTATTTTGTCTTCTGAATTTTTTGAGGAGTATTAAAAGTTTCATATAGTAAACCCAGGACTCTACGGGTCAACGGAGAATTTTTACATACTCTCGTTAACAGGTCATTCTAGAAGGACCAAATGCCCTCTTTTAAGTGATTATATAATGTCTGAGCCGGCAAAGTGTTTTAGTGGTAGATTGTATGTGTCTCTGATTTGTTCAAAAGTGAGGATTTGGTCGTCAATAAGGCACGTGCCTGAAGTTTTAAGACCCTTTGCATACCAATTTTTATTTTTCTATCTTTAAGTGGAAAGCTGGTTTTATTGGATGAATTTAGATTTAACCCACTACAAGTTACAAGTTACAAGTAAGAATATTCCTTGGGAGAGGGGGTGGCTCGCGATGAGCAACCTTGGCAAACTAGATGTGTTTAAACATGAGATGACAAGTTAAACACTGATATCCTGGGAATTAGTGAACTCAAATGGACTGGAATGGAACATTTCACATCAGACAACAGACAACTCTTCTGCTGTGGTTAGGAATCCCGCAGAAGAAATGGAGTAGCCTTCATAGTCAATCAAATGGTGGCCAAAACAGTGCTTGGTTACAACCTAGTAAATGACAGAATTATTTGAGTTTGAATTTAAGGAAAGCCTTTAACATCACAGTGATCCAAGTTCATGCTCCAACCACAAATGCGGAAGAGGCTGAAGTTGTCCAATTCTACCAGGATTTTTAACATCTCATAGATATAACTCCAAGAGAAGATGTTACTCTCATCATAGTAGATTGGAATGCTAAAGAAGGGAACCAAAAGATACCTGGAATAATGTTGGCCTTGGAGTACAAAATGAAGCAGGTCAGAGATAGTAGAGATTAGTAGAATTCTGTCTATATAAACTGAAGAAGAGAGGGAAAATACTCAGACCAAGCAGATACAAAATAAATAATACACCCTGTGAATATGCAGTGGAAGTAATTAATACATTCGAGGGAATAGATTTTGAAGATAGAATGCCTGAAGAACTTTGGAAAGAAGTTTGCAACATTATTCAGCTACAAATTATATTCCCAGAGGAAAAATGTATCCAACCTAATGCAGAATTCTAGAGGAAAGCAACAAGATTCTATAATGAGCAATGTAAAGAGATAAAAGAAGATAACAGAATAGCAAAGTCAAGAGATCTATCCAAGAAAATTGGGGAGTTTAAAGGAAGGAACTTAACAACACTTATAATCACAAGAGTTTGTCCAATGAGCTGGAGCCAGACTTGGAGAGTGAAGAGAGATGGGCCCTAGGATGCCTTGCAATCCCAGCTGAACTATTCAAAATCCTACAAGATGATGCTTGCTTGCCTTTTGCCAACAAATGTGGAAATCTCAACAGTGACCAATAGCCTTTAAAAGGTCAGTCTATATCCCAATCCCTAAAAAAGTCAGTGCCAAAGAGTGCTCCAATTATTGAACAATTGCACTCATTTCAGATGCCTGCAAGGTAATGGGTATGATCCTACAAGCTGGACTCCAACAATATATGGACCAGGAACTACCAGATGTTCAAGCCAAGTTCCATAAAGGAAGAGGCACAATAGATCAAATTACCAATATCCTATGGATAAGTGAGAAAGCAAGAGAGTTTCAGAAAAGCATGTACCTCTGCTTCATAGATTATTCTATAGCTTTTGACTGTGTGGATCACAACAAAATGTGGTAAGTTCTTAAAGAGATGGGAGTACCAGATTGTGAAGACCAGACTCTTAGGGTCAATGTATATTATATAGTAATAATTTGTTATAAATACTTTATAATATGTAATCACATATAAAAGCTGTCGTAATTATGAGTTTGTGGGTAATGCTAGGTTAAATTGTATGGGCTTGCGCATGCGTGTTCATTGCTAGGCATTGAAGTGGCTGGTTGCCCGAGGCCTGCAATGAGCAGCGAAGGAAGGGGCACTGGTCCTGGCCAAGGGGAAAGAGTACTGAGTGCTTGCCCCAAGACTGAGACTGAGTTGCATCCCTCCAGGGACTATGGACATTTTGCACTTTTGGTTGCCCCACCCTAGATAACGACTTATGCTTTGACTTAATATCATAGCATGATGATAGAAATGATTGCTGGGATGCTTCATTTTGGAAAGGGGGAGCAGTTGTGAAGACAAGACTCTTGGAGTCAATATATATAATATAGTAATAATATGTGCTGCTTTGAATAGTTAATAATTAATAATTGCCTCTCTAATTATCCATGATAATGAATTCCCTTTTTTTTATTAGAAATAAATCCAGTCCCCTTTTAAAGTTATCTATCGAATCCGCTGTCACCACCTCCTCTGGTAGAGAATTCCGCAGATTAACCACCCTTACTGTGAAGAACCCTTTTCTTTCTTTAAGGTGGAATCTTTTTACTTCTAACCTCAAGGGATGTCCTCATGTCAGTTGAAAACCTCTTGGCACAAAAGCTCCCTTGACAAATATTTATACTGACCCTGGATGTATTTATATAAAGTAATCATATCTCCTCTTAGACGCCTTTTTTCTAGAGAAAATACGTTTAATTTGGTTAGTCTTTCTTCATAACTTATCCCCTCTATTACCCTTATTAGTTTTGTTGCCCTCCTCTGTACCTTTCCAGCTCTAAAATGTCCTTTTTATGAAGTGGTGCCCAAAATTGTACTCCATATTCCAAATGAGGGCATACTAGAGATTTGTATAGTGGCAGAATTATATTTGCTTCCCTGGCTTCTATACCCTTCTTAATACATGCTAATATTTTATTTGTCTTTGCAGCTGATGCTTGGCTTTGCGCACTGTTACCTAGGTGGTTGTCCACAAGCACTCCCAAAAACCCCTTTCAATATCCGATATACCTAGATTTGCTCCATAAGATGATACATTGCAAGGCTATTTTGCCTTCCCAGATGCATAACTTTACATTTATTCATATTAAATCTCATCTGCCATTTAGATGCCCATTCCTCAATTTTATGTAAATCCCTGGAGGGAAAGCACATCACTATCTGATTTAATTAACTTGCACAACTTCATGTCATCAGCGAAAATGGAGACACCACACTTCAATCCTACCTCTAAGTCATTCATAAATATGTTAAAAAGGAGAGGACCTAATACTGAAACCTGAGGAACCCCACTTACCACATTAGACCAATCGGAGTATGTTCCATTTACAACAACCCTTTGCTTCCTGTCTTTTAGCCAGCTCTCAATCCATGAGCAGATATTTACTGCAACTCCTGTATCTCTTAGTTTGCACAATAGTCTCCCATGTGACAATGTATCAAAAGCCTTTGCAAAATCCAAAAAGACTACATCCACTGAGTTGCTTTGATATAGGTTCCTGCTAACCTCCTCATAGAAACTAATTAGATTTGTTTGACTTGACCTATCCCTCATAAATCCATGTTGACTCCTACTTATAATCCTGTTCAAATAGACATATTCTTGTATATTATCCCTTATTAACCCTTCTAAAAGCTTCCCCACTACAGAAGTGAGGCTCACTGGTGTATAATTCCCCGGATTTGCTCTTGCTCCCTTTTTAAATATAGGTGTCACATCAGCTTTTCTCCAGTCATCTGGTAGAGACCCTGTGTTGAGTGAATCTTGAAAAATTTAATATAATGGTTTGGCTATTACAGAACCCAGTTCCCTTAGTACCCTTGGATGTATTCCATCAGGACCCGGGGCTTTATTAACATTTATTTTTTCCAACCTCTTTTGGATTACTTCCTGTCTTAATCAATTATTTGGCAAAGGTAGTGTAGCCCCATTATGTTGCCGTGTCCCAACCACTGGTACCTCCCTTGTGTATACCGAAGAAAAGAACCTATTTAGCTCATCTGCCTTTTCTTGGTCACTAATTATCAGACGGCCTGTATCACATTGTAATGTTCCTATAGCTTCCTTCCTCGCCTTCTTCCCATTAATATACTTAAAAAATATTTTAGGGTTAGTCTTACTCTCTTTTGCAATTTATTTTTCATTTTCTATTTTAGCCAGTCTAATCACCCTTTTTGCAAGCCTTGTTGATTTCCTTGTATTCCTGTAAAGCAGTCTCTGTCCCCTCTTGTTTGTATAATTTAAATGCCTGTTTTTTACTCCATATCTTGATCTTTAAATCATTGTTAAGCCACATTGGATGGGATTTACTCCTTTTACTTGTATTCCCACACGGTATATGCCAATGTGTATGTATATTTAGTAAGGATTTAAATGTTGTCCACTTGTGGTCAGTGTTTTTACCTGCCAGTTCTCTGTCCCAGTTTATACTTTGTATTGCTGCCCTTAGACCGTTAAAATCTGCCCTTATAAATTAAGAGTTTTTTTGGCCCCTTAAAATTTAGTTTTTTTAATTCAATCTCAAACGAGACTGTGTTGTGATCACTTTTTCCCAAAGGTTGCCCTATTCCAACTTTAGATACTATATCAATATTATTTGTGATGAGTAAATCTAAGATAGCTTTATTTCTAGAAGGCTCTTGTACAACCTGGGCCAGATAATGATTTCTGAGTGTACCCAAGAACATGCTCCCCTTAGATGAACTGCTGGTCTCATTTATCCAGTTTGTTTCAGGGTAATTAAAATCTCCCATTATTAGAACTTGACCATGCCTAGCTGCATTTTCAATCTGTAACAATAATTGTATTTCCTCAATTTCAGCTATATTTGGGGGGTTATAGCATACTCCTACTAATATTCTTTTGGAATTTGCTGCTCCGCTATTTAACTCTACCCACAAACATTCAGCTTTATCACTAGGTCCACCATAAATATCTTCTCTGACTATAGGCTTAAATTCAGGCTTAACATACAGACAAATCCATCCTCCTGGTTTACCATTGCCTCTATCTTTCCTAAATAGGTTATGACCATCCAGATTAACAGTCCAGTCATGAAATTCATCCCACCACGTTTCAGTAATGCCTATTAAATCCCATTTTTCATTAATTGCTAATAATTCTAACTCTCCCATTTTTCCTGGCAAGCTTCTGGCATTAGCAAGCATACACCTTATGTTATGAGTCTGTAGTTCTGAAGTGCCTGCCACTGTACTTGAATTACTTAGTACTACCTCCCTATTGACTATACTACCCCTCCCCCCATCTCGTCCCCTATGAGTTGTTAATTCATCCCTTATACCCTCTACACTTTCTACCCCATTACTTATATCTAGTCCCTCACCCCCGACTACTAGTTCAAAAACTCCTCCAGCCTTTCTACCATCCTATCCCCTAGTACAAAAGCTCCCTCATCATTAAGGTGCAATCCATCCCTACTGTAGAGATTGTACCGAAGTGAGAAGTCAGCCCATTGCTCTAAAAACCCAAACCCCTCCTTAGTGCATTACATATTTAGCCAAGCATTAACCTCCCTAAGCTCCTTCTGCCTCCCTGGGCTAGCACGTGGCACTGGTAATATTTTATATAGTATTGCATAAGTGAATTGTTGAGATGTTTCTATGTGTTTAGTCTCTATGTTGCATGCTCAGTAGATGTCTCTAAAATCCTCCTTCTTGTGGGCACAGGATCAGAATGCAGGTTACTTCTTCTGGGCAAGTGGAGCTGGAACTGCTTTTAGTCAGGTGGAAACTTCATGACAGATACACCTTTTTTATCTATCAACCAGCAGATAACTAACTCAGATTACTTAACTCACTTTATACATAACAGTTACTGACAAGCAATGGAACTTTCAGTTTGAATTTAAACTGTCATCAGGGAGAGTAGACACAGAATCTAACATCATACATAGAGTTGAGTTAAACATACGTAGAGAAGCAATATAACATACAGTAATTTACATACATAGGGTTATCAACATAACATAAAAACATTTTAAATAACTATAACAACTACTGAACCCAAATGGTGGTCAGGGGGATCATGACACTCATTGTATTCGCCTCCTGAGGAATCTTCTGTGTGTGGTCCAAGAAGCCACAGTCAGAACTGAACATGGAACAACAGAATGGTTCAAGATTGTGACAAGGTGTACTGTATATTGTCACTCTATTTATTCAACTTATTTGCATCATGTGTAAGGCGGGGCTGGATGAATCCAAAGCTGGAATCAATATTGCTGGAGGAAATATAAATTAGTTCAGATAAATGTATGAAATCCTGAGAACATCTTACACACCAGCAGTGCTAATTTAAACCTGCAACCAGGCCTGCTGAATCTGACATCCTGAGAACATCTTACACACCAGCAGGTATAGAGAAGACTATTGAAATTGCTCCATCCCTGGAGCCATTATCTTTATTAATATTACTACTGTATGCGTGTTATTATATCTGGGGAGATATAATAATTTCTAGAATTTATTTTAACCCCCAACAAATGTAAGCTGTATCATGCATGGTCTTCCTTACCCTCACCCATACGTCCCCCATTCATGGCTTGCATAATTGTACTTAACCCCTGTTTAGCACTAAGGAATATGTTAGTGTGTTACAAATAAGGATAATAATAACAGGCTAGAAAACTTCCAATCCTAAGCTAAACCCTAACTCTAGTTGAATCTATTGAGTAATGCAACTCTTGGTTCCTGCCACTTTACAGTGGTCTTAATCTAAGAAAACTGTGCCTTTGAGGGTTCAGGTGCTGCTGGGAACTTCATGGACTGTGATTATGCCCAGACAGTAGGTTTACCTCTTGCTTCATTTGAAGTTCTGTTGAAGATAATAACATTGAATCAGTAGCTCCTGGGATCTGAAGCAGTCATTCTAAGCACTATTCTTTTAGGAGGGGCTTTACAATATTAAACGATATCTTTTTTATGTCATTGAAGCTCATCATATTCCTATCAGTCTTAGATACCAATGGCTCCACAGACACAACCCCATCACCAACTGGCAAAAATTACAGATCATATCCTGGTGCCCTATTTGTCAAGAGTCTTGTATCCATCACCTTTCCCTAGATGATGTTAATCAATATGTTTTCAAAAAATGCTCAGTTTAATACCTGCCATAGCAAATGCCTTATGATTGTTCATTTGATGCCTGGAACAATGCCTCCTAAAGGAAGAATGTATCTTCTATGACTGCAGGAACTAAGTCAGATTAATGCTTATATCCCCCAACCCGCACTGTTCTATTTTTATTAAATAATCCCTGGTTTTGTACAATAAAATGAGTAGTGTAGCAGGAAATAGTTTAGGCTGTTGTCCATTACTTTCTTGAATGGTGTTTACAGTTATTTCAATGAAAAAGGTGCTGCTTAACTCATGCCCACCATAGCTGATTATTTATGTAATGTGAATATATAAAAATAAATAAATATAAAACTAAAACTAGTAAAAAAATTGACCAAATTGACAAATAGAATGGAGATAAAACATAACGTTTATTCAAAAAAAATATTATTTTTATTATCATTAATAATAATAATAATAATAATAATAATAATTTATTATGAAAAATGAAAAATCCTCCTTGAGTGATAACTAAAAGATTGAGTAGTTGTGAAAAAGTTTTTTCAATATTGCCATCTAACAAGGTCAAAGTATCCGCCAATGTTTAAATTCATCCTTCATCAAGAATACTGTATATCACTTATAATGACAGAAATAAATACCTTGACATATCTAATTGCAATGATAAGCATATTTCTTTTATTCACAACCTATCTTTTAAATTATTGTGAGAGTGTTCTAGTTATCTAGTAGCTTTTCCTAATTAGTTTGAAGCTGGTGTGTCCATTTGAGATGACACTGAATGCTTTATACAACCTAGCAGGCTGATGAGCGCTTGGATACTAATTAGCAGTATTACATTGTACTGCAAAAAATGTAAATATTAGCGTATCTCCTTATTTACAAGCTGCACATCCACTGATAATCAGTCAAGCTGAAACAAAGTATCTGTTTTTATAAAGTCTTTCGCTAATAATGTATCTCAGGTAAATGTAACAAACGTTGAAGTGAAGCTGTTAATTTAGCCTTCTCTCAGCCTCATTAAATTAGGGCTACGTTTGAAAAAGTACTTTCTCTACGTTGCCGAACTGCAGGACGGCCGAAAAATGCCTATGTTTTGTGGAATGTGGAACATCGCAGCACGCAGCCCTTTGAACTGTCCCGATACGTTCCTATTATGCTAATAAATTGCCACAAAGAGTGCTTGGGAGGTATTGCAAAGGCCGTAAAAGCCCTTACGTTTGCTGCATGAGCAGCAGAAGAGACCCCCGCTCCAGGCTGCAAACCTCCCTTTGGTCCCTAAATCTCCCATGTGCTCTCCAAATACATACCCATGCTGCAGGGGTCCCGATCGGGATCCCCACAGCCTTCTCAATTTTAACCCTTGCAGCAGGTAAACTATTAACCCCGGCCTCGGGGGTACTTCAAGTACCACTCCAGCACATAAAATTAACCCCCTTATGCTGGTGGTCCCCATCGGCACCTCCACAGTATCCCCATATTACCCCTTGCAACGGGGGGTCCCGATTGGGACCACGCTGCATTTCAAAATTCAAATTTCCCACCTTTAAGGATTCACAATAACTAAAAAATTAACCCCTGCCATGGGGGAACTATAAGTACCCCACAGGCATCTAAAATTAACCCCATCTCTCATGGGGGTTTATACACACTCTAATTAACATCCTCAGTCTCTTAAGGGTCTATACAGCACCTTATGGGACAATACTTAACCCCATTATACATTAGGGGTCTATATACTATATACTATTAACCCTTATAATAACACTATAAGTGCCATGAGGGTCCTCCAGGACCCTCATGACACCAAGTCTAAACACTACACTATTAACCCCTCTACCCTATTTACCCCCTCTACTCTATTAACCCCATACACTACCTACCTAACACCCTAATAAAATCCCTATTTCCCTACTAATTACACAAAATTAAAAAAGTAATTTACTGGAAAAAATCTACATTACAGAAATTAAGATTACATAAAATATAAAACCCTATCACATTTAACAGTTGTCAAACTACGAAATGTCGTCATGGTAAATGGACCGCATTTGCAGAGGTGGAGGCTTTACGGCTCCTCACTTTGTAACAACACAACCCCACACAATTGTTAATTCGCAGCACTTTGTCCTACGGCGCCTCAAAACACCATACAAAACTCCGCCACACAAACCTTAACTCAAAGCGCTTACTCCTACAGAACCTCAAACACCCCCAAAAACTCCCCCACACAAACCTTAACTCGCAGCACTTACTCCTATGGTGCCTCAAAACACCCCAGCACTTAGGCGATCAAACACGCAGGACTTAGCCTACAAACACGCAAGCAGATGACGAATGTGGGACTTAGAAAAAAAAAATCACGAGTCGCAAAAGTACGAACTTGACAGCCGAGCCGCGAAAAGCAAAAACCACTAAAAAAACAATAAATACACACACAAAAAAAATACTAAAACATCACGGGGGAGCTGCCAGGACGTCTGGGAGTGAGGTGGAACTTAGGTCAAATTTGCAGAGTTTAGCAAGAAAAAACGACAGCCGAAAAAAAATGAAAACAAGGCTATCTGACCCTGCTGCGTGCAAAAGACCGCCAGACACGTAGGCCTTTTACAGGCAAGTACGAGGTAACAAAAAACACTGTTAGAAAACACGCAAAATTCTCCCAAGACGTGTAACTAATACAATATCGCCTCCATTTTACAACACTAACTTGCTAACCTACACATTACGCATCTCAAATGGCTGCTTTACCACCTAAACTAAAGGTTGCTCGCGCATGCAGCCTATATATAGGGCACACTTGCCACAGTGCTGACACCTTCTCCTCAGGTGATGACAGTCTGACTGGGCATTTTCTGCTGCGGGAAAATCCAAAGAGATTGTTAGCTCTTCAGGATATTGATTGCTGGCTATTTATTATAAATAGGTAAAGTATATTAATTGATTGATTAATTAATTATTGTTTTAAAAAATATATTAATAAACAAAATAAATATTACATTATTCCATTTTACAATGCCTTTACTTTATCTAGACATTAATGCTTAACCATTTCAAATATATTTAATTGATTAATTATTTTTTACGGACATTAATTTATTAATTATCGAACAAAATGATAATTTTGACTGACTTTACGTTATGACTATAATATTGCTTAACTATTTCTAATATATTTAGTCATTGATTAATTAGTAATGTCCATTAATTAATTAATTACTAGGGGCCTCATTCTATTATCGGCCGTAAATCGGCCGTAAGGCTGCGATTCCTTGCGGGGGTTCTGTTACCTCGCAATTCAATTATACGGCCCCGCAAGGATCTCCTCTTACGGCCGGCCGCATATCTTGGAACCGGCCGTAAGCTCCAAAATTTTTAAAGTAAAAAATAAATTCAAGACAGCACTGTACAGCTCTGTAAATGCTAGGGATCATATTGGGGGACATGAGGATTAATAGTAACCCCCTCTCAAGCTTGCACATCAGCCCAAATACGAGTTTACATTAACTGTTTATTTTCCGGCCGCAGCGTGGCCAGGTCTGAGGTGCTCCAAGCACTCTGGACTTTTCACATGGATATTTGACATATATTAAAAAAAAAATATTTTACGGATTTGAGTATAGGGGAAATTTGTGCTATTTTTGCTAACACCTAAAATCACTTTATAGTCTTCTCAAAGTCCAGGATGGCTTTATTTGGGCTATATTTCGTGCTTAATTGGTGCTAGCAGGACCTCTTTCCTGAAAGTAAGCTGCGGCTCGGTTTTAGCCTTGCAGAGAGGGTTCCCGGAGCAATTGAATTGCAAATAGGATTTTCTTACGGCCGAGAGAACCCTCTCTGCAAGGCTAAAACCGAGCCGCAGCTTACTTGCAGGAAAGAGGCCCCGCTACCACCAATTAAGCACGAAATATAGCCCAAATAAAGCCATCCTGCACTTTGAGAAGACTATAAAGTGATTTTCGGTGTTAGCAAAAATAGCACAAACTTCCCCTATACTCAAATCCGTAAAATATATATTTTTTAATATACGTCAAATATCCATGTAAAAAGTCCATAGGGCTTGGAGCACCTCAGACCCGCCCACGCCGCAGCTGGAAAATAAACAGTTAATTTAAACTCGGGTTTGGGCTGATGTGCAAGCTTGAGAGTGGGTTACTTTTAATCCTCATGTCCCCCAATATGATCCCTAGCATTTACAGAGCTTTACAGAGCTGTCTTCAATTTATTTTTGACTTTTTAGATTTCAGAGCTTACGGCCAGTTGCAAGATTTACGGCCGGCCGTAAGAGGAGATCCTTGCGGGGCCGTATAATTGAATTGCGAGGTAACGGGACCTCCGCAAGGAATCGCAGCCTTACGGCCCTTAATGTTCCTTAATTACTTCATTACTCATTAATAAGTAATACGAATAAAAAAAAGGTTTCAAATGCCTCAAAAGATATGTACATTTTACAGTGCACTTACATTTCAGTGTTGGTGCTTAATTATTACAGTGCAGTTATATTTTGTTTTTTGAGCTTAATTATTAATGCATTATTTTTGTGTGTTGCTGCTCAATTATTAATGTTCAGTCATGTTTATTAATTAATTGATTAGTAATTAATTAGTGTACAAAATGGTGGGATAAATATGAACTAAATACATTTTATTAAATAAATGACAGCGGCGTCTTTAAAAGCAAGGGATATTAAAAACACTAATAAGGGGAATAAAAAGAGGGCAGATGTAGGGAATAGTAAATAACCCTGTAGCACTAGTATTGTGCAATGTAAGACTCTAAAGTGAGTGGGTATTACTATTCACGCCTAGCGGGCGAGCCAAGATAATTGCAAAAAGTTCCCAGGGCATGAAAGCCCTATTGTTTTATAAGTAGTGTATATGTAAAGCACCCTTATGCTGAAATAAATGTCCTCCAAATATCTCGAGGATGACTTAAATGAAGCAAAATTCTTGCAGAAACATAGGGTGTAGGTAAAAAGATGCCTTACTGATAAACCTATTGTACTTTAATAAAAGGTACTGAGAGGTTGTACCTGTATAGGTAAAGCTTGAAAAGAGCTCAACCTGGAGTACAAACAAAGTTATCAAGAAAAGCTATATATTACACAGCATAGAATTCAAGCTGTGTCTGTGTGCACTTATAGGTAACTCACTGCCATATGGTACAAAAAGTACCTAGAGTTGTGTGTGCAAAATGAAGGCTGTTCCCCAACTTTAGGGTTATACAAAAGGTAATATCAGGTACTTGCAGACATATTATGCCACTAGTGGGATATAAGGGGCTTTAAACTAGGCCATAACTGTAGCAGATTCGCGCTTCCTGGAAAGCTCGGCCGCTAGGTTTGCAACGCGCATGCGCACGTCTAACGTGATGACGTGCGCAGCGTGGTTGCCAGGAGCCTGACGCGTTTCGACGTATCACGTCTTTGTCAAAGGAAAATTGTATAACGCTGTCTCTGAGAGCTTTATATAACGCGTCAGGCTCCTAGCAACCACGCTGCGCACGTCATCACGTTAAACGTGCGCATGCGCGTTGCAAACCTAGCTGCCGAGCTTTCCAGGAAGCGCGAATCTGCTACAGTTATGGCCTAGTTTAAAGCCCCTTATATCCCACTAGTGGCATAATATGTCTGCAAGTACCTGATATTACCTTTTGTATAACCCTAAAGTTGGGGAACAGCCTTCATTTTTCACACACATCTCTAGGTACTTTTTGTACCATATGGCAGTGAGTTACCTATAAGTGCACACAGACACAGCTTGAATTCTATGCTGTGTAATATATAGCTGTTCTTGATAACTTTGTTTGTACTCCAGGTTGAGCTCTTTTCAAGCTTTACCTATACAGGTACAACCTCTCAGTACCTTTTATTAAAGTACAATAGGTTTATCAGTAAGGCATCTTTTTACCTACACCCTATGTTTCTGCAAGAATTTTGCTTCATTTAAGTCATCCTCTAGATTTTTGGAGGACATTTATTTCAGCATAAGGGTGCTTTACATATACACTACTTATAAAACAATAGGGCTTTCATGCCCTGGGAACTTTTTGCAATTATCTTGGCTCGCCCGCTAGGCGTGAATAGTAATACCCACTCACTTTAGAGTCTTACATTGCACAATACTAGTGCTACAGGGTTATTTACTATTCCCTACATCTGCCCTCTTTTTATTCCCCTTATTAGTGTTTTTAATATCCCTTGCTTTTAAAGACGCCGCTGTCATTTATTTAATAAAATGTATTTAGTTCATATTTATCCCACCATTTTGTACACTGTATATTTGGGGTGGAAAACACCCAGGGAAATCAAAATCCTCACTTTTCTTTCTTTAATAGTAATTAATTAGTCATAAAAAAACAGTTATTCCAAACTGAATCAAAAAAATGTATATTTGACAATGCACCTACATTTCGCTGTTACTGCTCAACTATTAATGTTCATTAATTGCTTCATTACTCTTTAATAAGTAAAAAGAGATTATTTTTTTTTCCAAATGCCTCAAAAGATAAGTACGTTTTACAGTGCACTTACATTTCAGTGTTGGTGCTTAATTATTACAGTGCAGTTATATTTCTGTTTTGATGCTTAATTATTAATGCACTTAATTTTGTGTGTTGCTGCTCAATTATTAATGTTCATCATTAATTACTTAATTAGTCATTAATTTGTAATAATGTAAAATAAAATGTGTTAAAATGCCTCACAAAATAGGTAGATTTTACAGTGTAATATTTATGTGTTGCTGCTCATTGTCTCAAAGGAATAGGATCCTCAAAGCGCTCAAACATTGAAATCACTTTATTACATTATGACACATGCTACATTTAATATTTTATAGTGCATTTATTTATTAATATATCCATGTTTATATTTTGCATATATGCCACTTAAACATCTCTCTCATACTCTTAATGATTAATGAATGAATTACATACAAACATTAACAATGCTTTTAATGTTATTTCACAGTTGGATCATCTGTGCACCTGACTACACAGAGTGACTTTTGCAGCATTTGATCTGCAATAACATCACCTTTATAGGTATATCATTTAATGATGCTGTTTTTTTAGGAGAAAATGATTAAGGCTTTTTTTTTTCAATTGATCAATTATATAAATTAATTAATTAATTAAGGAAGATTAATTAATTAATTATTAATCAGGAATCATTAGAAAAAAATATATTGTCTATTTTACAATGCATAGGACATTGTAAGCACTTCCATATTTAAAACCCTTTATTATATGAGGACACTTTATAATAGTTTGGAATGCATTTACTTATGAATATATTGATAATTAGACTTTTACCTTTTGCATGTATGATAAGTAAAAAGAATACTTTCAATGATTCATAAATTCCTTCAAACAAAATATTAAATATGATTTTTACATAATTTTACAGATTTATAATATCTGCACCTGCCTGAACACACATAGTGACCTCTGGCGGATTTCACATCATAGAACATCAACTTTACAGGTATGTGAATTAATGATGATATTCTATAGAAAACCAGGATTAAGTCTTTTTTTTTTTTACATTCACGACAGTTATTGATTCATTTTTCAATGTATTATTTAATTAATCAATAATCAAACAAACAAAAAAATATCAAAAGATATATGCTTAGCCATTTACGTTTTAATAATGAATGACAATTTCACATGATAACTTGATTTATTCATTATTTTATTTATTAAAAAATGATAAAATACTTTCACGCCAATCTATAGTTTGCTTTTACCATTTTTGCTTTGCCCTTCTTTAGGAAAACAGGAATACCTGTTTATGTTTTGCATTCATCATAGTTTTAAATTATTGAATTAATGTATATTAATTTAATAATTACTTCATAATTCTGTTCATGCTCATTGTCTAATAGGGATAGCAACTGATAAGCACTTCAATATTTAAATCCCTTTATTATGTTATGACCCTATTTAATATTTTAAAATGCATTCACTTAGGAAATATATTGATGATTAGCCCTTTATGTTTTGCATGTATGCAAATTAAAAATGATACTTTCAATGATTCATATATTTATTCAAACAAAACATTAGAAATGCTTTTTACAGAATTTCACAGATTCCTCTTTTCTGCACCTGCTTCAAGACAGTGACCTCTGCACGATGTCAGCTGATATAACATCAACTTCACAGGTATATGATTTTGTGATGACATTCTTTAGAAAAATAGAAAAATAGTATTAAGTATTTTTTTAGTCCATTCATGACAGCTATTGATTAATTAATTTGTCATTCATTTTAAAAATTAATCAATAATTACAAGTAAAAAATACATTATGAATACATATATGATTAGCCATTGATGTTTTAACTAATTACAATGTCACATCATAACTTGATTTATTGATTAATTAATTTAATACAAAGAAAAAAAGTTTGCTCATAGGTATTTCTGTTTGCCCTTCTTTAGAAAAACATGATTATCTGTTTAGAGTTTGCAGTCATAACAGTTTTACATTCTCTTATTCAAGTGTATTCTTCATTAATTAGTTCATAATTCTGTTATTGCTCATTGTCTAACAGGGATAGGACCTTAGAAGCATTTAAATATTTAAATACCTTTATTAAATTAGGACACTTTTTACCAATTTAGAATGCATTTTCTTCGACATATATTGATGATTAAGATTTACGTTTGCCATGTATGCCAATTAAAAAGGATACTTTCAATGATTCATAAATTCATTCAAACAAAACATTACAAAGCCTTTTTATGTCATTTTACAGATCCATCATCTCTGCACCTCCCTGAAGACACAGAGTGACGTTTGCAGGATTTCAGTTGATATCACATCTAATTGACAGGTATAATTAATGATAACATTCTTTATAAAAACAGGATTAAGTGTTTTTTTAACAACATTAATGACAGTTTGTGATTTATTAATTTATGCAATTCATTTCAATAATTAATCAATAATTTAAAAAAAACATTAGCAATAAATATATGTTTAGCCATTTATGTTTACATGAATGAGAATTACACCTCAGAACTTTATTTATTGATTAATTAATTTAATAAAAATATTACTACGTTTTTTCATGCCAATCTACAGTTTGCTCATAGCTCTTTACATTTTTTTATACACATATATGCTTAGCTTTTTAGCTTTTAAGGTATGCAAAATAAAAAATAAACCATTGATTAATTCATTTACTTTGGTATACATGACAGGTTAAAAAATATGTACAATAAAAAAATAATTCTTACACCTGTATTTACAATTACAGATTACAATGGCGGACAACGCAGAAGATAAGAAAGAATGTAAAAGAAGAATGGCCAGGGAATGGAAACAGAGATGGAGAGATGCACAGACTCCTGAGACTTCACAACGTTTAAGAGAAGAAGATTGACAGAGACTTCTAAATAAAAGAAAAATTACTAAAAAAGCACAAAATGAGTCTGCTGCAGCTTCAAAGAATAATAAAAGTAAACAAAAAATGTCTGTAAAACATTCTCTAATGACCCAATATTGCCTCCTGACAACAATGTTGATAGAGATGACACCAATTTAGATATAGAAAGTTGTACTGAGATCTATGTTGAGGAAGCTCAATATTCCTTTATTTACAGCACTAACAGTAGACACTCATTATTGTGGATTCATGAATGTGGTTTGTCAGTTTTGTGGGGTCTATCATTTTCTGAAAGAAAGACCAACTGATGGAGAGTTTATTAGTTGCTGTCAGAAAGGAAAGGCAAGACTTCCAGAAAGACACACATTTCCAGAATATTTAGAAAGTATTATGAGTGATCCAAAATTTCCAAATTATTCAAATTTTAAGATAAACATTAGGTCTTATAACATTGCAATTTAATTTGCTTCAATGGGTGCAACATTAGCAGAAAATGTCCCAGGACATGGTCCTTAATGTTTTAAAGTCCAAGGACAAATATACCACCTGACTTCACATTTACACCCAGAATCAGGAGAACAAAGGACATTTGCACAGTTATATGTCCTTGATACAATGGAAGCTGTTGAACAACGAATGATGCTTCCTGAAAATAAACAATGCTTAATCATAGTCTTTGAACAGCTTGATAACATTATGGCCAACAACCCATATAGTAAAGCATACAAAAAATCAGCAGAGTTTGAAAAAGAACAACAGGCACATGGGCAATTAAATCAATTGCCTATGCCAAGAGTACATATGGTTCTCAAAAGAGATTGCCATACTGATCAAAGATGGTATCATTTACCAACAGCAAATGAGGTTGCCATGGTATTTAAAAATGATGATGGGGAACCACAATTTGAGCGGGATATTAGAATATATCCACTCAATCAAGAACAACCTTTTATAAACATAAATATTTTACGTAGTAATTTGGATCCAATGACATATCACATTTTCTTTCCAAATTGGGAGCCCGGATGGCAACCAAAATTACACTTGCAAAGTTATCCCAATATTAAAATATTTCTATGCTGGTATATAAATTGGCACAAACTGCTGTTCGGGATCATTTTAATCCTATTTTATGTGGGGGCAAACTCACACAACAATGGATTCTTGATTCCTATCTACAAGTCGAAGCAAATAATCTAAATTTTGTCAAATTTCAACAAAACAAGCTTTGAGTAGAACAATATTGTGGATTGATGAATTATGTCGCTGAATTGGCTGCAAACAAAGACATTCCTGATGGAAGAGCAATGATTTTGCCAACCTCTTTCCAAGGATCGCCATGGCTATTGTCACTAAATTTGGAAAACCAGATGTATTCATTATATTTACACGTAATCCACAATGGCCAGAGATCAGACAATTTACAGCTTGGACAAAACACTTCTGACCGACCAGATTTGGTGGCAAGAGTATTCAAAATAAAACTAAATTAATTAATTCATGATATAACTAAAGCACACTTATTTGGGAAAGATGTGGCTTTTGTTTATACCATTGCATTTCAAAAAAGAGGCCTGCCACATGCACATATACTTTTAATCTTGCAAGAAAAATATAAATTGAATAAGGCAGACAGAGTGGATTCAGTAATTACTGCTGAACTGCCACATCCAGAGAAACACTCCAAACTTTATGAGATTGTAACTCATAGAATGATACATGGTCCATGTGGAGATATCAATCCAAATTCATGTATGGAAAATAAAAAATGGACAAAAGAGTTTCCAAAATAATTTCAAATGCAGACTTATGCTAATTGTGATGAAAACCCTTTGTATAAAAGAAGAGACGGACAAACAGCTATTATCCGTGACCAAAAGGTCGATAATAGATATGTGGTTCCATACAATCCACATTTGCTGATAAAGTACAATGCACATATCAATGTGGAAGCTTGCACATCTATCAAATCCATCAAATATGTGTACAACTGTTATTGTGCAAGGTGCACAAAATGAAAAAGACAATCCAGTTTTACATGACGAACTTTCATCTTATTTAGATGCTCGCTATGTAAGTGCTCCAAAAGCAATGTGACGTCTTCTCAAATTTGAGATGCATGATAGGTCACATGCTGTGTATTGATTAGCTGTCCATTTGCCACAAAGTACATTTTTTGCTTCACTGCAGGGAATGAAAGAAATGCTTTAGCACAAAGTGAACATAGAGCAACAACACTTACTGCTTGGTTTCAATTAAATTGTCAGGACACTCAGGCCAGACAATTTTTATACACTGACATTCCAAATAACTATGTATTCGTAAATGGTGAATGTCGACAACAACAAAAAACATAATAATAAAATTATCCCAAGAATTTTTACCGTCAGTCCACGAGACATTGAACGCTTTTAAGTTTAAGATTACTTCTTTTACATAATCTCGGTGCACAAAGTTATGAACATTTACGCACAGTCAATGACCTAGTTTATGATACTTTCCAATTAGCTGCAAGACATCAAAACTTCCTACAGAATGGGAGAGATGTCTCTAGGAAGCAGCACTATGTCAAATGCCAAAGCAAATGAGATTTTCATAATATGAATCAGAAATATGAATCCCAAAAAAAGGACTTTGTAATGGGACCAGATTAATTGTGAAGGATTTAAAGGATCATTTTATACATGCAGACATTTTGAATGGTACCCATAAAGGCGAACCAGTTCTTATACCGAGAAATGATTTGGCTCCAAGTGAGAGTGGTTTGCCTTTTGTCCTTCAAAGGAGACAATGTACCATTATCATGGCATTTGCCATGACCATCAATAAATCTCAAGGACAAACTTTTAAGTCTGTGGGTATTTTTTTGAAGGAACCTGTTTTTGCACATGGACAACTCTATGTTGCATTTTCAAAATGCAATAATCCAAAGGAAATTAAAGTTTGTATTGAAGAAAACCCAAGTCAGGGTGATTTATTGGAAGATGGACGTATTTTTACCAAAAACATTGTGTACTATGAGGTGCATAGAGAACAGTGGTTTTATTTCGAAGACCAAATTTGATGTCACTCGGACTCATTTTAGAGGACCACTATTTTACTAAGAAACTCTATACAATGGCAAAAAAACATAAAGAACAGTGGTTTTACTTCCAGGACAAAATTCAAGGTCAGTGGGACTCTTTATAGAGGACCACTATTTCACATAGGAAACTCTATGTGCCTTTTGCACAAACTACAACAAGAACAGCAAAAAGTAAAAAAAAAAACAACAGTGAAGAGTGGTTATATTCCATAGACAAAATTAAAAGTCTGCTGGACTTTTTGTAAGGGAACCACTTGGACATATTAAAAAAAATGTAATGTCTTCATATATAACAACATTGAAAAAGGAACACTTCTCTTATTTCAAAGAAGTTATACTACAACAAATATAGAGAACAGTGATTTTATTTTGAGGATGACATTTGATGTCACTCTGATTCTTTTTAGAGGACCACTATTTCACTAAGAAATGCAATAAAATGGCAAAAAACATAGAGAACAGTGGGAATACCCCACGGATGAACTTTTATATCTGGCGGTCTCTTTTCAGAGGACCACTATTTTAGTAAGGAAACTCCATGTGCCATTTTCAACAACTAAAACAATAAAAACAAAAAGAAAAATTAACAGATTGGAATGTGTTAGAACTTACCTTTTTACATGATTGGCCCCACAAAACAATTAGGTGGCATTTTCATTAAATTCAAGGTTAAATGTTATTGTTTTCTGTTACTATTTCACAAGTTAACATTGTATTTTAAAAGTTGTGCAGAGTTGGTTCATTGTATATTGTATATAGTCAAGGATTTATGTTACTAGAAGTTTAACCATTTCTTAATACATTGAAATGTATAATTAAAGACAGAGTATTGATTCAGGGAGTAATCAGATCGCCAGTTAATGGGGTCAGGAAGGAATTCATTTTTTCCTTCTTTGATTTGATACAATTGGCCAAGATTCAATGGAGAGTTTTATTGTTTGCCTTCCTCTGGATTCAATACCTATTTCGTTTAAAAATGAATGTTACAATGCATATAATTGTTCAAAGTAGTTATTCACAGAAAGTTTACACAGTCTTCTGTTATTCATGCATAACTATCAATTCAAAATGTTAGTATTGGTAAAAAAAATGGTTCAAGATTGTTTCAAATACATGTTGCATGTTACAAACTTTTATTTTATGGTTTACAATATGTATTCATGAAAACTTAAGCCATTGTTATATTGTTATTCCATATATAACAATTAAAAGAGTTAATATTGAAAAAATATATATTTGATACCTGTTGGTGAAATACAAGTTGAAAGCTAAAAAAACAAAAAGTTTTATTAAAAATGTGTTATTTCCTTGTAGATTAAAAAAAAATTAAGAATGTCAGACACTCACATTGTGTGGAAAACACTTTTAACAGCATTAAAATTTTATTGCCCCATCATTTTTGACGGGCATGTCGCTAGTAATTACATAAAATAAAAAAAACTATAATTGCATAAAATAAAAACATTACATACAATAAGAAAGCCTATAATTACATATACTAAAAACCCTATTATTACGCCTAAAACAACCCCCTCACTAAAACTAGAATAGGGTAAATAGGATCACTTACCTTGCCCAAATGCCCCTACAGTGACGATGGTCTTCTGTGCTTCGTCCCTAGCCATGGGCCCTTCCTAAATGTCCACAGGTCTGGCACCCCTAGGAAAAAAGAAACATTAAAATGAATAAATAAATAAATACAACATCTTATCAAAAAAATTCTAAATAGTACACTTACCTTTCCGTGATGCCCCCGTCCGTAGTTTCGCTCGTAAAAGAATCTGCCGGTCTAAAAAAAATAGAAAAAATAACGGAGCTCTTCCCTGGATGAGCTCGCCACCGCAAATGAGGGTTCTCTTGGCTGCTCCGCTAAAATTTTGAAATGGCACCTGTCAATCTTTTTCAGCCAATCAGAAGGCGCAAAGGTCTTAACCAATCAAAATATCCTATATCCCATTCTGATTGGCTGAAGTAACTGTCAATCAATTCTAATCCAATCAGAAGGTGTTATAGCCTTCAGACAATCAGAATGGGATATACCTTATAGGGTGGTTAATTACAGGTGCCGGGGGGGGGGTACTTGAAGTACCCCCGTGGCAGGGCTTGTGTTTTTAAGTGCCGCAGAAGTCCCAATCGGGACCCCCGCGGCAATGACTGTTATCGGGAACCTGCGGGTGATCCCGCAGGCTTTAATTAGCCAGGATGGCTAATTGGCTAAGTCAAAGCCATTGCTATGGGTTTGAATAATTGATCTTAGCATGACCGCACATCCAACGTCCGATAGACTGCGTTGCGGTTTTGTGTCTCTCGCTCGTAGCTCGCAGCCCCTTCCAATTTAATAGTAATGTAAGTAGGCCAAATTTCTGGCCCGTAGCCATTGCAGGCCTCACGTTGGAGTTACTGACTCGAATTTAATAGGGCTGTCTGTTAGCTGACTGATTGTTTCATTATTGATGTACTTCTATTGTGCTGCTTGCACTTAACTTACTTACTGAACTAGCCACAGTCTTAAATAGTGCTTATATCACACTACTCCTGTATCACAACAGTCTGGAATAGTGCAGCTCTCTCTATGGGCCCTATTAAATTCTGAAGCCTGTAAAGGAGTTAGCAAAAGTTATGGCTATTAAATTGGCCTCTTTTAGCTACCCGCAAAGGATCTGCTGGTTACAGGCTGAAAAACAACTGTGGTTGCCAAAATTGGAACTCCGACACAGCAAAGCCGCACTATTAAATTGCTACAATTCCCCAAAGACGCACTTGTGCTCAAACCCGTAAATGACAAACGTAGCCAAAATTCCTACGGGTTCTAGAGAGGACCCGCAAGTGAGTTAAACTCCTGTCCATAGCACTGTAAAAGCAAAACACACTACTGTATTTTAAATTACACAGAAAAGGCAAATTCACAAATCTGCAAAAAAATAATAATTTTATTTATGTTTAATTTCTGTGTTATATCGATCCTGGCAATCAATGTGTTAATACATATGATAGAACTTACATCGACTAGAAAATTATATTTATTGATTTTTGAGAAGACGTAATAAGAGAGAAGGACAGAAGAATGAACAGGGCGGGTGTGGGAGTATTTGGAGATGACAGCAGACATGTAAGGGGGTGTACTGTTGTTGATGGTTTTGTAAGTCATGATTTTAAATTTTATTATGGAGGCTATGGGAATAAATAGATATACATACATATCAGCATATAATATCTGGAAATAAAAGTAAATGAGTAAATCACATCCTATGTTGCTGAACAAAGATTTATAGATTAAGTTTAGGCATAAAAAGCTAATTAAATTATATAAGAAAAAGGGAAAAGAGACAACTTTACATGGTTAACAGGGCTGTTAGACTGGTTAAATTAGAAAATGAAAAGTTAATTGCAAAGGAGTATAAGACTAACTTTATTTTTTTAAATAAATTATTGGGAAGAAGGCAATAAAAGAAACTATAGGAACATTGAAATGTGAAACAGGCCAACTGATAAATAGTGACCAGGAAAAGACGAGATAAATTCTTTCTCTTCTTCTGTATACACAATTAAGGTGATTGAACAAAATGGGTCTACACTACCTTCACCAAATAAATTGTTAATGCATGAACAAATGCAAAAGAGGCTTGAAATAAATAAATGCTAATAAAGCCCCAGGTCCTGATGGAATATATCCAAGGGCACTGAAGGAATTGGGGTTCTGTAATAGATAAACCATTATTTCTTATTTTTCAAGACTCCCTCTCAACAGGCTCTATACCAGATGACTGGGCAAAAGCAGATGTTATACCTTTATTGAAGAAGTTGGCAAGAGCACATCCAGGGAACCCCTCTCTTCTGTAGTGGAGGAGGAATAGTATACAGGACCATATCCATGTAATCAAGTGGAGTCAACAACGATTTATGAGAGATAGGTTATGTCAAACAAATATAATTCGTTTCTATGAGGAGGTTAATAGGAGCTGGGGTGTATTATTTTTAGATTTTGTGAACTCTTGATAAAATGCCACATATGAGCCTATTCTGCAAACTAAGGGAGACAGGAATTGCAGTAAATATATGCACATGGATTGAGAATTAACAGTGCTCAATGCCAAGCAATATCTGCAAAGTCAAGTAAAATATTAGCATGGTGTGTATTAAGAGGGGTATAGAAGCAAAGGAAGTAAATATAAATCTGCAACAAAATAAATCTTTAGTATGGCTTCATTTGGAATAAGGAGTACAATTTTCTGCACCACTTTACACAAAGGACATTTTAGAGCTAGAAAGCGTATAGAGAAGGGCAACAAAACTAATAATTGGAATGGAGGCACTAAACTATGAAGAAAGACTAACTTAATGAAATGTATTTTCTCTAGAAAAAAGGCGCCTAAGAGGGGACATAATTACCTTATAGAAATACATCCAGGGGCCATATAAGGCTTTGTCAGTTGACATTTTACTTGCCAAGAGGTTTTTCCACTGACAAGAGGACATACCATGAGGTTGAATGAAGAAAAAAGTAAGTGCAGTTAAACTTGAGAATTCTCTACCAAAGGAGGTGGTGACAACAAATTTGAGAGTTAACTTTAAAATGGATTTGCATTTATTTATGAATAAAAATATCATTCAGGGTATTCTGAATAACTAGAGGAGGAGAGGTATTGATCCGGGGAAGAATGCAATTGGCAGTATTTGGAGTAAGGAATGAATTATTTTTTTCTCCCCTTAAAAGACAATTGGCAAAGTTTCAATGGAGCTTATCCATATATTACAAGGATCAGACGAGATCTAAAAATGTGGAACTTGATGGACTCAAAGTCTTTTTCTATCTATGTAAGATTGCAAAATGTAAACTTCTGAATCACAGAACTTCTGCTATTCCCAATACCAAACAGAACACACTGTGGGCCTTAATCAATTGCAAACCTGCAGATTACATTATACAGGCTCTATGTCTGCGGGATTGACATTTGCTACAGTTTAAATTGATTCAATTGAACAAGCACACAAATTACGGGCTGGAAGCCCAAACTGGAAACTATGCAATCGTATGTAGCATTTCAGAATGAGATCATGATTAATTAAGCAACTCTGTAACTACTGATTTAGAAACATCCAATAGTAAATGAGACCGTCATAATGACATCATTAAAAGGAGGTTAAACGTCAATCAATTAGCGTTTAGAGGTCCGATATGCGATCAGACTTGCAATTCAATGTACAAAATATTAAAAATTAATGGTGACACTGTTTCAGTCCATGTGGGTGGCCTAATATGGATTAACTCATTGATTTCTGAGATTGATACACCCGGAATGAAACATAAAAAAATAAATTTTCTATTGCAGATTTGCGAGCTTGAGACTGTTGTGCAATTAATTCTAACGTATTACACCAATCTCCTAATATTTTAAAGTGCATTATTGATTTTTTATGTGCATTTACAGTGCTACGAACAGGTGTTTAACCCCCTTGCGAGTCCTATCTGGTACCCGTAGGATTTGCTTCTATATTTGCCATTTACAGGTATGAAAACATTTGCGGGCATGAGGAATTGTTGCAATTGAATAGCGATGTGCGATTCTATCGATTTTAATTTTTGAAAGGTCAAAGGCTTAGATGGCTGTAAGTTATGATTTTGACAACCACAGGGATTTATTTTTTGCGGGTTGCTAAAAGACGCCAATTGAATAGCAAATTAGTTTATGGGCTACATTACAGGCTCCAGTAAACAACAATTGCTCAATTGAATAGGGGGCATGTGTGTGTTAGCATGGCTATGCTCACCAGAACAGGTGTTTCAACCACAAAAGGAAACTCCTGAGGGAAGCGGGTGATACAATGGGGCACTTGCTATAGAAGTCTCTTTGTACCTTTCTCCGCATGTCAGCGAGTGAGTTGCGAGTTGCGGTTCCCTTCCGTTTCCAAGGCTATTCAAATAGCCAAGGCCCAAACTCGCTACCCAAGATCTGAAAGTGGAAACCCAGGTTTCCGACGTAAGCAGGGTGCCCACATTAACCCCCATTGATGCAGTGGTCTGGGGGCTTCCACTGCCCAGCATGGAAGTTTATACACAGGTCAGAGTCAGGGGGCTTCCACTGCCCAGCATGGAAGATTATACACAGGTCAGAGTCTGGGGGCTTCAACTGCCCAGCATGGAAGATTATACACAGGTCAGAGTCTGGGGGCCTCAACTGCCCAGCATGGAATATTATACACAGGTCAGAGTCTGGGGGCTTCCACTGCCCAGCATGGAAGATTATACACAGGTCAGAGTCTGGGGGCTTCCACTGCCCAGCATGGAAGATTATACACAGGTCAGAGTCTGGGGGCTTCCACTGCCCAGCATGGAAGATTATACACAGGTCAGAGTCTGGGGGCTTCCACTGCACAGCATGGAAGATTATACACAGGTCAGAGTCTGGGGGCTTCCACTGCCCAGCATGGAAGATTATACACAGGTCAGAGTCTGGGGGCTTCCACTGCCCAGCATGGAAGATTATACACAGGTCAGAGTCTGGGGGCTTCCACTGCCCAGCATGGAATATTATACACAGGTCAGAGTCTGGGTGCTTTTACTGCCCAGCACGGAATATTATTCACAGGTCAGAGTCTGAGGGCTTCCACTGCCCAGCACGGAAGATTATACACAGGTCAGAGTCTTGGGGCTTCCACTGCCCAGCATGGAATATTATACACAGGTCAGAGTCTGGGGGCTTCCACTGCACAGCATGGAAGATTATGCGCGTTGCCTCTGTCTGGGTTATTATAAGGTGTGTACTGTTAAGTAGTACTATTCCTATCGGTTTAATCCCTGTTACGTCCACTATCAGTGGACGTGTATATGGCATGGATTTTTGGAAGCGGGAGATGGAAAAAGATGCTTGGTCGGTACTCCCACTACAAATTTGGGGCACTGCATGTGCAATCTAAGGTGCCACCAGATATGAGTGTCACTTTGCACTGGGAAAAGTTGGCAGAGTAGGCGCTGTAGGCCTCACACACACGCCTGTAGGCAGGCAACTGATATTCAATCGATTACAGTCACAAAAGTGTTGTTTTATGTCACTGTACACTATGGTTGCACCAGATATGAGTGTCACTTTGCACTGGCAAAAGTTGGCAGAGTAGGCGCTGTAGGCCTCACACACACGCCTGTAGGCAGGCAATTGCTATTCAATCTATTACATTAAAAAAAGTGTTGTTTTATGTCACTGAGCACAATATAAGCTTTGAGCCTGACACAGGCAGGCAACTGAAATTAGATTACAGGAAAAAATGGTTGTTTTCAATGTATGTTACACCACCAGGTATGAGTAGTGAAAATAAGCACAATATAAGCAGTTAGGTGTTAGCCTGTAACACACACACGCTGGCAGGCAGGCATAGATTACACAAAAAAAAATATAAAATAAAATAAATGATGTTCAAAGTTTCCTCAATGATAAAGTATAGGGGGCAAACCGAAAAACGCATGTGTTCGCCGTTCGCGGCGGACGCGAACATGCGAAAATCGCCGCGAATATTTCTCCGGCGAACTGTTTGGGATATCACTAGTAATAATATATATGCCATAGCATGATAGCCAGCAGTAATTTGTCATGAGGATGATTAGAAGTTCCATGTGATGCTCTGGAGAGACCCAGTAAACCAAACTGTGCAATGATGGGGCCCAAAAAATGTTTGCGAACATGCAAAAATCGCCGCGAATAGTTCTCCGGCGAACTGTTCGGGACATCACTAGTTCCCACATATAACCAGTATCCCTTTCTTAATTTTGGAACTTTGATTAAAAATTGTATTTAAGAATTTTTTCTGGCTGGGGTTTGGAGCATATACATTTACAATTGTGTATTGAATATTATTAATTAGACCAATGCATATGATTGATCTTACATAGTGGACATAGTTACATGGTTACATAGTTACATAGTAATTGAGGTTGAAAAAAGACTTTTAACCCATCAAGTTCATCCTTTTAAGATCTCCTCTGATCTGCAATATGCGGATTAGTTGTTAATTGAACCAGAGAAAGGCAATCGAATTCTCCCTGGATCAATACTCCCTCTCTAATTAACCAGGATAACCCTGAATGCCCTTTTTAATTAAAAATATATCCAATCCCTTTTTAAAGTTATCTATTGAATCTGCTGTCACCACCTCCCTTGTTAGAGAATTCCACAGATTAACCACCCTTACTGTGAAGAACCCTTTTCTTTCTTTAAGGTGGAATTGTTTTAGTTCCAACTTCAAAGGATGACCCCTTGTCAGTTGGAAAACTCTTGGCACAAAAAGCTCCCTTGACAAATTTGTATACTGACCCTGGGTGTATTTATATAGGGTAATCATATCCACTCTTAGATGCTTTTTTTCCTGTGAAAAAAAGTTTAATTTGGATAGTCTTTCTTTATAATATAGCCCCTTCATTCCCCTTATTAGTTTTATAGCCCTTCTCTGCACTTTTTCCAGTTCTAAAATGTCCTCTTTATGAATTGGTGCCCAAAACTGTACCCCATATTCCAAATGAGGGCGTACTAGGAATTTATAAAGTGGCAGAATTATATCTGCCTCCCTGGCTTCTATACCCTTCTTAATACATGCTAATAGTTTATCTGCCTTTGCAGCTGCTGCTTGGCATTGAGAACTGTTACATAGGTGGTTGTCCACAAGCACTCCCGAATTCCTTTCAATATCAGATACCCCTAGATTTGCTTCATTAAGTTTATATATTTCATGGTTATTTTTCCATCCCAGATGCATTACCTTACATTTATTCGTATTAAATCTCATCTGCCATTTAATTGCCCATTTCTCTAATTTATGCAAATCCCTTTGGAGGGAAAGTACGTCATTTTCTGATTTTATTACCTTGCACAACTTTGTGTCATCAGCAAAAATGGAGACACTACTTTCCAATCCTACTTCTAAGCCATTATTAAATATGTTAAAAAGGAGAGGACCTAATACTGAGCCCAGAGGAACCCCACTTACCACATTAGTCCAATCCGAGTATGTTCCATTTACAACATCCCTTTGTTTCCTGTCTATTAGCCAGTTCTCAATCTATGTGCATATATTTACAGCAATTTCTGTATCCCAGACGAAGTCCAGTATCTACGTTGATATACGGTAAAATATCCAAGAAGCACTGCAGTCTCACCAGCCCCAACCTCCCATATTGGACGACTCAATTGGGAGTCAAAGAATACTGTCTTTATTTTGTTATGCAGAAATATATATACACATCTCTTTCCACAGGCAATACACATCCCCCATATTTGGCCACACAATACACATAGCGAGACAATAGGTGTGGTGACACCCCCCGGAGGTTACCTGGCTACTTTGATACAATCAGACATTGATCAGATTATTCTCCTCTTTGTTCTTATGTCTCATAATGAAAACACTTTATACAATAGACTTCCTTATCTTATGAGGAGTCTCTGTAATAGGATTATCTATTAGCCTAGTAGCTGTAATATTCTGAGCCACTATATTCTGTAGAACATAAAACAACATATCTACAGTATAGCAATGTGATCATTTTTTAACCAAGAATTAAATAACCATAAAACAGGGTAAAACAGTGATGGGTTCCGTTACACACCTCCCCCGTGACCATAAGCCGGCATACACGGTCTGATCCCAACGGATCGGCCTGGGGATGTCCGGACAAAAGTATTTGTTGGTCACTTCTATAGTTTGACAACCCATCAGCATTACTGCAATTCACCTTTACTCACATTTCAAGAACAAAACAAACGCACACTTCATACAGCATTCACAGCAATAAACATTTCAAGGAGAGGGAAAATACATTTTACAAACAAGTTTTACAGAGGCCTCTGTACTGGAGACAATGGGGAAACTAAGTTGGGGATCTGGACAGGCTGTCCAGTATCCCGGTAGGTCAGGCGCAGAGACCACGGTCCCATCTGCGCCGTCTGGGAGATTGGTGTCTCCCCTTGTTATGGTAAGCTGTCTCTGGGGGGAGAGGGCGACACCTTCAGCTCCCTGGGGTTCACACTGCTGCTGGGGGGAAAGGACGACACCTTCGCCCCCCCCTGGGGTACACACTGCCGCTGGGGAGGAAGGACGCACCTTCTGCTCCCTGGGATACACAATGCCGCTGGGGAGGAAGGACGGCACCTTCTGCTCCCTGGGGTACACACTGCCGCTGGGGAGGAAGGACGGCACCTTCTGCTCCCTGTGGTTCACACTGCCGCTGGGGAGGAAGGACGACACCTTCTGCCCCCTGGGGTTCACACTGCCGCTGGGGAGGAAGGACGGCACCTTCTGCTCCCTGTGGTTCACACTACCGCTGGGGAGGAAGGATGGCACCTTCTGCTCCCTGTGGTTCACACTGCCGCTGGGGAGGAAGGACGACACCTTCTGCCCCCTGGGGTTCACACTGCCGCTGGGGAGGAAGGACGGCCCCTTCTGCTCCCTGGGGTACACACTGCCGCTGGGGAGGAAGGGCAGCACCTTCTGCTCCCTGGGATACACACTGCCGCTGGGGAGGAAGGACGGCACCTTCTGCTCCCTGGGGTACACACTGCCGCTGGGGAGGAAGGACGGCACCTTCTGTTCCCTGTGGTTCACACTGCCGCTGGGGAGGAAGGACGACACCTTCGGCTCCCCATAGGGCCGGTAGAGAGACCTCGGTCCTATCTCTACCTGCCTTCTGGAGGTCATCCCAGGACTAGTCAATGAGGTCTGGTTCTGCTTGTCGGGTCAGTTGGGGCTACACAAAGCTGAGCAGGTGTTGGTAGTCCTGCTCCAACTCCAACTCTCTTGTTACCAGGTAGGTCATGTCTTTGCTCACCTCGCCTTCGTCAAACCCAGACATATATGCCCATCCGGTAGTCGTAGATGTCCCAAAACCTAGACCCCTCCGGGCTGCCAAGATCAATGTCGTCCTCCAATAATAAAACCGGGCCATCATAATCATCCCCCTCCGGTAAGTCGTGTTCAGCCAACCAGGGGGTAAGTTGAACAGTATGCCACCAGAGGGCCTGGTATGCGTTGTCTAGTCAGATCTCTCGCCATACCAGGGTCTTTAGTCTTGTCACCCACTCATCCAGGGGCTGCTCTCCCAATAGATACATCCGCATCGCCACACGCTTCTGTAGCCACTGCTCATCACTGGGGAGTGTGAGGAATTGACTCTGCTGAGATTCCAACCCTGGTCTGCATGCTTGCTAAACCTTTTCCCTACCTGTACACCAGCCTGCCTCTTGCAGATTTGCCTGAGACCTGATACCTTGACTCTAAAAGCAATGAAATCAGTGACAATTCTCTTTAGCTGTGTCTGGTCAGCTGTCCGGTTCTTGGCCTATATAAGGCACTTCCTGTCTCTGTATCCTTGCCAGATTATTGTGTTCCTGAACTCTCTAATCAAGCTTGTTCCTGTTTCTCCTACCTGTTGCTGAACTTGGATCGTTTTTGACTTTGCTGCTTCTCCTTCCCACTGACCTCGGCTTGCCTCACTAAGATTATTATCCTTCTGTTCCTGACTCCCATCTCTGCTTCAGAGCAGACAGCCACTCAAGGCTCAGGGGCTCAACCACCTGGGTAACGAGTGGCTATCTCTGGCAGGGAGTTTTTGCTTATCTGGCTACTGTACTCCAAACTTTGTACCACCAATATCATAACAGAATAATCTGGCCCTAATCATGGAGACCTTCGGATCAGATTCTGCATTTGCTCAGCAGGTTGCTTTTAATACAAGAACTATGCAGACCCAGGCACAGACCATTCAAGTGCTGCAAGATCAAGTAGCTGAACTGCAAAATGAAGTTCGATCAATGCATAGTGAACTTACCAGCTACAGGGCACATGATGCTGCGGCTGCTGCTACTACTAATGTAACACCTGCACAAGATGCCCGCTTGCCTCTGCCTGAAAAATTTGGAGGAGACCGCAAAAAATTTAGGAGTTTCCTAAATCAATGCCGTTTGCATTTCATGATGTTACCTAATCGTTTCCCATCTGAAAGAGAGAAGGTGGGATTTATTTTTTCCCTATTCAAAGATGAAGCCCTGGCTTGGGGCTCCCCTCTTCTGGAACAGGACAGTCCAGTCTTGGGTAATCTAAATGACTTTCTTGAGGCCATGTGCGTAGTTTTTGATGACCCCAATCGATGTGCTACAGCAGAAGCCACTCTCCTTCATTTGCATCAAGGGAGGCGCTCTGTGGCTGAATATGCTGCTGAATTCAGACAGTGGGTTGCTGATACTACTTGGAACCAATCAGCCCAGAGGTTCCACTTCAGAAAAGGTCTCTCAGAGGCTATAAAAGATGAGCTTGCTCGTGTTGATCTTCCTGCTGAGTTTGATGCATTTGTGCGTTTGGCTATCCGTATTGATCGGAGACGTTCAGAAAGAAAATTGGAAAGACAGAGCTCTTTTAAACAAAGTGCTACTCCTACTTTCTATTCAAGAAGTTCTACCCCAAACCCACACACACCTACCGACTCTGAGCCAGAGGCTATGCAGGTAAATCTAATAAGAGGGCCATTATCCAACGAAGAAAAACAGTGGCGACGCACTCACAATTTATGCATGTATTGTGGTAGTACAGGGCACTGTGCCATCAATTGCCCTAGCAAATCCAAGAGAGCAATAGCTATGGCTGCTGAGGGTGCGCAGATTCAACCCCAATCCCAGATTTCAGACCAACTGGATTCTGTCACGCAACCCTTGTTTTCTCTGGCTCATGGTGAAGAGGGTATGATGACTCAACATCCTCATTTGGTGGTGCCTATCACTTTGCAATGTGGTGATAATAAAATTTCGACTACAGCTATGATAGATTCTGGAGAAGGCGGAAACTTTATGGACATCAAATTTGCAGCAGGAAATACAATTCAGTCTATCTCTAAATCTTCACCTGTGTTAATGGAAACAGTAGACGGTTCTCCACTTACGTCATGCCCGGCTACACATGAGACTGTGCCCTTAAAAATGATTCTGGAAGTGAATCACCATGGAAGTGAATCATCTTTTCACCTAATCTCCTCAACACAGTTTCCAGTGATTTTGGGTATACCCTGGCTTGCTCTGCATAACCCACAGATTGATTGGAAGACTAGAACCTTGTCCTTTCCTTCAGAACACTGCTTAATGAATTGTCAACCCTCTAAGGTAACACCTGTTGCCTCAACAATTAATGAAATGGTTGCTACAAACTTAACTAAGCTTCCCCTACAATATCGGGATTTTGCAGATGTCTGTGATAAGAAGAATGCTGATCAGCTTCCACCCCACAGGCCTTATGATTGCCCCATAGAGCTGCTAAATTGGAGCTGCTATCCCATTTGGCCGTATATATTCCCTTTCTGAGCCTGAATTGAAAGCACTTCGTGAATACATACAAGAAAATCTTGCCAAAGGCTTTATTCGACCATCTACTTCTCCAGCAGGAGCTCCTATATTTTTTGTAGAAAAGAAAGATGGCAGCCTACGGCCATGCGTTGACTACAGGGACATTAATAACATCACTGTTAAAAACCGCTACCCCTTGCCTCTCATTCCTAAACTTCTGGAGAGACTTCGCTCAGCTAAAATATTTACGAAGCTTGATCTACGAGGGGCATATAATCTGGTTCGTATAAGACCAAATGATGAATGGAAAACAGCCTTCAGAACCAGGTACGAACATTACGAATATCTAGTAATGCCATTTGGACTTTGTAATGCCCCCGCAACTTTTCAGCATCTAATCAATGATGTACTACGGGATCTCCTGGATCAGTTTGTTGTGGCATATTTGGATGATATCCTGATATTTTCTGATAATCTTGAAAATCACAGAAAACAGGTCTGCATTGTTCTTGAGCGCCTTCGTACCCACCACCTATACATTAAACTGGAAAAATGTGAGTTTGAACCAACAGAAATTCAATTCCTGGGGTATGTAATAACTCCTACAGGTTTAAGTATGGACGCAAGTAAAATTAAGGCTGTGCTGGACTGGCCCATCCCCAAGAATGTAAAAGATATTCAGAGACTTGTGGGGTTTGCCAATTTTTACAGGCGATTCATTAAGAATTTCTCTGCCATTATTACACAGATCACTGAACTTACACGTAAGGGGACTCCTTTTCAGTGGTCCGATAAGGCTGATACCGCATTTTCCAGATTAAAGACTCTGTTTACATCTGCCCCTATCCTGATACATCCTCAGCCAGAATTGCCATTTACTGTAGAGGTAGATGCTTCTGATTCAGCTGTTGGTGCTATACTGTCTCAAAGGACTGGACCTAAGATGTTGTTACATCCATGTGCTTTCTATTCCCGCCAGATGATGCCAGCAGAAAGGAACTATGACATAGGGAATAAAGAACTTTTGGCTATAAAAGCTGCCTTCACCGAATAGAGACATCTCTTGGAGGGAGCTACCCATCCAATTACTGTCCTCACAGATCACAAAAATCTGGAATGTATTAAATCCGCTAAGAGACTGTCAGCCAGACAAGCACGCTGGTCCCTATTTTTCTCAAGGTTTAATTTTTTGATTTCATACCGCCCGGGCTCCCGAAATGGTAAAGCGGATGCCTTGTCTAGGATAGCGGACCCCCTCCATACTACAGTTACCGAGGCTACCATCTTGCCGGAGAGTAGATTTTTAGGTGTTACATTTCCTTCTGATCTAATGTCCCGCATTAAGAAGGGCTACGCTGAAGATACAGTTTTTCGTAATCCTCCTCGTGATCTTCATATGACAATGCATAATGGGTTTTGGATTTTTCAACAACGCCTGTTTGTTCCGGACTCAGTGCGACTGGACGTTTTATGTCTCTACCATGACTCAAAACCAGCAGGTCATCCAGGAAGCCGAAAGACACAAGAACTACTTGCCCGATCCTTTTGGTGGCCTAAATATCATGAGGATGTTAAGAAGTATGTGTCCTCTTGTGACGTCTGTGCCAGACATAAGACTCCTCGCTCATCCCCTGTTGGCTTGCTTCTGCCTCTTCCTATTCCTCATCGGCCCTGGGGATCTATATCCATGGACTTTATTGTGGAACTACCTCCCTCTAAGGAACACACTACCATTCTTGTTGTTGTGGACCGGTTAACCAAGATGAGTCATTTTATACCCTTCAGCTAAACAGACTGCTGACCTAGTTATTCGGGAAATATTTCGCTTGCATGGAGTGCCTGATGAGGTAATTTCTGACAGGGGAGTGCAGTTTATATCTCGTTTTTGGAAATATTTTTGTTCTATTCTAGGTATCGATGTAAATATGTCATCAGCTTTTCATCCACAAAGTAATGGACAGACTGAGCGAACCAACCAGACTTTGGAGCAATATTTGCGGTGCTATATTAGTTACCTGATGGATGACTGGCTGGATTTTTTATCCACGCCGGAATTTGCCTATAACAATGCCCAACACTGCTCCACTTCTCTGAGCCCATTTTTTGCCAACTATGGTTACCATCCGACCTTTCTGGTGAGTCTCCCGATTACTACTCCCGTTCCTGCAGTCACTGACCGGCTGACCGCCTTACGTGATTCCCAAACACTGTTGAAAGAGACTCTTTTGGAGGCTCAGGAATGTTACAAAAGAGCTGCTGATAGGCATAGAAAGGAGGCCCCAGTCTATCATGTTGGTGACAAGGTGTGGCTGTCCACAAAGAATCTTAAACTTCGGATTCCTTCTCATAAATTGGGTCAAAGGTTCATGGGACCTTCTGAGATCATTGCTCAGATTAATGCTGTCACTTTTCGTTTGCAACTTCCAAATTCCATGAAGATACATCCAGTGTTTCACGTTGCACTGCTTAAACCTTTTCATGAAAATACTTTCCCTGGCCGAGCCCTACCTGCCCGACCTCCAGTCCTCGTGGATAGTGAAGATGAATATGAAGTGGAAAAAATTCTTGACTCCAGGATATTCCGTAACAAGCTTCAATATTTGGTTTGGTGGAAAGGCTATGGTGAGGAGGATAGATCGTGGGAACCAGTGGACAATATTCACACTCCTGATCTTCTTCGGTCTTTCCATGCACAGTATCCTGCTAAACCGGGTAATAGGGCATCCAGAGGCTGCGCCTATAGAGGTGGGGGTAATGTGAGGAATTGACTCTGCTGAGATTTGAACCCTGGTCTGCATGCTTGCTAAACCTTTTCCCTACCTGTACACCAGCCTGCCTCTTGCAGATTTGCCTGAGACCTGATACCTTGACTCTAAAAGCAATGAAATCAGTGACAACTCTCTTTAGCTGTGTCTGGTCAGCTGTCCGGTTCTTGGCCTATATAAGGCACTTCCTGTCTCTGTATCCTTGCCAGATTATTGTGTTCCTGAACTCTCTAATCAAGCTTGTTCCTGTTTCTCCTACCTGTTGCTGAACTTGGATCGTTTTTGACTTTGCTGCTTCTCCTTCCCACTGACCTCGGCTTGCCTCACTAAGATTATTATCCTTCTGTTCCTGACTCCCATCTCTGCTTCAGAGCAGACAGCCACTCAAGGCTCAGGGGCTCAACCACCTGGGTAACGAGTGGCTATCTCTGGCAGGGAGTTTTTGCTGATCTGGCTACTGGACTCCAAACTTTGTACCACCAATATCATAACAGGGAGACTCTCACCTCGCCACCATTGGGCATCTTCCAGGGCATCATACCAGAGTTCCTTACTGTCTGCATCCCTGTAGTCCGCGGCCGCCGCCTCCTCCTCATCATGGAACGCTGTCAGAAAACTAGCCGGTTCCATCCTGCTGTAGCAAGGGGCGCTGTATGGATACTAGCGTTGCCCTCAATTTGTAACTCCACGGAATGGTGTCTCCTGTAGCTGTCCTTCTGACCGTGGGAACAATTCCGCCACTTGCCACCAAATGTAACGGAGTTGGAACACGAAGTCCAGTATCTCCGTTGGTATACGGTAAAATATCCAAGAAGCACTGCAGTCTCACCAGCCCCAACCTCCCATATTGGACGACACACAATTGGGAGTCAAAGAATACTGTCTTTATTTTGTTATGCAGAAATATATATACACATCTCTTTCCACAGGCAATACACATCCCCCATATTTGGCCACACAATACACATAGAGAGACAATAGGTGTGGTCACCCCCCCCCGGAGGTTACCTGACTACTTTGATACAATCAGAAATTGATCAGATTATACTCCTCTTTGTTCTTATGTCTCATAATGAAAACACTTTATACAATAGACTTCCTTATCTTATGAGGAGTCTCTGCAATAGGATTATCTATTAGCCTAGTAGCTGTAATATTCTGAGCCAATATATTCTGTAGAACATAAAACAACATATCTACAGTATAGCAATGTGATCATATTTTAACCAAGAATTAAATAACCATAAAACAGGGTAAAACAGTAATGGGTTCCGTTACACTTAGTTTGCACAGTAGTCTCCCATGTGGCACTGTATCAAAAGCCTTTGCAAAATCTAAAAAGACTACATCCACTGAGTTGCCCTAATCCGGGTTCCTACTAACCTCCTCATAGTAACTAATTAGGTTTGTTGACAAGACCTATCCCTCATAAATCCATGTTGGCCTTATAATGCTGTTTGAATAGACATACTCTTGTATATTATCCCTTATTAACCCTTCTAAAAGCTTTCCCACTACAGAAGTGAGGCTTACAGGTCTATAATTCCCTGGATTTGCTCTTGCCCCCTTCTTAAATATGGGTATCACCTCTGCTTTTCTCCAGTCGTCTGGTGGAGACCCTGTGCTGAGGGAATCTTAAAATATTAGATTTAATGGTTTGGCTATTATAGAACCCAGTTCCCTCAGTACCCTTGGATGTATTCCATCAGGACCCGGGGCTTTATTGACATTTATTTTTTCCAACCTCTTTTGGATTTCTTCCTGCATTAACCAGTTATTTGGTGAACGTAGTGTAGCCCCATCATGGTGCAGTGACCCAAACACTGGTACCTCCCTTGTCGATACCGAAGAAAATAGCCTATTTAGCTCATCATCCTTTTCCTGGTCATTAATTGTCAGATGGCCTGTTTCTCATTGTAATGCTCCTATAGTTTCCTTCCTGGCCTTCTTCCCATTTATATACTTAAAAAATATTTTAGCGTTAGTCTTACTCTTTTTTGCAACTAATTTTTCATTTTCTATTTTAGCCAGTCTGATAGTCCTTTTGCAAGCCTTGTTGATTTCCTTGTGCTCCCGTAAAGCAGTTTCTGTCCCCTCATTTTTGTATAATTTAAATGCCTGTTTTTTACTCCGTATCTTGATCTTTAAATCATTGTTAAGCCACTTTGGATGTAATTTACTCCTTTTACTTTTATTCCCACATGGTATATGACAATATGTATGTATATTTAGTACAGATTTAAATGTTATCCATTTATGTTCAGTATTTTTACCTGCCATTTCTCTGTCCCAGTCTATACTTTTTATTGCTGCCCTTAGACCGTTAAAATCTGCCCTTATGGTGGCTACTGGGCAGACTGTGCAGACATGCCACGCAGGAGCTCTGCTAGAAAGAGCTCTGTAAAGCCCGAATTTTGGGCAGAATAATACCCCAATCGGCCCCAACATCATTGTTACCCCATCTGCTCTCATAGAGGAGCAGCTGCATACCCAACAAGTGGGGGTTTGGGCACGACCCTGGGAGCTGCGGGGTATCAGGCCTACAAGGGCCTAGGAGTCCGCCGCAACGTTAGCCGCAGGGCCCTGGAGACCCCCGATCCAGTGCACCCGTGCCTTGAAGGAGCAGGAAGGCACTGAAAGACTGGGTACTCCGGTCCTACTGTGTCCGCCGCATCAGGAAGACTGCTGGAAGCAGTGGAGTGTCTGGGCGAGGTGGCGGGAGCTGCCCCCAGCGGTCCGCGACAGTAAACTAACCCCTGCACCTGTGAAGCGGCCTGGAGGCCCTGTACCTAGCTGGGGAGCCCCTGGACAAGGTAGGAGCGGGGTAGCAGAGGGGGAGGCAGGCGTAGCTGCAGCAGGATCCCAGCGGAGCCGCCATCTTGGGGCGTTGGCTCATGTAAACACCCGTGGCAGCCCTTTTAAAAACATCAAAGGGGTGGTACATCCACCTTTTAGCCTAACAACAGACACCCCTGCTACCCTCAGATGGCTGTGCCCCTTCTTGCCCAAGGAGGGAGAGAGAAGCCTTAACAGATCCAGCACAGGGGCATTAAGGCAAGTGTGCCCCCTTATTCCTGCTACCATACTACTCTGCCCCCTTCAAGTGGACTGTGCAAGAGCTAATTGAAATGGTAGTCTCACTGGGACCATTTCCCATACCCTTGCTCCTTTCTATATGAACCTACCTCTACCTATGAAACCCCAAATAATATGAACATCAGAGACCTGAATTGGGGCTTCCCAATTCCATACTGTTGGTGATCTCCCTCTATACAAGGGTCCTCTGTCCCCATATTGCAGTTGTGATAACGTTCACTTCCATTGCTGAATACTATCTTTATATATTCCCAAGTGAATGCACAGGACTGTTGAATCCATAAGTGTTTGTGAAATTATTGTGTAACTGCATTCTGTCAATGTGGCAGATAGAAAGACTGTGTTGAACTGTTTGCATATCTTGATCTGCACTGCTGCCCGGTGGCCACTGGGAATATTGCAGCAAGACTTTGGCTACCTGTGAATAACAAGCAGGTGAATACAGTACTTTCATTGAGAGTAGAGCTGGTATACCAGCCGCCGCATGCTGTATGCAGAGTTCAAGATTATCTTGCCTTGCTCCATTTGGCACCTGAGAAGCTACGATCATCAAGGTGTCTCCTATAAGCTGCCGCAGTATCCCTGGAATTTATTGGCAACCCTGACTCTCATCGTCATATAGAGATCGCTTCAGGTGTTCCTGACAACTGCTGCATCTGATTTAGGGGCACGCCCCTACCATGGGCTAAGAGCTAAATGGGGACATAATTCAGCAATTCCTCTAGCAGACATCTTACTTGCACCTATGGAACTGTCATACCTCCCTTGGCGGAGGCAGTAGAGGGCCGGGCCCAGCGCTAGCCGCATCAGCTCCTCGCATCCTGCATATTGATTTCACAGTGGGAATCTTGCCGACATCTTCAACCTCGCGGCCAAGATGCCGAAACCCAAGCGGGCCACCCCGGCCAAGGGTATACAGGATCATTTCCCGCCAAGAGCGACTCAGCGTCCACCCTTGGCAGACTCTATTTCCGAACGCTCTCAAGACTCAGATCAGGAAGGGCGGTCCAAGGGACCCCACCAGCAACTAGACCTATCAGACAAGGCTGTGGCTACGATTGAAAGACTCTTGGCAAAGGCGATTGATCCCCTGAGACAGGACCTGAGGGAACTGGGTCAGCGTACCCAACTTTTGGAAGAGATGATGGACCAATTGGCGGAGGCTCAGGAAAAGGACAGGACATCGATAGCTCAAAACACTTACCAGGTGTCTGAACTCGCAGACAAGATAGAGGATCTAGAAAACCGCTCTCGCCGCCACAACATACGCATCCACGGCAACTCAGTACCGATGGAACTTTCCATTCGCCCTGTCCTTCAATTTTAAGGGCACGACTTACACTACACGTACACTGGAGGACTGCTTATCGGTGCTACATCGCTTGCAGCTTTACTCTGGGGAAGTGCAGGAAACACGGCAAGAGCACTCTCAACCGCCTATCCCTAAGATACAATGGACGCTGGAGGCAGCCCAAGTCCACAGTAAACAAGTCTCTCCTCAGGGGGGAATTAAACTTACTCTGGACAGTGCAAGGGGCCAAGGTGCTGGACACAAGGCCTGCACAGGGGATGCTAGTCAAATGGCTGACCCAAGGGCGAGCTCACGTCCGGATTAGCTCCTATTTAGAGCGGACTTTCATAACAAAATTTTTAATGCCAAATAGAATGTTAGATGTAAATCTATTTTTGCCTTAAACTCTGATTTAAGAGGTTGTGTAGTCTAGGATATAAGTTCATCATTGATTGTACAGCCTGCAGGATTGTGTTCCCACCTTAAGTGGACGATTTCTTCTCCTTGCTTAGAATCTTGGAGGAGGAGTACTAGTAAAAAGTGATTGTTATTTCATGTTTTTAGTTCAACAACTTCATAGTTATAGCCTTAGAGAACTGCTAACTGTGAACTTGACACTGTTTATCTGCTTATTTAATTGTTTTTACCTTCATGGCCTAAAGCTAACCCTCTTCTCTTCTGCATTTAAATCTCTGTTTAATGGTAGGACAACAGCCCAGACAGCTGCTGACCGACTCCCTTGGCAGAGGATCGCTTCCGCACTCCCTTCCGCCTTGCTTCGTATGGTACCAGCTATCAGGTAACGACACACACAGCCAGGGTATTACTCTTATCTTGCAATGGCTACCTCTAAGTATACTCTGTTAACCCATAATGTGAAGGGATTTAACTCCCCCTTCAAGAGGAGGAAAGCCTTCACATTTTATAAAAAACACAAACCTGCAGTCATCTTCATGCAGGAAATCCACTTCTCCCAGGACAACAAGCCTACATTTTTGCACAAGGAATATCCCACCTATTTCCTGGCCACTCTCCCCACTAAGAGAGCGGGGTGTGCAATTCTCTACCTGGAAAGGAAAGTTTTTATGTAGCAGAACACAAAGATAGATGGGGAGGGTAACTATGTTATGGTGACTGGCACGATTGGGGGGGTTAGAACTACACTACAACTTCTCCCTACTCAGTTCTGATCTCCTTATTGAAGAGAATTGAGTCTCAAGACCTGGGAAGACTGATAATTGGGGGGGATCTAAATCTTACTTTAGACCCGACTTTGGACAGATCGGGGACCTCTGCTAGTTATAGATTTTCCAATAAAATAAAACGGATTAAGCTTCTACTTAACAGATTGGGGTTGGTTGATGCCTGGAGGGGGCTTCACCCAGAGGATAGAGAATATACATTTTTTTCTCCAACCCATTTGACTTACTCTCGGATCGATTCTTTTCTCACTAGTTCATCTTTATACGACTCAATTTTAAAATCTGAAATTGTCCCCTGCCCCTGGTCGGATCACTCCCTGGTACTTGAGGTGGACTTGGGCCCTAATTTACGACTCCCCTATACTTGGAGGATGAATGAGTCCCTGTTATCCAATCCAAGTAGCAGGGAAACAATAGCTAAAGACTTAAGGATCTTTTTTGACCCATAAGGCCTACATCAGGGGAACCTGTATTAAGCTGGCCTCCTCCCAAAGAAAAGATCTTAGGCAGAAGGAGGCAGACCTAACGGCGACATTAAAGAGACTGGAGGGATCAAACCAACAAAATCCCTCTCCCACGGGACGTAAGCTAATAGATAAAACCAGGTTAGAGCTAGACGGCATACTGTCACACCGTACTGAACAGGCGATGAGAAGGACAAAACATCTTTATTATTGGAAGGCAAATAAGCCAGACTCGGCGAGAAGGCTTAGCAATACATTTTCACAACATAGAACCACTCAGATTAGGATGGCTGATGGTCACATTTCATATAGTCCTAATGACATTCAAAAGGCATTTCAAAAATGTTATCAACAAATTTACTCCTCCCAGTCTCAATGCAGTGAGGCAGACATACACTTGTTTCTTAGCACTCAGGACCTTCCCGTGATATTAGACCACCATCTGGCTGACTTGAATGCAGAGGTTTCTCACGAGGAGGTTAGATCTACTATCCAAGGTCTTAAATTAGGTAAATCCCCAGGGCCGGATGGCCTCACAAACCTATATTACAAAAAATTTGAACACCTGCTTACCCCCTATTAACGCTCCTCTTCAATGCAATATTGAATGGGGAATCAATGCCCCCTGAACTAAATCATGCTGATCTAGTCGTGTTTAGTAAGGAGGGTAGGGATAATCTAGAGATTAAAAACTATCGTCCTATCTCGTTGATTAATGGAGATGTCAAGATCTTAGCCAAAATTATGGCTAACCGTATATATACATTTTTACCAGACTTAATCCATAAGGATCAGGCGGGGTTTATCCCTTTCAGGGAAGCAGGGGACAATGTTAGGAGGGTCTTAAATTCTCAGTATATAGCACATAAATCTCATACTCCAATGTGTCTTTTGGCTCTGGACATTGAAAAGGCTTTTGATACGGTTGAATGGCCGTATTTATACAAAATCCTTGACAAGTTTGGATTTAGGGGACGCTTCATTAACTTACTAACGAGCTACTATAACTCCCCAACAGCCAACTTGAAGCTGCCAGGAGAGCGCGGGGCAAATATCCAAATTCAAAGAGGGACCAGGGAAGGGTGCCCACTCTCACCTCTACTATTTGCACTTGCCATGGAACCTCTTGCGCAGGCGATTAGATCTCATGCAGGCATATTTGGGATTCCAGTGGGCCATCAGCACTTTAAATGCTCTCTTTTTGCTGATGATATGTTATGCACCTTGAACAAGCCCCTTCAATCGATCCCAACTCTTATGTCAACTATAACCGCATTTAGTAATATCTCAGGTCTTAAATTAAATATAGAGAAAATGGAGGCGCTGGGTTTGGGTATGGTACAATCGGAGATTGACTCTCTCAAATCTGACTATAACTTTGTCTGGCCCGCACACCATGTGAAATACCTAGGAGTCAAACTTACATCTAATATAGCTGACTTATATAAGGCTAATTTTCTTGTACGGGTCGCATAGCGGCTGCTAAAATGAGCATTCTACCCAAAGTTTTGTATCTCTTTCGAACCATTCCCATCTCAATTTCAACTACAGACCTTCACAGGTTCCAGAATAATATGTTTAGGTTTATATGGGGAAATAAACGCTCTCGTATCTCTAGGCAGGTGATGTTTAGGCAGAAAAATAGAGGTGGACTTGCTTTCCCAAATTTAAAGCTCTATCTTAAAGCCGCTCAATTGGCCCACCTTTCCAGGGCACATTCTAAAACACATCAACCAGCCTGGGTTTTTATGGAAAATCAGCAAATGTTGCCACATAGTTGGGATAAACTGATATGGATCCCAAAAGAACTAGCCCCATTCACAACTCATCAAAATCCCATGATTTCACAAACCCTCCGGTCGTGGGGGTGGGCCAACTCTAAATCCAGGCGGTTACTTCCTCCAGGACTATCCCCAATGATGTCAGTCGTGTCTTTCCCACAAATTTTGGCAGACTCGAATGACATCTCTAAATTTTGGTGGACTTCTAGAAACTTGGACCGAGTAGGGAACTGGTTTCTGGACGATAGTTTGCTGACATACGACCAATTCTGTACAACCCACGACCTACCTGTCACAGAATTCTATAATTACTTGAAAATTAGGAGCTGGGTCAGTAAGAGTTCAAGAGAACTTGGGCGTCCTAGGGCCTCCTGGATGTCCGTTATATGCAAAAGTCTACCCCTTACCAAGGGGATTCTGGGTTCACTATACGACATCTTTCTTAACTTCACAAGTGACCAAAAACCCAGGTATTTTGCACAGTGGGAGAGGGATCTTGGGGTGGAGTGGGACTGGGGTAAATGGTCAGAATCCTGTTCCAATCTCTCTAGAGGCTCTCTTAATTCGGCTTTACTGGAGACGTCCATCAAAGTTTTGCATAGAGTTTACTGTACACCTGACAAACTACAGAAATTTAAACTGTCAGAAAGCAATAAATGCTTTAGGGGGTGCCAAAACATAGGGGATCATATACACACATGGTGGTCATGTCCATCCGCTCAGAAAATTTGGGGGCAATTAGCCCACTTAGCCTCCACACTTTTCCACAAGGCAGTTGCGCCCTCAATGGAATCTTGCCTGTTGGGGATTCGTGTTACGGATTTATCTAAAACGCAGAATAAACTATACCAATTAATGGCGTTAGCTACTAAGACACACATAGCCAGGAGTTGGAAGAAAGAGACTCTTAACTTTACGGAGGTGATTAGTAAGATCAATCATTTACTTATAAATGAGCGATTAACTTATATCATACTAGACGACATTACCCAATTTCAGGCAATTTGGGAACCCTGGTTGGCTTCTTCATTCAGTATTCCCTTAGTATGACAACATATCATATCATACAATCTCTACACTTTTGCAAAGGAGACCTGATGGAGGAGCTGGAGGCGAGGGGGGGGGTCCGGAAATCTACCGGCGGAGCGATGGAGGTGGATATCAGTTGTACTGGAATGTCTTTAATGAGGTATGTGTTGAGTGCTCTTAGGGGCGGATATTCTGGATTAGCTCTGTACTTTATGCGCAGATAGCAATGTAATGGTCTAGCTAACTAACTTGATATTTGTAGCATTCTCTCTTTAATTTGTGCTTATTGGACGTTTTACCTTGTATTGTTGTTCTCTTTCTCTTTTTCAAATTTTTTTTTTTTTATTATTTCTTTTTTTTTTTTTTTTTTCTTTTCTTTCTGTTCTGTTATTTAAATTGAAATGTTAACTGTGACTCATGTAACCTTAATAACTAAAAAAGGAAAAATGGAAGGCCTAGTCAGTTTATGATGGGAATCTATTGTACTGTACATGTTAGCGGATCTTAACTGACTAAATACAGTTGTGTTAAATGTTTTATTGTGCATTGCCTTCTAATAAAAGACTATTTAAAAAAAAAAATCTGCCCTTATAAAATTGAGAGTTTTTGTTGGCCCCTTACAGTTTTTTTTTTTTTTATTCAATTTTTAAATGAGACTGTCTTGTGATCACTGTTTGCCAAAGGTTGCCCTATTTGATACCATATCAATATTATTTGTGATGACTAAATCCAAGATGGCCTGATTTCTAGTAGGCTCTTGTAAAACCTGGGACAGATAATGATCCCTGAGTGTACTCAAGAATCTGCTCTCTTTGCCCATACTGCTGGTCGTATTTATCCAGTTTATTTCAGGGTAATTAAAATCTCCCATTATTAGAAGTTGCCCATGCTTAGCAGCCTTTCCAATCTGTAACAATAATTGTATTTCCTCACTTTCAATTATATTTGGGGTTTATAGCATACTCCAACCAATATTCTTTTGGAATTTGCTGCTCCGCTATTTAACTCTACCCACAAACATTCAACATTACCGCTAGTTTCAGCATAAATATCTTCTATATAGGTTATAACCATCCAGATTAACAGTTCAGTCATAAGATTAATCCCACCATGTCTTGGTAATGCCTATTAAATCCCATTATTTTTTAATTGCCAATAACTCTATCTCTTCAATTTTTCCTGGCAAGCTTCTGGCATTATTAGGCATACGTCATATGTTATGAGTTTGAAGTGTTGAGGTGCCTGCCTCTGTACTTGAATTACTTATTAATACCTCCCTATTGACTATACGAACCCTCCCCCCATCTCCTCCTCCATGAGTAGTTATTTTTATACCTTATTCCCTCTACACGTTCTACCCCATTACTTCTATCTAGTCCCTCCCCCACCTATTAGTTTAAAAACTTCCCTAGTCGTTCTACCATCCTTCTCCCTAGCACAAAAGCTCTCTCAACACTAAGATGCAATCCTTCCCTGCTATAGAGATTGTACCCAAGTGAGAAGTCAGCCCAGTGCTCTAAAAACCCAAACCCTTTCTTAGTGCACCACATCTTTAGCCATGCATTAACCTCCTATGCTACTTCTGTCTCCCTGGGCTAGAACGTGGCACTGGTAGTATCTCAGAAAATACTACCTTGGAGGTCCTTGCTTTAAGCTTTTTCCCTAATTCTCTAAAATCATTCTTTAGGACACTCCATCCCCTAACTTTGTCATTGGTACCAATATGTACCAAGACCGACGGTTTATTTCCAGCCCCTCCCAATAATTCATCTACCTGATCCACAACATGCCGAACCCAAGCAACCGGGAGACAGCAAACTGTTCGATTGCTGGGATCTAGATGACAAATCACCCTGTCTACCCTCCTAATAATAGAGTCCCCTACCACCAAAACCTGTCTGTTGCTCTGGCTAAAGTGCCCTCCCACTCCTCCAGTAGAACTGTTGTCCCGGCTGTTAGAGGGAACAGCTCTTTCTGGCATTGCCATTCCTGAATGGACATCCCCAACCGTTTCACTCAATCTGGCAAATATGTTGGTGCTTGCCAACTCAGTATAGGCCTGCCTCTTGCTCCTGTTCCCCCTGATTCCCCTTCTAACTGTAACACAGCTACCACCCTGGACATCCTCACCAGCCCCAGCTCCACCCTCCATGCTAGGCCAAGCTAAACTGTGCTCCATGAGCACCATCCCCCTTTCCAGCGGTATGGACTCTGGGTTATGTGTTCCAGAAATGCATACATATGACAGGATGTACACTGAGTGAGGTCACCACTGGACTGACTCATAATTACAAACCAAAAAAATACTACAATTTGACCCTTTTCTTTGAACTCCCTCCTGTAAACAGTCACACACAAGGCCCAAACGTATATGCAATTTTAACCCAGGTAAAAACACTGCCCTCTCACCTGTACCAAATCACTGCACACAGAAATAACATACTTTTCTTGTCTGAGTACATCAGATGCAGTCACACACTAGGCCCAAACTTACTGTATATGCAATTTTAACCCAGGCAAAAACACTCCCTCTCACCTGTACCAACACTGTACTTAACAGTGTAGTGTTTAGACTTTGTGTCATGAGGGTCCTGGAGGACCATCATTGCACTTATAGTATTATTCTAGGGGTTAATAGTGTCCCTATTGGACTGATGGGTTAATTACTGTCCCACAAAGGTCATTATAGACCCTTATGGGACTTATGGGGGTTAATTAGTGTCCCATATGATCTGTATATATACCCTTATGGGACTTATGGGGTTAAGTAATGTCACTTAAGGGTCTATATAGACCATTTTGGGACTGAGGGGGTTAACTAGGGGCTCATGGGGCTCTGTATAGAGCCCCATGAGAGACAGGGTTCGTTAGGGGCTCATGGGGCTCTGTATAGAGCCCCAAGAGTGACGGATTAATTAGGGGCTCATGGGGCTCTGTATAGAGTCTCATGAGTGACAGGGCTCATGAGGCTCTGTATAGAGCCCAATGAGTGATGGGGTTAATTAGGGGCTCATGAAACTCTGGATAGCCAGCCTTCACATTTTTGGGCTGTAATTTTTGACGGGCAAGTGGCTAGTATATATATATTTATTTATATTTATATACCCAGGGTCAAGTCACATTATTAAGACAACTGCCTATTTTTGACATCAGCAGCTCGTAGCCAATGAGATACGACACATGTTGTGAGCTGGCTTGATGGGTATATAAGGTGACATGTAGGCAATTTGCAAACATCTCAACCATCGCTGTCATGGGTAAAACATTCAATTTATCTGACCTTGAAAAGGGGATGATTATTGCCTTTCGGGACAAGGGTGGCAGTATTAACCACTGTGTGCTGCTGTGGTTTATGTGTACCATAACTGGATAAATGGCATCATTACAAATAAACATTGAGGAAACTGCAGAGCACCATGTGCTATTGATGTCAGAAGTGAACGTCGGTAGAGAAGGTGTGTGAGAACCAACCGACCCACTAGCGTTGAGCAACTTACCATCCAAATGAACCAGGGGGCTACCAAACATGTGTCTAAAATGACAGTACAGCGAACCCTGTTGCATATGTGGTCTGAAGCAAACAGCTGGTCATTGCACCTTTGCTGACAAGGGTTCATCATCAGAAAAGGCTTCAAATTGCATGACATTTCTGAAATTAGATCTCTTCTGAATGGCAAAGGGTTACTTTCTCTGATTAGTCATGTTTTCTGATCCATGCGGACATTGGCGTGTAAGACACAAAACCTCAGAAAACGAACACTCTGTTGGAAGAACACAAACTGGTAGTGGTGGCGTTATGGTCTGGGAAATGTTTTCTTGGCATTGTCTGGTTTCACTCATACCTCTGGAAGGCCCTCTCAACTGTTTGGGTTATCTATCAATCCTTGCAGATCAAGAACACCCATACATAACAACTGTCTTCCTTGGAGTATATGGGATCCTCCTGCAGGACAATGCAGCATGACATATGGCCATAATTATCTGGGAGTGGTTGGAGGAAAAACTTCCCTGAACTGGAACCATATCTAGCATCTGTGGGACCACCTCTATCGCCATGTTTGTCAATTCAAAAAGCAATGGACTTTTGAAACCCATATAATTAATACTATATACCTGTAAGTGAATAAAAAACTATGGAAGGCCACAGATTAAATAGAAATTATGAAAATCCAAAAATATATAAGCAAATAACATGTAAGAAAAAGATAAAAGTCCAAAAGTGGAAAGATCAAAATGAAGCCCCAACTCAAATAATTTTTTTTGCAGATTCATAGACATGATGAGGTTCACAGGGATCAAATAACATCCTTTTAAGTCCTTGTGTAACAGCTTTGCTGGGATTAAACTTGGTTTACCTGATACAAAATAATCCCATATCTGGCAGGAACAGAACACCTATTGAACAGAGAATCGCTGCAACATACAACTTCCATTCTGAGATGCTAGAGAGAGTGTGATAACACTAACAGAGTAGTTTGCAGTAACAGGTAAACCAGGTTTAATCCCTGTAGAGCTCTTTAAAATATGTTTACAAGTAGAGTTTTATACACCAGATGAACCACATCACTTTTAGAGTACTAAAGTAGCCCCATGCCGCTGTGACGCTCTGTGGCACAGCATCAGAAAAATCATAATCTCAGTCCTTTCATGGCTCAGTTTAAAAATTGCCGATCGGGACCCCTGCAGCATTTAAAATTTCTAATTCCCAGCCGCAGTTCCTTAAAGTGCCTGCGGCACACCAATGCGCAATTCCGGCCGCGGGGGTACTGTAAGTGTAAACCCACCCCAATGCTGGGGATCCCCATCAGGACCATCGCAATGTCCATACATTAACCCTTGCAGAGGGGTTCCCATTGGGACCCACGTTGCATTTTAAATTAAACTCCCCCCCTGCACCTAAAATAAACCCCATCACTCATGAGACTTAAATGAATCCCCTCAGGGCAATAGGGGTCTATATTAGACCCCTATAGGTCACTATTATTTCCGGATACAATATATCCCATTAAAGTTATTTATTTTTTCAGACCATAGTGGTGTTAAGCACCAAGGATATTATAGATATAGATCATATCCTTTTTTCCCCTTTTTTTCTTATTAGGGACTATATTGACCCCCATGAGTGATGGGGTGAATTTTAGGTGCCGGGGGGTACTTATAGTACCCCCGCAGCAGCGGTTAATTGTTTTATTTAGCGCAGGTCCATTAAGGTATTTTTTAATTTTAAAAGCAGCGGGGGTCCAGATGGGAACCCCTGGTTAAGGGGCAATATAGGGACACAGCAGGGGGTTCCGCAGCATTGGGGGGTAATTTTAGGTGCCGCAGGGGTACTTACAGTATGCCCGCGTCCAGGATTGCACATTGGTGTGCGGCAGTCCGTTAAAGGACCTGCAGTGGAGAATTTTATATCGGACCATTGCTGCAAGGGTTAATGTAGGGACCCTCCGGGGGTCCTGATGGGGACCCCGCAGCATGGCGGGGTTAATGATAGTTGCCGTGGGGGTACTTACTGTACCCCCACAGCAGGGAATTTACAATTTTTAAATGATGCAGGGGTCCCTTTTGGGACCCCTGCAGCAAGGGGTTGATGTGGGGACCCACGCATCATGGGGTTGATGTGGGGACCCTGCAGCAGAGTTACCAACTGTATTTATCCAAGACCGTAGAGCTTGGAGGATGGTAACATTGATGTCATGATGACGATCTCTGTTTCCATTGGCTATTTCGATAGCGGGTGTTAGAGGCTTCATGTTCAGATGCTACTTCTGAAGGCAGGGTTTGCGATTATCGGGAAGGGGGACTAACTCGTGACCGCGACCAATTGAAAAGGTCAGTAAAAGTAGAGCTATGCGAACACTCAGTTCAAAAGTAGCAAACAAAAGAATTGTTACTTGCACATCACAGCCCCGAATTGAATGAGGCCCCATGTGCACTTATCCATTTACCCTTATGTGTCTGTATGCATCTTGCCTCAGATATGCAGATTGAAAGCTCTTTGGGGCAGGGACTGTGTAACCTATTGATTATCTTTATGTAAAATGCACTTATATTGCCATGTCATTGTTTTGTACCCTGCTCTGTAAAGCTCTGTGCATATTGATGTTTATATACAAATCAAAAATGCACATATACCAAGTGAGAAATCAGGTATTGTAATTACTGCACTTAAAGCACCACTTTAGTGGTCTTAAAAAGGACTTGTTAAAATAGGTTGGGCTTAATTAGAAAAAGTCTATATTAAACTTTTACTGTGCATTGAAACAATTATTATTATTTTTAAATCACGTCCCAGGTTATATAAACTCCAGATCTCTCCAGCCACTGAATGATGTATTGTCTCTGGAGTCAGACTCAAACACGATAAAGTACTAAATTGAAAACTTTTCAAGATCACTCTGTAAAACACACATTAGTAGCAGGCAGTGGTCAAACTTGAACTGCAAGCAATATACCCCCAAAAAATGTCTACTTATCTCCCACTATCATATTGAAAGTAAGGTATGCCTGTTTTGATAGACTTCTTCAGTTGGAGGTTCCCACTCCTGAGACAATACATGATTCAGGGGTAGAAATGGGTAGAAATATATGGAACTCATACTGTGTCTGCTTCTACGCCACTGTGGGTGAATGGATGTGATATCACATTCAGTCTTATCCATGTTTCCTACCAAAACTCCACTGAAAACTACATGGTAGATGGGTTCATATTAAGTACCCATGGGATCTATAGGGATCTCCATGGTTATACTTTAGTTGGGAGAAACCTTTATATAGATAAATAGGGATAAGGAAAAATGTTATGGCTAGTGGTGTGTGTTCAAGATAGTGGGTAGTATTCCATAGTATTGCCTTTGAAGACTACTGACATTCACACTCGGAGGTATATTAGAGCTAGAGAGCTCCCCTGGGTCAGAGTCAGTACGTTTTATCGTATTTTTTTTTTTGCTGGAGCCAAAAAGTAGTTATAGAAATTTGCTTTTCAAAACTCTTGTAGCTGAATTCTTTGGAGAATTATTGAGGAACAATGAAATGGAGGCTTTATTTGGGTTGCTTGATGGTCATTTTTATATAATTTGTATATTTTTTCATATGAATAGAGATACACACTTCCATATTCCATTTTATATAAGCCACGCCTTTGTAGGGGGAGAGTGAAAGCATTCTGGTGCAGTAGGTTGGAAAGAACTGGCGCCCACAACATTACAGGGGCTGATTGTTACATGGATGATATGGTACGGTTAAAGTATGGGAGATCATTCATGTGTCTCTTATGTGCTAAGAATGATCTGGGTAGAAAACTTATAAGATGTTCTCAGGAGGGTTCCACTGAATGTTTACACTACAGGGGGACCTGGCCAGTGTCCCTGGCTTGTGAAATGTTCTTGGGAAAAAATGAGTATACTTGCTGTTTACCAAGAAGAGAGCTTATGTAACAATACAATATGCAAGATTTCTTATACATACTATTAAAGCAGAAACCTTTCCTTTTTGTCTCTGAAGCCTCGTCCACAAGTGGACGCACTGCATAGGAATTTTCCAAGTTAGAGATGAGTCTCCTGAGACGGGCTGAAAAAGGGGTTTCCCAGCTTGGGTATACAAGATGAACCTTACATTGTGAATTCTACTGGTGAAGTATAGTGATGTCGTGAACATCAAATTTTCGGTTCACGAACCACGGACGCGAATTCCATCAAATGTTCGCGATCGGGCGAACATCGGCCAACCGCCATAGACTTCAATGGGCAGGCGAATTTCAAAACCCACAGGGACTCTTTCTGGCCACAATAGTGATGGGAAAGTTGTTTCAACGGACTAACACCTGGACTGTGGCATGCTGGAGGGGGATCCATGGCAAAACTCCCAGGGAAAATTACATAGTTGATGCAGAGTATGGTTTTAAGCCATAAAGGGCATAAATCACATAACATTCCTAAATTGTTTGGCATAACATGCTTTAAAACATCAGGAATGATGTTGTATCGATCAGGTAGTGTAAGGGTTACACCCGCTTCACAGTAACAGACCAATATCCCCGTTTAATGCACCGCAAACAACCGCAAACAGTCCCTTTGCACAACCGCAAACTTCCCATTTGCACAAGGTTGGATACCAAGCTAGCCATGTCCCATTCCTTGTCCTCACTGATGTCATTGAATGTCTCTTCCTCCACCCAGCCACCAAGGGTCCCCGAAAGGGGACAACAAGCCCCCTGGGACGCCTGCTGTGTTTGGTCTTCCACCTCCTCAAAGCCACCTTCCTCCTCTGACTCCTCTTCTTCAGACTCCCAGAGTCTGGGGGCTTCCACTGCCCAGCATGGAAGATTATACACAGGTCAGAGTCTGGGGGCTTCTACTGCCCAGCATGGAAGATTATACACAGGTCAGAGTCTGGGGCTTCCACTGCCCAGCATGGAATATTATACACAGGTCAGAGTCTGGGGGCTTCCACTGCCCAGCATGGAATATTATACACAGGTCAGAGTCTGGGGACTTCCACTGCCCAGCATGGAATATTATACACAGGTCAGAGTCTGGGGGCTTCCACTGCACAGCATGGAAGATTATACGCGTTGCCTCTGTCTGCGTTATTATAAGGTGTGTACTTTTAAGTAGTACTATTCCTATCGGTTTAATCCCTGTTACATTACCTATCAGGGGACGTGTATATGGCATGGATTTTTGGAACAGGGAGATGGAAAAAGATGCTTGGTCGGACCTCCTACTTCGAATTTGGGGCACTGCATGTGCAATCTAAGGTGCCACCAGATAGGAGAGGTGTATTAAGTTGTACTATTCATTCCTATCAGTTTAATACCTGTTCCATCACCTATCTTTCCTCCCAATAGCACATTCTATATGTCATCAACAGGCCTGTGTGTATTTAGAGAACCACACTTTAAGGCCCTTAACCTGGGACAAGGTGGCTTGGCTATCAGAATTGCCTCAGAGCCTTAAAAACTCACCAAACCCCCTAATCAGACACTCACTATCATACTGGAAATTGCCCAAGAAACACACAGGTTTGTTCCCTGGATCCACCCAAATGACCCCAATTCTTCACCACCCTCAGGCCCCGAAACACATGAGCACAACATCACAACACTGGTGGAGGTCAAGGAAACTACATAGACTGGGAGACTGGTTAGTAAAGGGCCAGATGCTCACCTATGAGGAACTGATGGACAAGCATGAGCTACTACTGTCAGAACATTACAATTACTGTAGGCTGAGGCATTTCATACACTCCCTGACCCAGAAACAGGGGACACCGGTCTTAAATTGGTTCTCCAAAATTTGTATAGATAAACCTCTATCAAGGGCGATCATTGGGTCGCTTTACAAATATAAAACATTTGTTACTGGTTGAAGCGACACTGGGGGAAGGACCCAAGTGGGGGAGCCCTGGAGACCCTTCAGAAGCAACTGGCGGCAAAATCATCCCAGGAAAGGAGAAGTCGCTTACTGAAGCCTGCCCTAGGGTAACCCAAGGGTGATTGCCAAGGTTAGATTTTGTAAATAATACGCTAATAGTGCTGGAGGGATGATAGCTAATAGGACTTTGGTGTTTCCTGCAGATATACTCTTTACTATTGTCTGTTTTACCATGTTTTAGGTATCTCTTAAATTGCAATCACAGTAAAAAATAAGAAAAATTATTAACCTAAAAAGTAAAAATAAGAAGGAATAGCCAGCTAACTTTCACAAAATGTCTCTATTGTAAATATGTATTTTTGCACAACTGTTATGCAAGACTGTTCAAAAATGCTTAATTTTTCATTACATGCTGTACGCCTTCTAAAATAAAAGAATTTAAATGCAAAAATTAGGTATTGTTGCAGCGACCAGAAAAATTGATGTTAGTTTGCCAGGCAGAAAGTGCCCTAAAACATTACGTCTTGAACCCTAGTTGGTGGCGGATAAGTCACGCAAGTCATCCGGCATTCAGGGATAAAATACAGCAGCGTGTGGACCATTATTAGCTCAAGGCAGCTCATCTATCAGGCCTTTTGTAATCTAATGTATCGCCCACTGTCAGTCCCTTCGGGATCCATCCCTCATTCATCTTAATAAAGGTGAGGTAATCTAGACTTTTTTGACCTAGGTAACTAAAACCTCTTGTTGCACTGAAGGTCCTTTCTGACAGGACACTTGAAGCGGGGCAGGACAGAAGTTCTATGGCAAATTGGGATAGCTCAGGCCACAGGGCAAGCGTGCACACCCAGTAGTCAAGGGGTTTATCGCTCCTCATAGTGTCGATATCTGTAGTTATGGCGAGGTAGTCTGTTACCTGACGGTCGAGTCGTTCTCTGAGGGTGGGCCCCGAAGGGCTGTGGCGATGCATAGGACTTAAAAAGCTCTGCATGTCCTCCATCAACAACACGTCTGTAAAGTGTCCTCTCCTTGCCGGCGTGGTCGTGGGAGGAGGAGGATTATGTTCACCTCTTCCGCTGATAGATTGCCTTTGTGCTGTGACATCACTCTTAAACGCTGTGTAAAGCATACTTTTTAATTTATTTTGGTAGTGCTGCATCCTTTCCGACTTGTGGTAATTCGGTAATTCTAGTAGCGTGGACACCCAGTACAGGTTGTTCTCCTTCATCCTTTTTATACGAGGGTCCCTCAACAGGCACAACAGCATGAAAGACCCCATTTGCACAAGGTTGGATGCCGAGCTAGTGATGTCCCGTTCCTCGTCCTCAGTGATCTCACTGAAGGTATGTTCTTCCCCCCAGCCACGTACAACACCACTGGTACCAGATAAGTGACAACAAGCACCCTGGGATGCCTGTTGTGGTTGGTCTTCCTCCTCCTCCTCAAAGCCCCATTCCTCCTTTGACTCCTCTTCATCACAATCCTCTTCCCGCGTTGCAGCAGGTCCATCAAGTGATGCTGATAAGGCTGTTTCTGCCGGTGATGGTGACCACAACTTTTCCTCTTCCTCTTCAAGCTCATCTACGGCCTGATCCAGCACTCTTCGCAGGGCACGCTCCATGAAGAAAACAAATGGTATGATGTCGCTGATGGTGCCCTAGGTGCAACTGACCAGGTTTGTCACCTCCTCAAAAGGACGCATAAGCCTACAGGCATTGCGCATGAGCGTCCAGTAACGTGGCAAAAAAATCCCCAGCTCCGCAGAGGCTGTCCTAGCACCCCGGTCATACAAATACTCGTTAACGACCTTTTCTTGTTGGAGCAGGCGGTCGAACATTAGGAGTGTTGAATTCCAATGTGTCGGGCTGTCTAAAATCAAGCGCCTCGCTGGCAAGTTGTTTCACCGCTGGATATATGTAAAGTGCGCCATGGCCGTGCAGGAACACCTGAAATGGGCACACACCTTCCTGGCCTGCTTAAGGACGTCCTGTAAGCCTGGGTGCTTATGCACAAAGCGTTGTACAATCAGATTACACACATGTGCCATGCACGGCACATGTGTCAACTTGCCCAAATTCAATGCCGCCAACAAATTTCTTCCGTTGTCACAAACCACTTTGCCGATCTCCAGTTGGTGCGGAGTCAGCCACTGATCCACTTGTGCGTTCAGGGTGGACAGGAGTGCTGGTCCGGTGTGACTCTCTGCTTTCAGGGAAGTCAACCACAAGACGGCGTGACACTGCCGTATCCGGGATGTGGAATAGTACCTGTGCAGCTGGGGGGGGGGGGGGGGGTGCCGTTGATGTGGAGCAAGACATAGCAGATGCAGAAGAGGACTCAGTCGAGGAGGTTATGGAAGAGGATGGAGTAAGAGGAGTAGAGGAGGTGGCAGCAGGCCTGCCTGCAAGTCGTGGCGGTGTCACCAACTCCTCTGCAGAGCCACGTATTCCATGCTTGGCAGCCATCACCAGGTTTACCCAATGCGCAGTGTAGGTGATATACCTGCCCTGACCATGCTTTGCAGACCAGGTATCCGTGGTCAGATGGACCCTTGCCCCAACACTGTGTGCCATAGATGTTATTACTTCCTATTGCACAATCGAGTACAGGTTGGGTAATGCCTTTTGTGCAAAGAAATTTCCGCCGGGTACCTTCCACTGCGGTGTCCCAATAGCTACAAATTTTTTGAACGCCTCAGACTCCACCAGCTTGTATGGTAAAAGCTGGCGGGCTAAGAGTTCAGACAAGCCAGCTGTCAGTTGCCAGGCAAGGGGGTGACTTTGTGACATTGGCTTCTGACACTCAAACATGTCCTTGACAGACACTTGACTGTGGGCCGATGAGCAGGGACTGCTCAGGGCGAGACACGGAGTGGCGGCTGGTTGAGTGGGGGCAAGCAGGGCAGCAGTGGTTGACGTGGCTGAAGATGCTGGACCAGGAGGAGGATGGCGGCTTTGACTTTGTATGCTGCTTGTACTCATGTGTTGATCCCATAGGCGTTTGTGATGTGACATCATGTGCCTTCGCAAAGAAGTTGTACCTAGGTGGGTGTTGGACTTCCCACGACTTTTCGCACAGGTTTCAAATGGCATCACTGTTGTCACAGGCAGACACACGAAAAAATTGCCACACTGCTGAGCTCTGCAATGACGGGATTCTGGTGGTGGCAAAAGCATGCGTTGACTGGCGTGCTGTCTGGCTGACCCCGGGTGCTGATGCATGCTGTCTGACTGTGCCACTAGCAACTTTCGATGACCTCCCGCTGCTTCCAACTCGTCTCCTCCTCCTCTCTGTCTCTCCATCTTCTCTTCTTCTCTTATAGCGGAGCACCCACGTGACATCCACGGACGCATCGTCATCATCAACCGTTTCACTTGTATCTGACAACTCAACAAAGGAAGCAGCACCGGGTACAACATCATCATCATCATCAGACCGTACGTCCATGTGCGTAATGCTGCCTGACTGGGACATATCCCTGTTATCTACATCCTCTGGCATTAATGTTTGTGCATTACTCATTTCTTCCAACGGATCTGTAAATAACTCTGCTGACGGATCAAATGAAGCGGCTGCGGTGCTAGTGTTGGTGGATCCGGCATGTGGACGAGTGGTAACTGGAGAGGTGCCCGAAGCTAAGCTGGAGGAGGATGGTGCGTCTAGGTTCCGAGCAGAAGCTGTAGAAGATTGGGTGTCCTGTGTTAGCCAGTCAACCATGTCCTCAGAACTGTTCAAGTTCAGGGTACGTTGCCTCTGAAAACTGGGCATTATTCTAGGGCCAAAGGGAATCACAGGACCACGACCACAACGGCCCCTGCGGGGTGGCCTGCCTCTGCCTGTCATTTTTTTTACGATTAGTGGTACTATGCGTGCAAGCTACTGTGACACCAGATATGAGTGTCACTGGGCACTGGCAAAAGTTGGCAGACTAGATGCAATAGGCCTCACACACACGCCTTTAGGCAGGCTACTGATATTCAATCGATTACAGTAAAAAAATGGTTGTTTTATTTCACTGCAAGCTACTGTGACACCAGATATGAGTGTCACTGCGCACTGGCAAAAGTTGGCAGACTAGATGCAATAGGCCTCACACACACACCTGTAGGCAGGCTACTGATATTCAATCGATTACAGTAAAAAAAGGGTTGTTTTATTTCACTGCACACGACGGTGGCACTAGATATGAGTGACACTGGGCACTGGCAAAAGTTGGCAGACTAGATGCAATAGGCCTCACACACACGCCTTTAGGCAGGCTACTGATATTCAATCGATTACAGTAAAAAAAGGGTTTTTTTATTTCACTGCAAACTACTGTGACACCAGATATAAGTGTCACTGCGCACTGGCAAAAGTTGGCAGACTAGATGCAATAGGCCTCACACACACACCTGTAGGCAGGCTACTGATATTCAATCGATTACAGTAAAAAAAGGGTTGTTTTATTTCACTGCACACTACGGTGGCACTAGATATGAGTGTCACTGGGCACTGGCAAAAGTTGGCAGACTAGATGCAATAGGCCTCACACACATACCTTTAGGCAGGCTACTGATATTCAATCGATTACAGTTTACAAGTGGATTTACCTTAAAAAGTAAAGGCTAATAAACTGCAGAGTGCACTAATTTTGCTCAGGTGAGAGGGGTGTGGCTTGACTGTTAAACTTGTATAAAAGGTTTGTGAGCTGGTTTGGGGTCTGTTTACAAGTGGATTTACCTTAAAAAGTAAAGGCTGATAAACTGCAGAGTGCACTAATTGTGCCCAGGTGAGAGGGGTGTGGCTTGACTTTTAAACTTGTATAAAAGGTTTGTGAGCTGGTTTGGGGCCTGTTTACAAGTGGATTTACCTTACAAGTAAAGGCTGATAAATTGCAGAGTGCACTAAGTGTGCCCAGGTGAGAGGGGTGTGGCTTGACTGTTAAACTAGGATAAAGGATTTGTGAGCTGGTTTGGGGCCTGTTTACAAGTGGATTTACCTTACAAGTAAAGGCTGATAAATTGCAGAGTGCACTAATTGTGCCCAGGCGAGAAGGCAGAAGTTAATAGAAACCGGAGAAGGGGAACTTGTGAGCTTGCGAACATTTTCAGTATCAAGTGCAATTCTAGTAAAAGCCTAGGAGTTTAAATAAAAGGAGGGCTTTCAAAGAAAAGGGAGGGCAGATTTATAGTGCAAAGGAGGAAAACTTTATATAAATATATTATATTACATTCTTTATTTTTCCCACTGAAATTTCGTAGACAATAATAATAATTATGAGTCAGTCCAGTGGCAACCTTATTCAGTGTACATCCTGTCAAATGTATGCACTACTGGAACAGATGATCCAGGGTCCATAGCTCTGTGACAGGTGTGAGCATGTTGCCTCTTTGGAAGCTCAAATTGAAGATCTGGAGAGGAGAATTGCAGCACTTAGTGATATTGCTCCACTGGAAAGGGAGTTGGTGCTCACGGAGCACAGTTTAGCTGGGCCTAGTATGGAGGGAGGAGCTGGGGCTAGTGAGGATGGCCAGGGAGGTAGCTGGGTTACAGTTAGAAGGGGAATCAGAGGGTACAGGAGGAGGCAGGCCAGTTCTGAGTTGGCAAACAACAGATTTGCCAGATTGAGTGAAACTGTTGGCGATGTCCATTCAGGAATGGCAATGCCAGATAGAGCTGTTCCCTCTAACAGCCGGGCGAACAGCTCTACTGGAGAAGAGGGAGGGCAGAATAGGCAGAGCAACAGACATGTTTTGGTGGTAGGGGACTCTATTATTAGGAAGGTAGACAGGGTAATTTGTCACCCAGATCCCAGCAATCGAACAATTTGCTGTCTCCCGGGTGCTCGGGTTCAGCATGTTGTGGATCGGGTGGATAAATTATTGGGAGGGGCTGGAAATGAACCGGCGGTCTTGGTACACATTGGTACCAATGACAAAGTTAGTGGAAGATGGAGCGTCCTAAAGAATGATTTTAGAGAATTAGGGAATAAGCTTAAAGCAAGGACCTCCAAGGTAGTATTTTCTGAGATACTACCAGTGCCACGTGCTAGCCCAGGGAGGCAGAAGGAGCTTAGGGAGGTTAATGCGTGGCTAAAAAAGTGGTGCAGTGCAGAGGGTTTGGGGTTTTTAGAGCACTGGGCTGACTTCTCACTTGGGTACAATCTCTATAGCAGGGATGGATTGCACCTTAATGATGAGGGCGCTTTTGTGCTAGGGAATAGGATGGTAGAACGGCTGGGGGAGTTTTTAAACTTGTAGGTGGGGGGGAGGGACTAGATAGAAGTATTGGGGTAAATAGGGTAGAGAGGGAAAGGGATGAATTATTTACCCATGGGGGAGGAGAAGGGGGGAGGGTTACAATAGAAAGTAGGGAGATATTAATAGGGACCTCAAATACAGTGGCAGGCACTTCACATCAGCAGAGCCATAGCAACATAAAGTGTATGATTGCAAACGCAAGAAGTTTGCCTGGGAAAATGGATGAGCTAGAAATATTAGCAGTACAAGAAAAATGGGGCTTAATAGGCATTACGGAAACATGGTGGGATGAATCTCATGACTGGACTGTTAATCTGGATGGTTATAACCTATTTAGGAAAGATAGGGGAAATGGTAAAAGAGGAGGAGGGATCTGTCTTTATGTTAAGCCTGAATTTAAGCCTATAGTTAGAGAAGATATTTATGCTGGCACTAACGGCATCATTGAATCCTTGTGGGTTGAGCTAAATAGTGGAGGAGCTAATTCTAAATGCATATTGGTGGGAGTATGCTATAAACCCCCAAATATAGCTGAAAGTGAGGAAATACAATTATTGTTACAGATTGGAAATGCAGCTAAGCATGGGCAAGTTCTAATAATGGGAGACTTTAATTACCCTGATATAAACTGGATAAACGAGACCAGCAGCTCAGCTAAGGGGAGCAGGTTCTTGAGTACACTCAGGGATCATTATCTAGCCCAGGAAATACAAGAACCTACTAGAAATGGGGCCATCTTGGATTTAGTCATCACAAGTAATATTGATATAATATCAAATGTAAAAATAGGAGAACCCTTGGGGAACAGTGATCACAACACAGTCTCATTTGAGATTGAATACAAAAAACAGAGTTGTAAGGGGCCAACAAAAACTCTAAATTTTAAAAGGGCTAACTTTAATGGGCTACGGGCAGCAATACAACATATAGACTGGGACAAAGAACTTACAGGGAAGAATACTGAAAATAAATGGACAACATTCAAATCCTTACTAAATAAACATACTCATCAGCATGTACCATGTGGAAATAAAATAAATAGGAGTAAATCACATCCCATGTGGCTTAACAATGACTTAAAGATCATGATGAGGAAAAAGAAATATGCATTTAAATTATACAAGAAGGAGGGAACAGAGGCATCTTTATGTGACTATAAGGAAATCAACAAGGCTTGCAAAAGGGCTATTAGACTGGCTAAAATAGAAAATGAGAAGTCAGTTGCAATGGAAAGTAAGACTAACCCTAAAATATTTTATAAATATATTAATGGGAAGAAGGCCAGGAAGGAATCGATAGGACCATTACAATGTGACACAGGCCATCTGATAATTAGTGACCAGGAAAAGGCAGATGAGCTAAATAGGTTCTTCTCGTCGGTTTACACAAGGGAGGTACCAGTGGTTGGGACACTGCAACATAATGGGGCTACACTACCTTCACTAAATAATTGGTTAACGCAGGAAGAGATACAAAAGAGGTTGGAGAAAATAAATGTTAATAAAGCCCCAGGTCCTGATGGAATACATCCAAGGGTACTGAGGGAGCTGGGTTCTGTAATAGCCAAACCATTATATCTAATCTTTAAAGACTCGCTCACTACAGGGTCTCTACCAGATGATTGGAGAAAAGCAGAGGTGATACCTATATTTAAGAAGGGATCTAGAGCAAATCCGGGGAATTATAGACCAGTGAGCCTCACTTCTGTAGTTGGGAAGCTTTTAGAAGGGTTAATAAGGGACAGAATACAAGAATATGTCTATTTGAACAGGATCATAGGTAGAAGTCAACATGGATTTATGAAGGAAAGGTCGTGTCAGACCAATCTAATTAGTTTTTATGAGGAGGTTAGTAGGAACTTGGATCAGGGCAACTCAGTGGATGTAGTCTTTTTAGATTTTTCAAAGGCATTTGATACAGTGCCACATGGAAGACTAGTGAGCAAACTAAGGGATACAGGAATTGCAGTAAATATCTGCTCATGGATCGAGAGCTGGCTAAAAGACAGGAAGCAAAGGGTTGTTGTAAATGGAACATACTCCGATTGGTCTAATGTGATAAGTGGGGTTCCTCAGGGCTCAGTATTGGGTCCTCTCCTTTTTAACATATTTATTAATGACATTGAAGTAGGACTCGAATGTAGTGTCTCCATTTTTGCTGATGACACTAAGTTGTGCAAGGTAATAAAATCAGATAATGATGTACATTCCCTACAAAAGGATTTGCATAAATTAGAGAAATGGGCGGCTAAATGGCAGATGAGATTTAATACAAATAAATGTAAGGTTATGCATTTGGGAAGGAACAATAGCCAAGCAATCTATAATCTTAATGGAGCAAATCTAGGGGTATCAGATATTGAAAGGGATTTGTGAGTACTAGTGGACAACCACCTAGGTAACAGCGCTCAAAGCCAAGCAGCGGCTGCAAAGGCAAATAAAATATTAGCATGTATTAGGAAGGGTATAGAAGCCAGGGAAGAAGATATAATTCTGCCACTATACAAATCTCTAGTACGCCCTCATTTGGAATATGGAGTACAATTTTGGGCACCACCTCACAAAAAAGACATTTTAGAGCTGGAAAAAGTACAGAGAAGGGTTACAAAACTAATAAGGGGAATGGAGGGGCTAAGTTATGAAGAAAGACTAGCAAAATTAAACTTATTTTCGCTAGAAAAAAGGCGTCTAAGAGGAGATATGATTACGTTATTTAAATACATCCAGGGTCAATATAAGGCTTTGTCAAGTGAACTTTTTGTAGCAAGAGATTTTCAACTGACAAGAGGACATCCGTTGAAGTTAGAGGAAAAAAGATTTCACCTTAAACAAAGAAAAGGGTTCTTCACAGTTAGGGTGGTTAAACTGTGGAATTCTCTACCAAAGGAGGTGGTGACAGCGAATTCGATAGACAACTTCAAAAAGGGGTTAGATATATTTCTGAATAAAGAGGGCATTCAAGGCTATCCTAGATAACTAGCAAGGAATATTGATCCAGGGAGAAATTTGATCGCCAGTTTCTGGGGTCAGGAAGGAATTTTGCTTTTTTTTCCCCTTATGAGACAATTGGCAAAGTTTCAATGTTTTTTTTTTTTTTATGTTTGCCTTCCTCTGGATCAATTAACAATAATTAACAATAATAATAAATAGTCCAAATTAAAAAGATCAATAGAGATCTAAAAAGGTTGAACTTGATGGACTAACTCTTTATTCATTCTCCAATACTATACTATTAATAATTATTTAATCAATAATTTAATTAATAACTAATCCGCATATTGCAGATCAGAGGAGATCTTAACAGGTTGAACTTGATGGACTGAAAGTCTTTTTTCAACCTTAATTACTATGTAACTATGTAACTATGTAACTATGTAACAGTAAAAAAAAGGGTTGTTTTATTTCACTGCAAGCTACTGTGACACCAGATATGAGTGTCACTACGCTCTGGCAAAAGTTGGCAGACTAGATGCAATAGGCCTCACACACACACCTGTAGGCAGGCTACTGATATTCAATCGATTACAGTAAAAAAAGGGTTGTTTTATTTCACTGCACACTACGGTGGCACTAGATATGAGTGTCACTGGGCACTGGCAAGAGTTGGTAGACTAGATGCAATAGGCCTCAGACAAACGCCTCTAGGCAGGCTACTGATATTCAATCGATTACAGTAAAAAAAGGGTTGTTTTATTTCACTGCACACTACGGTGGCACTAGATATGAGTGTCACTGGGCACTGGCAAAAGTTGGCAGACTAGATGCAATAGGCCTCACACACACGCCTGTAGGCAGGCTACTGATATTCAATCGATTACAGTAAAAAAAGGGTTGTTTTATTTCACTGCACACTACGGTGGCACTAGATATGAGTGTCACTGGGCACTGGCAAAAGTTGGCAGACTAGATGCAATAGGCCTCACACAGACGCCTTTAGGCAGGCTACTGATGTTCAATCGATTACAGTAAAAAAAGGGTTGTTTTATTTCAATGCACACTACGGTGGCACTAGATATGAGTGTCACAGTGCACTGGCAAAAGTTAGCAGACTAGATGCAATAGGCCTCACACACACGCCTTTAGGCAGGCTACTGATATTCAATTGATTACAGTAAAAAAAGGGTTATTTTATTTCACTGCAAGCTACTGTGACACCAGATATGAGTGTCACTGCTCACTGGCAAAAGTTGGCAGACTAGATGCAATAGGCCTCACACACACGCCTGTAGGCAGGCTACTGATATTCAATCGATTACAGTAAAAAAAGGGTTGTTTTATTTCACTGCACACGACGGTGGCACTAGATATGAGTGTCACTGGGCACTGGCAAGAGTTGGCAGACTAGATGCAATAGGCCTCACACACACGCCTTTAGGCAGGCTACTGATATTCAATCGATTACAGTAAAAAAAGGGTTGTTTTATTTCACTGCAAACTACTGTGACACCAGATATAAGTGTCACTGCGCACTGTCAAAAGTTGGCAGACTAGATGCAATAGGCCTCACACACACACACCTGTAGGCAGGCTACTGATATTCAATCGATTACAGTAAAAAAAGGGTTGTTTTTTTTCACTGCACACTACGGTGGCACTAGATATGAGTGTCACTGGGCACTGGCAAAAGTTGGCAGATTAGATGTAATAGGCCTCACACACATGCCTTTAGGCAGGCTACTGATATTCAATCGATTACAGTAAAAAAAAGGTTGTTTTATTTCACTGCAAGCTACTGTGACACCAGATATGAGTGTCACTGCTCACTGGCAAAAGTTGGCAGACTAGATGCAATAGGCCTCACACACACGCCTGTAGGCAGGCTACTGATATTCAATCGATTACAGTAAAAAAAGGGTTGTTTTATTTCAATGCACACGACGGTGGCACTAGATATGAGTGTCACTGGGCACTGGCAAAAGTTGGCAGACTAGATGCAATAGGCCTCACACACACGCCTTTAGGCAGGCTACTGATGTTCAATCGATTACAGTAAAAAAAAGGGTTGTTTTATTTCAATGCACACTACGGTGGCACTAGATATGAGTGTCACAGTGCACTGGCAAAAGTTAGCAGACTAGATGCAATAGGCCTCACACACACGCCTTTAGGCAGGCTACTGATATTCAATTGATTACAGTAAAAAAAGGGTTATTTTATTTCACTGCAAGCTACTGTGACACCAGATATGAGTGTCACTGCTCACTGGCAAAAGTTGGCAGACTAGATGCAATAGGCCTCACACACACACACCTGTAGGCAGGCTACTGATATTCAATTGATTACAGTAAAAAAAAGGGTTGTTTTATTTCACTGCACACTACGGTGGCACTAGATATGAGTGTCACTGGGCACTGGCAAAAGTTTGCAGATTAGATGTAATAGGCCTCACACACATGCCTTTAGGCAGGCTACTGATATTCAATCGATTACAGTAAAAAAAAGGGTTGTTTTATTTCACTGCAAGCTACTGTGACACCAGATATGAGTGTCACTGCTCACTGGCAAAAGTTAGCAGACCAGATGCAATAGGCCTCACACACACGCCTTTAGGCAGGCTACTGATATTCAATCGATTACAGTAAAAAAAGGGTTATTTTATTTCACTGCAAGCTACTGTGACACCAGATATGAGTGTCACTGCTCACTGGCAAAAGTTGGCAGACTAGATGCAGTAGGCCTCACACACATGCCTTTAGGCAGGCTACTGATATTCAATCGATTACAGTAAAAAAAGGGTTGTTTTATTTCACTGCACACTACGGTGGCACTAGATATAAGTGTCACTGGGCACTGGCAAAAGTTGTCAGACTAGATGCAATAGGCCTCACACACACACCTGTAGGCAGGCTACTGATATTCAATCGATTACAGTAAAAAAAGGGTTGTTTTATTTCACTGCACACTACGGTGGCACCAGATATGAGTGTCACTGGGCACTGGCAAAAGTTGGCAGACTAGATGCAATAGGCCTCACACACACGCCTTTAGGCAAGCTACTGATATTCAATCGATTACAGTAAAAAAAGGGTTGTTTTATTTCACTGCAAGCTACTGTGAGAACAGATATGAGTGTCACTGCGCACTGGCAAAAGTTGGCAGACTAGATGCAATAGGCCTCACACACACGCCTTTAGGCAGGCTACTGATATTCAATCGATTACAGTAAAAAAAAGGGTTGTTTTATTTCACTGCACACTACGGTGGCACTAGATATGAGTGTCACTGGGCACTGGCAAAAGTTGGCAGAGTAGATGCAATAGGCCTCACACATGCATGTAGGCAGGCTACTGATATTCAATCTATTACAGTAAAAAAAGGGTTGTTTTATTTCACTGCACACTACTTTGGCACTAGATATGAGTGTCACTGTGCACTGGCAAAAGTTGGCTGACTAGATGCAATAGGCCTCACACACAAGCTAGCAGGCTGGCATATTAGATTACACAGAAAAAAGTGATAAGATAAAATAAAAAGGGCTTTTTGGGTTGCTGTCCTTGCAGCAGATATCAAAGGAGTCCTTTGGGTGTGTAGTTAAAGCTAAATACACAGCCTGGCTATCTATTTCCCTATTAAATCTGCAGAAAAAAATAATAAAATAAAATAAATGATGTTCTAGCCCTAAAAAGGGCTTTTTGGGTTGCTGTGTTTGCAGCAGATATCAAAGGAGTCCTTCAGGTGTGTAGTTAAAGCTAAATACACAGCCTGGTTATCTATTTCCCTATTAAATCAAGAGCAGTTAGAACATATCTCCTCTCTCCACGAATGCAGCTACAGAATGATTCTAAAATGGAGGCTGTCATACAGATGGAAGGCTCTGGAAGGGAGTGTATGCTACTGATTAGCTGGAATGTGTCTGCTGACTGTGATGTGCAGGGTCAAAGTTTCCTCAATGATAAAGAATAGGGGGCAGGCCAAAAAGCGCATATGTTCGCCGTTCGTGGCGAACGCGAACATACGAAAATCCCCGCGAATAGTTCTCCGGTGAACTGTTCAGGACATCACTAGTGAAGTATTTTGGTTTAATTTAATGTAATAATCATCTTCATATCTATATTCATCTATTGCTTATCTTATTTAACCTAATAATCAAATGCATATCCTTAGACATTAGACATTATATTATTAATAAATCAATAACTCATAATGTTTTGGTCATGTTGCATTTATTCATTTGTTTCTCAAGTTGATTAAACAGAGTCAGAGTACAACAAGTGATTTCCGTCAGTACTATCCTATGGTGATAATCACTCCTGTTGCTGACTAATATTTTAGGAATGTATATCCCTTTAATAGTCAGTGCTTCATAGTATCTGTTATCTTGTTTGTATTACCCATTAGGCCAACTAAGCAGCCGCTCAGGGGCACCTCACTGTGAGGGGCGCCACTTCTTAAAAAAAACGGTTCCTGGCTTTAAAAAAAATTAAATGTTGCAGTTCATAGACTGGCTACTAGGGGGTAATCACCTACAAAAAGCCAGTTACAACAGGAAAGATAACTTACACTAACAGAAAAGGCAAAAATGGGTCCGTGCATACGTTGCATACTCATTCGTAGGGGCTCCTCCACTTCACTGCCTAGGGGCTCCAAAAAGGTAGATACAACCCTGTATGTACTAATTGGTCTTGAACTAATTTTTATTCCAAGACACAAGACTGTCATTGACATGTGCTTGTAGGGCTTTTAACTGAGTGGTATAAAAATATTAGAACAGAAAATTTCAATCAATAATTATTTCTTACAGGTATTGTTAAAGCTAAATTTCAAAGACTATATTCAAGTTTACCTATAGATGGGATATTATTTACGTCTTCATTCAGTCCATTCAAACCTGAAACTAATAAATTCCTCATTCTATATATGTATCCATCATTTTTATTTAATTTACTAAGACTTATCTTCTAATAACTCATCTTACCCCATAACGTCTGATTAAATCACTAACTCTGCTAAAAGTTAATCTATAGTATAAGAAATTGCACATTAAAAATGTAGTGATATTGGTCAATTTGTGATCTTTAATGTCAAGATCTTTATATTATAACTGTAAGAATGTTAACAATTTGCTCTACTGAGAAACAAATCATAATAGAACACAACATACTGTAGAATATGTACATACATTAAGGAAGGTGTGTATACAGTTATGTTAAAATAACATCTACTGTAACTCCTGCTACCCTCGCAAGTCTAGTGACAATCACACAGCAGTTTGGAAAGGATGTCAGACCTATTACAACATTTACTCATGTTGAAAGTCAGCTAAATTAAACAACTTCTTGGGGTAGGTGCAGATGCTGATGTTTTATGTGTTCTGAATTTTTGTCAGTGCTTTAATAAATATTTTGCATCCCAATCTCTGCTCTGATCACATGCAACCTCTCTCTGCTCCATTATTCACTCTCTTTCTCTCTGCTTCCCATTTCTCTCTTTCTGCTCCCTAAGAAGCCAATTTAACTGTACCTTGCCTCTCCAGTCCCGAAAAACTAGAAACTGAGAGCACTCCCCTTCATTCTGTCACTGATGTGTCTTTCTTTATTGAGCCATACACATCTGTTTCACCTGAACCGTTGCAAACACAAACTAACAATACCACCTTATAGATTGTTACTAATAAACCCATCAAGTCCACTCTGATCAACCTTTACCCCTTCCCTATATCTACCTTGTTGTGTTATTACACACCCACACGCTTTATACACATTTTAGGCCATTGCACCATAAACCTCACCTATAAACTTCTTCTAAATGTCTTACCTTAACCCATCTATACTAAGCCAACTAACTATACTGTTGTCTTCATTTTGTATTGTTTTGAAATTCCATACTTTGTCTCTTTGTCCTCTTTATTGCAATGTGGTATTGCTTGTATAATTTTGAACAATGTACTGTTTATACCATTTTCTATAAAAACTTTGTACAAAAACTCTGTATAACTGTAAATAAATAAATAAAATAACATTTAATTGGTTAATTTACTAAAATAATATAATCCCCCTTTACATGTTTTGGCTGAAATAATTGTTTCCTTAATCTATTGGAACTGTAACAGAATCAATATATTTTACTGTATTCAAAATTAAACTGAATAACCTTAATTTATGCAAATGTAGAGCAGATTCTGCATATTGCTTTCAAGCAGGTGTGGGGATAGTTCCCCTGCACTAGGAAATATATGTGTATAATTAAATAAATATTGTTCTTTAATTTTGTTTTTATTATGTATTTCTTGTAGATTTCTATTCATATTTAAAACATGAAAATAAACTATACAAACAATAAAGAATACAGCTATAATTTAGTAATTATAACATGGCATTACAAAATATAACAAATATAATTTCAGCCTAGACAGTGTGTCATGGCCTAGATGGCCACACAAATATTAAGATGTATGCAATTCTCAATTAAGAATGTTTCCTTTTAAATTAAGTTTTACTAAACTCCCTTGATAGAGGGGTCGACAAAGACTCCAACTTTTATAACTTGATATAAAAAGATAGATTTCCTGATTGGGTAAGATTTACTAACAAACTATTGTTTCTTGCTCAATTACATGCACATAATCTCTCAAGACCGCTGAAAGGAGTTGAAACATTAAGCAATTACTATTATTGGATTATTATTGTATATATATATATATATATATATATATATATATATATATATATATATATACACATATATATATATATATATATATATATACATATATATATATATATATATATATATATATATATATATATATATATATATATATATATGTATTGTGGTGTACTGCCCCCCAGTGGATGGTGCAAGTCACGGAGTAGGGAGAAGATATGATCCAGGTAACTTGGAGTTAATCCCATGGAACTGGGCTAATTGGAGCTGCAGGTGTAAAATTCCTTTTTAAAAGACACACACACTCAGAGAAAGGGGTGTGGCTGATTAGGCTCTGGCCTAAGGGCTGTGAGCAGTGTGTGGAGCTGCAGTGTGTTTGGAGAAGCTGGAGAAGAGAACCATAGACAACTCAGCTGCTACTGGATGCTGAGAGCTGGGATAAGCTCTGAAGTAAGATAGTAAGGGAGATTGCTTATAATACCTACTGAAATACAGAGAGACACTGACATGTGAGTAAGGTTTGCCTGGAGTGTACAGCCAGCATCAGAATAAGAGACACTGAGGATTTCAGCGTGATCTGGGAGGAGAAAGAGACAGAGCTCCTGAACAGAACCTGGTGGGACTTACAGATTGGGTGCCAGAGCAGCACGGGAAGCTGCCCTTAAGAGAATCAATCTGTGTGACTGCAACCAGAATTTACTAGAGAGACTGTTTGCCCTAAGAGGAGAGGACCTGCAGATGATCCATTGCAGCTGAGAGAGAGACTGGACTTAAAGGTACCACCCCTCTGTGTAAAAAAGGTATTGCTTTACCTGCAGACCGAGAAGCGATCTCAGGGCTAGTCAGGGTGTTCCTGAAAATAAGCAAGCCCGTTTGTGTAGGTTTTTCCCATATGCTGAAGTTAAGCTATTGTTTGTTTTGTAACACTTTATTAAAGCAAAGATAAAAGTATATCGGACTCAGTGGTTTATGGAAAAATCACAGGAGCAACCGGTAGCCAAAGGCCGGCCCTGTCACAGTATACATATACTGTATATATACTTGTTCATCCTTAATATCACACCTCAATTACAACAGGTAATGCATTACTTTAATACAAATCTGATCTCTATTGATGAATTCACATATGCCACTTGATAGTTTTGCACTGCTCTATTAAATGTACTGTCCATATTTGGTGCTATGATATTACACAGTAATAATATTTTAGTTTGTGTATTATGTATGTAAAGCAGAAGTTTATAGAGATCAAATTAGTGATTTTATTTTATACAATTTATAAAAAAAAATAATTAAAACTATGCACAAAGATTTAATTCAAAAACTTTGGTATTTTGGAAAACTGTAATACTGCACTGAACTCCTGAAAACCTAAGCTGTTGCGTCTTAGTTCATTGTGCACATTTCCCACTAATTCCACTTTATTTTTTTTATTATATACTGATCTGTTTCTTCGGGGGTGTAATATTAAAAAATCATGAACACAATTTAAAAAGAATTCAACTTTATTTACATTGTAAAAATATAGCTATGTACATAAAGCTGCATAAGTACACAGATTTGTGGCATTTCTGATTTAATTACAGAACAATCACATGGTCAAGCAAGACTACATATAAAAGTCTGAAGGCAGCCTAAGCACACTACATTGTTACAAAGATTCCTGCCCAAGTAAATTCTAAATATGGCACAGAGCAATAAAACCTTTATTTACATAAACCTTATTTGTTCATCTTAAAACTGCTCCCAAATTTGAATATCAATGAATTATGCAAGATAGTAATGATAACATTATTATTTACTTTTTTAATTACTTTGTCTAGTAGCAAGTAAGATACATTTAATTGGCTGATCAAATACATTGTTTGAGTAATGTTGCCGGATTGTTTCTTAATTTTACTGTTTTATTTAATTCCATGGATCTAATTTAGGAGAGCATTGCTAACCTGAGTATGTTCAATTATACTTCATAAATTCTAATTTACATTACAGTTTGAAGATATAAAAAATATCACATAAAAGCTTAGGAGCGTTGTAAAAATCAGCTGAATTTCACAAGAAAAGATCACGATTACAGATTTACATACTTAGATGCTGCCTATAAGACAATGGCCATGCATTGCATTTCGATATGAACATATATTTCAAGTTAAGAGTTCAATAGTGAAATATTGGATGGTCCAAATGTATTTTTGTTGCTGTACATAAGAATATAAGTAAATCTCCAGTTAAAATGTTTCATGTAGCTGTCTTCAATATGTTCTTCTCCTTCAAAATGTATTTAAAGGGGGGATTTTACAAAGCATCCACGTTTGCCAAAACATTGCCATCACAGCCCATGTGATGCTTAGTAAAAATGACTCAAAGTCTCTTTGGTTAATTGTATTAACAATACATAACCATTCCTCCACAGCACTAATAATGAAAACACACCTGTATGTAAATGTTATGAATTTGTCACTCTTGTAAATCACTTATAATAGCCCTATATGTGTTACACAGACAAACAAATGGAATGAGTTGTCAAACATATTGTGAAATATAAATACGATTTAAATCTAAGACCTCAGTAAATAATACCTTGCCAACACCTTAATCATCACAATTAAAACTTTCATAAAAAGGTCAGCAAATGTATAAAAAGCAAATATGTTTTAGAATATATGAATATATGTTCTCCTGATATTTTGCTAAAAAATACATAATAACATATAGAGAAATACTTCTAGTAAAATATTTCTTGTGCGTTTGTATTATTTTCATATACTTGAGGAAAAGGTCATTTCAATTTTAATATGCTAACAATGCCAGACAATTCCATTTCACAACATTCCATATTATTACTGATTGTCTTTTACACAGATTAATGTATTAAAGTAAGTGACAAGTCATAATATTGAAACTAGTTGCCTTAAGGACACTGATATGATAACCCACCACTAGTGATCCAGCATCTCAGGTCATCATACAATTTGCTAAAGGCTTTTGCCACTGTAACAGCAAGTCATACATGGATCCTTTAAAGTTGCATGTTATTGATGTTTTTGTGTGCATAGCATGAAAACCCACATTCTCAAAAATTACTAGTTTATGAAAATATTAATTATTAATACAAATGATAATTATATATATATATATATATATTTTATATATATATATATATCTATATATATATATAGATAAAATGACATCATGCCAACAATTGGATATTTGCCAATCTCTATTGTGCCTTTAATGGGCACTATCTAGAAACATCTGAATTTAGCATGGAGTTTTTTCAAATACAATTGCGCCTGCTCTGACAGGGACAGTGGTTAATCTGACTGTGCTTAACCCCTAAAACCTGCATGCACTACTCTGTTCACTACATTTAAAGAGCAGGATAGAGGTGGATACATAATGCTACATTGGATATTATCGTGTCTTATCGCAGACCTAATTATAATACCTGAGATTTAGTAAATTGCATGTAGACCTTAGTAGCACTAATGTACAATGTGTCAGTGTATATTTGGGACTAACACATGTCCTATTAGTAATTTATCTCCAAAGGTTTTGTATTTTAACTGAAATGATTATCAACTTTGGCAAGATTTGCAGATATCCATTCCCAGAGTCCTGGTGTGCTAAATAATGACTCTGACTAAACCACTGTTTTTCATTTAGAGCAGTGTTCCTCAACTCCATTCCTCAGGGGCCACCAACAGGTCACATGTTAGGTATATCCCTGCTTGAGCACAGATGAGCTTATCAGTGGCTCAGCAGGTGGTTAAACAGAATTACTGAGCATCTGATTAGCTCACCTGTGCTCAAGCAGGGATATACCTCAACTGTGAAGTGTTGGTGGCCCTGAGAACTGGAGTTGAGGGACACTGAGATATTATTAAATACTGGCTTTTTGGTGTGACTTGATTTGTGCTGGGAGCAATTATAATTTTTGAATGCTCTAACAAATGAAATGTGATTAGTAGAAGCATTTTTAAAATAGTAATAATAGTAGTTTGAAATTAGATCAAATACATCAAACCCATTTTCAAAATCATATTAGCCATACTCCAGATCACTTGCATATTAGTTAGCAATAATAAGAACTTTCTAAATATTTTATTTACATCATGTGAATATTGACCTTTTTAATATAAAGAATTGTGTGGTTTTCATTGAGTCAGAATGTTTTTTGCCAATTAAGACCAAACAATATCACCCTGAGGTACGTAGTAAAATGCTTAAACTTGTACAAAACAAGTGAAATATACTTATATATGTTTTTCTCTATTCAATAAATAAGCTTTAAACATCTACATTCACTGCCTGTCTCTGTGGCATATTTGTATGGTTTTCTTTTTGCATCATATATTGGTGAAACATGGTCTACTTTTTGCACATTAATATTACAAATGTATTATTATTATGTTTATGAAAAATATCTAAGAATATGAATGTTTTGTGGTTTTATTTTGTCAGTACCAAAAAAATCAAGCAACTTAATTACTTTAATATTTTAATTTTATTGCAATATTTAAAAAATAATTTATTAACCAAATAGAATGAAACCTGAAGAGCTTGCCTCGAAAGTAGAGCCAAATGTGAACATATGCTGTAAATTCACTACTCTAAGTACTTACTCTCCATCAAGAAAAGGCACAGACTCCTCAAGTCTGAATTGTGCTGATTATTCTATTATATTTATCTCTAGAAAGTATTTTATATATCTTATTATATTATGTATTTGATCATCTAATCCATATTGCTACATAATACACATGATACAAGCATAGCAATTAGTTGATCTGAAAAGGTGGCCCAACTATAACATTTATACATATTTGTGGAGCAATGCGACACCTTGTGGCAGTTAAATATTTTGACTCAAAATGTTATGCTGGATTTTGTGTGATGTATACCATGGGCCTCATTCTATTATCGTCCGCAGCCGTTGCGGGGCCGCAAGGACCGGCCGCAACCTATTCTGCTATTCTATTCCCCTCTGGCTGGGGATTCCGGCAGGCTTGCGGCCGGCGCCTTGCTATCTCTTGCGGCCGCTCGCGCCAGAGGAAAGCCTTTGATCTAAAACGGCCGCAAGGAAATCGGCCGTAAGAAAATCATATTTGCAATTCTATTGCTCCGGGAACCCTCTCTGCAAGGCTAAAAGCGAGCCGCAGCTTACTTGCAGGAAAGAGGTCCCGCTAGCACCAATTAAGCACGAAATATAGCCCAAATAAAGCCATCCTGCACTTTGAGAAGACTATAAAGTGATTTTAGGTGTTAGCAAAAATAGCACAAATTTCCCCTATACTCAAATCCGTAAAATAATTTTTTTTTAATATATGTCAAATATCCATGTGAAAAGTCCAGAGTGCTTGGAGCACCTCAGACCTGGCCACGCTGCGGCCGGAAAATAAACAGTTAATGTAAACTCGTATTTGGGCTGATGTGCAAGCTTGAGAGGGGGTTACTATTAATCCTCATGTCCCCCAATATGATCCCTAGCATTTACAGAGCTGTACAGTGCTGTCTTGAATTTATTTTTTACTTTAAAAATTTTGGAGCTTACGGCCGGTTCCAAGATATGCGGCCGGCCGTAAGAGGAGATCCTTGCGGGGCCGTATAATTGAATTGCGAGGTAACAGAACCCCCGCAAGGAATCGCAGCCTTACGGCCGATTTACGGACGATAATAGAATGAGGCCCCATGAATTTAACTGATTTATCCAGAATTTTGGAACAGAATGTCAATCATACAGTAAAATAATTTATTCTTCCATTCTACATTTCTATAAGATTAATAGAATTTTACATTTCAAAAGCATCTGCAACATATAAAAATTGATACTGTCTTTTGGTTGTGACATTTTTGAAATTAGATGTTAAACGTGTTACATCAAATACATGCTAAGAGATCATTCACTAAAATAATAGTTAAAAAACATTATAATAACAAGGTGTTACAGTACAGGCAAATTAATTTATGAATTTGTGAAAGATTGTTTTGCAATGTTCTGACTAGATTGTGTATTGTGCTATTCATTAAAATGGTAATGAAATCTGTAGTTTATTTAGAAAGTAAGGGGATTCCCACATATGTCTTTTCTAAAGCAAACCACAAATAAATGTTGTAAATTGTTAGTATATAATGTTTCTATATAATATATAATATTTCAATTTGGTATAAAAAATGGACTAATACTTATATTATTATGTTGACATTTTAACAAGTTATTTAAATGTTCACTCTAGTGAATTGTTTGAGAGGTTGAATTTAAGAAAAGTCTAGTAAATATATAAAAGAAACAAAAAATAATTGTATAACTGATGGTCTTACTCTACAAATAATACCCAAATGTGCTCCTAAACACTTATAATCATTATCTATTTCTCTACTATCAATTCATTGCTTTTACTTTAGGTAAAATAAAAAAGACAAAAATTGTGAGACCCTCTTAAGGACTCAGGCGCTGCATATGAGGTCCTTCAAGTGAAACAAGTTGCCTATTACTGCTACAATATAATAATGCCCTTCCAATTGAAACCTATTTTACCTTAATGTATATTTCCATCTGTCTACGTTCTGCACAACTTGTGTGGTAGAGTGTTAGACTTAACTCTCTAAAACAGCCTGTAAATAGATTGGAGGGGTCCCAACTTAAAGATAGTGGTAAAATAAGCTATTTTCAGATAACTATTTTTCAGGAATTTTGTAATTTATGCTGAAATATACTAAAAAGTTACGAAAGCTAAAACATTACATTGGTTCTGTAATTTGGGCCTAAATTGTTTATTGAAGCTTGCATTTGTACTGCTCTGTAACAATTCAACAATTAATTCTGTTCCTAATTCTCCCTTATGGTTGGACCAGATATGACTTGCCTCTTCACATTTCCAACTCTTATGTACAAGTGTAAAATTTGACTCACTACCTTTTCTTACTAATTCTTACTCCTTAAATGGATATGGAAAGTTTCTGGATTTTACTATTTATATTTTATACCTATATATCTATTTACATTTATGTACTCTATTTTATTAAAAAAACACTGTTTTCACTACCTAAAATCAAGCAAATAATACCTCTATGGGGTGCAGAAGGCCTGAAGAGGCATTGGTTGGGGTGTAGGGGGACTGAAGGGGCATGAGGTGAAGGGGGCTGAAGGGGCATGGCCTGGGGGGGAGGGGGCTGAAGGGGCATGGGGGGTAGTGGGGCTGAAGAGGCATGGCCTGGGGTGGAGGGAGGCTGCAGGGGCATGGGGAGGGATGGAGGGGGCAGAACAGGCATGGGGTGGGGTAGAGGAGGACTTAAGGGGCAAGAAGGGGGAGGCTGAAGCGCCATGGGGTGGAGGGTGGCATGGCCTGGGGTGGCATATTTATAATCTAGTTATAATCTAACAGAAGTATATACATATACATATATTCATTTGAGATTGAATACAATAAAAAGAGTTGTAAGGGGCCAACAAAAACTCTAAATTTTAGAAAGGGCTAACTTTAATGGGCCAAGGGCAGCAATACTACATATAGACTGGGAAAAAGAATTTACAGGGAAAAATACTGAAAATAAATGGACAACATTCAAATCCTTACTAAAGATACATACACATCGGTAATACCATGTGGAAATAAAATTAATAAGAGTAAATCACATCCCATGTGGCTTAACAATCACTTAAAGATCATGATAAGGAAAAATAAAACATGCATTTAAATTATACATGAAAGAGGGAACAGAGGCAGCTTTATGTGACTATAAGGAAATCAACAAGGCTTGCAAAAGGGCTATTAGACTGGCTAAAAAAAAAAGAAGAAGTTAGTTGCAAAGGAAAGTAAGACTAACCCTAAAATATTTTTTAAATATATTAATGTGAAGCAGGTGAGGAAGGAAGCTATAGGAACATTACAAGGTGACAAAAAAAAGCCACTTTCTCTACAATTTAAGGGTGCGGCTTATATTTGGTTTATATTCGGGCCAATATGGTGTGTATATATATATATATATATATATATATATATATATATATGGCACCAGAAGGGAGATCAAAAGGAGTATGGAGGGGGGCCCAAAATTGTTTTTTGCACCAGGGTCCTCCATTCGCTAGCTCCGCCACTGGCAGGAACTATTTGTTTAATTTTACACAATAAAGATAAAATGTAAGATAAAGATAAAGGGCCCTATTAAATTCCAGCCTCGTAAATAAGAGGCTTCTACTTAAGCCCTACGTACTGCAAAGTTTCTCTAACTTACAATGCTATTAAATTAGCCCTGCTGCGAGCAACGTATGAGCTACGCAGCAGGGCCGAAAGTATCTACACTGCGTAAATGTACATGAGGAGTGACAGCCTGCGAGATGATATCGCAGGCTCCCACTCCTCATCAAGTGCTGCGGGGGTCCTAAAAGGGACCTCCGCGGCAGTCCCCCACATAAGCCCTGCCGTGGGGGGTACTCCAAACCCCCCCCAGGCACCTACAATGAACCCCCCCTCAATGCGGGGGTCCCTGTCGGGACCCCCGAAGTGTCCTCACATGAACACCTTGCTGCAGGGGTCCATAGGAACCCCCGCAGCCCCCACACATTAACCCCTTGCAGCGGGGGTCCCCGATCGGCACCGATCAGGCCCCCGCTGCATTTAAAACTTTTAAATTCCCCGCCGCGGCTCCTTAAAGGGGCCGCGGCACACTATTACCCAATCCCGGCCGCGGCACTTAAAATTAACCCCCCTCTATGCTGGGGGTCCCCATCGGGACCCCCGAAGTGTCCCCATATAAACCCCCTGCTGCGGGGGGCCCCGATCGGCACCGATCGTGACCCTGCTGCAATTCAATTTTAAATTTCCCGCCTCGCGGGTCCTCAAAGGACCGTAAAGGTCCTGAAAGGACTCGCACTAAAAATATTAACCCCAGGCAACTATAATTACCCCATTAACTCATGATGGTCAATCCAGACCACTATAAGGCCTAAATTAACCCATTAACTCATGGTGGTCAATACAGACCACCATAAGGCCTAAATTAACCCATTAACTCATGGTGGTCAATACAGACCACCATAAGGCCTTAATTAACCCATTAACTCATGTTGGTCAATACAGACCACCATAAGGCTCTAATTAACCCATTAACTCATGGTGGTCAATACAGACCACCATAAGGCTCTATTTAACCCATTAACTCATGGTGGTCAATACAGACCACCATAAGGCCTTAATTAACCCATTAACTCATGGTGGTCAATACAGACCACCATAAGGCTCTAATTAACCCATTAATTAATGGTGGTCAATACAGACCACCATAAGGCCTTAATTAACCCATTAACTCATGGTGGTCAATACAGACCACCATAAGGCTCTAATTAACACATTAACTCATGGTGGTCAATACAGACCACCATAAGGCTCTATTTAACCCCATCAGTCCCATAAGGGTATATTATTACCATTATGGGCCTGTTACAACCCAACATTAACCACATAAGTGCCATGATGGTCCTCAAGGACCATCATGACACTAACTACAAACACTACACTATAACCCCCAATAAACCATTTAATCTAAACTAACCCCCCTCTACACTAATCTATTAACACTTACACTACCTACCTACACTACCTACCCCCTAATAAACCTCCCCAACACTCTAATTACAAAAAACAATAAACCTACAGCACAGAAAACAAAAAACCTACAGTACAAAAAACAAAAAAACCTACAGTACAGAAAAAATAAAAATTACAACCCCACCCCCCACTACAGAAAACAAAAAAATACATTACAACCCCACCCCCCACTACAGAAAATAAAAAAATTACACACCTGAAAAGGAAAGACAGATAAACACAATACAATACATACATATAATACATTACATACATTACATACAATACATGACATTACATATAATATATTACATATAATATATTACATATAATACATTACATACATTACATACAATACATGACATTACATACATTACATATAATGTATTACATATAATATATTACATATAATATATTACATATAATATATTACATATAGTCCTAATCAAATACCCCCTATCTATCTAACATACAATCTATTTAATTTAAAATAAATCCTAACTATATCAAATACATCCCCCTATCTATCTAATATACAAAAAATCCTAACAACATACACAGACCCTTATTCTAAACTAAAATAAAATAATTACAGTCCTAACTACATACACAGACCCTAATTCTAAGCTAAAATCAATAAATTAAGACCACTTACCTTTAAGATGTTGCTTCAGATAACTAACCTATGGGTCAAACAAAAAGAAAAATTAGTACAAAACATTAACATCAAATAAATAAACATTATATACATTCTACATATTCAACTCACCTTTACAGCATGTCCAGTCACTGTTTAGCTCTTCCGGCGCGGCCCTGTTAAAAAAAAAAAACACAATACATGAATACATGAATACAATATATAAACAATAAATAAAATACACAAATAAACATCTAAATATACATTTAACTTACCTTCCCGCGATGTCCCCGGCTTTCTCTCCTTCAGCCCCGGCTGGGCCGCGGAACCATCCGCGCTCTAAAAAAAAAAAAAAAAAAAAAAACTAACGGAGGTCTGCACTGGCAGACCTCCCCGACGCTACTGAACCTCCCGGAGTCGTTTCCGGGAGGAAATTGGCATTGTCGGCTTGTGATTGGCTGAAAAAGCTGTCAGCCAATCAAAAGTCGTCAATGTAGGAGCCAATCAGGATGCGCAGATGTCTTCTACCAATCACTCCGTGGGGGTGTATCCCATAGTGATTGGCTGAAGGCATCTGAGCGTTGTGATTGGTTCCCATAAAGATAGACAAGTGTTTTAGCCAATCAGGGTGGGATATTGGGGTGTATCCCATCCTGATTGGCTCACACATTGACGACTTTTGATTGGCTGAAATTGATAGACAGCTTTTTCAGCCAATCATAAGCCGCCAATGCCAATTTCCTCCCGGAAACGACTCCGGGAGGTTCAGTAGCGTCGGGGAGGTCTGCCAGGGCAGACCTCCGTTAGTTTTTTTTTTTTTTTTTTTTTTAGAGCGCGGATGGTTCCGCGGCCCAGCCGGGGCTGAAGGAGAGAAGGCCGGGGACATCGCGGGGAGGTAAGTTAAATGTATATTTAGATGTTTATTTGTGTATTTTATTTATTGTTTATATATTGTATTCATGTATTCATGTATTGTGTTTTTTTTTTAACAGGGCCGCGCCGGAAGAGATAAACAGTGACTGGACATGCTGTAAAGGTGAGTTGAATATTTAGAATGTATAGAATGTTTATTTATTTGATTTTAATGTTTTGTACTAATTTTTATTTTTTGTTTGACCCATAGGTTAGTGATCTGAAGCAACATCTTAAAGGTAAGTGGTCTTAATTTATTGATTTTAGCTTAGAATTAGGGTCTGTGTATGTAGTTAGGACTGTAATTATTTTATTTTAGTTTAGAATAAGGGTCTGTGTATGTAGTTAGGATTTTTTGTATATTAGATAGATAGGGGGATGTATTTGATATAGTTAGGATTTATTTTAAATTAAATAGATTGTATGTTAGATAGATAGGGGGTATTTGATTAGGACTATATGTAATATATTATATGTAATATATTATATGTAATATATTATATGTAATGTCATGTATTGTATGTAATGTATGTAATGTATTATATGTAATATATTATATGTCATATATTATATGTAATATATTATATGTAATGTCATGTATTGTATGTAATGTATTTAATGTATTATATGTATGTATTGTATTGTGTTTATCTGTCTTTCCTTTTCAGGTGTGTAATTTTTTTATTTTCTGTAGTGGGGGGTGGGGTTGTAATGTATTTTTTTGTTTTCTGTAATGGGGGGTGGGGTTGTAATTTTTTTTTTTTTCTGTACTGTAGGTTTTTTTGTTTTTTGTACTGTAGGTTTTTTCTTTTCTGTGCTGTAGGTTTTTTGTTTTTTGTAATTAGAGTGTTGGGGAGGTTTATTAGGGGGTAGGTAGTGTAGGTAGGTAGTGTAAGTGTTAATAGATTAGTGTAGAGGGGGGTTAGTTTAGATTAAATGGTTTATTGGGGGTTATAGTGTAGTGTTTGTAGTTAGTGTCATGATGGTCCTTGAGGACCATCATGGCACTTATGTGGTTAATGTTGGGTTGTAACAGGCCCATAATGGTAATAATATACCCTTATGGGACTGATGGGGTTAAATAGAGCCTTATGCTGGTCTGTATTGACCATCATGAGTTAATGGGTTAATTTAGGCCTTATGGTGGTCTGTATTGACCACCATGAGTTAATGGGTTAAATAGAGCCTTATGGTGGTCTGTATTGACCATCATGAGTTAATGGGTTAATTTAGGCCTTATGGTGGTCTGTATTGACCACCATGAGTTAATGGGTTAAATAGAGCCTTATGGTGGTCTGTATTGACCATCATGAGTTAATGGGTTAATTTAGGCCTTATGGTGGTCTGGATTGACCATCATGAGTTAATGGGGTAATTTAGGTCTTATGGTGGTCTGGATTGACCATCATGAGTTAATGGGGTAATTATAGTTGCCTGGGGTTATTATTTTTAGTGCGAGTCCTTTCAGGACCTTTACGGTCCTTTGAGGACCCGCGAGGCGGGAAATTTAAAATTGAATTGCAGCAGGGTCACGATCGGTGCCGATCGGGGCCCCCCGCTGCAGGGGGTTTATATGGGGACACTTCGGGGGTCCCGATGGGGACCCCCAGCATAGAGGGGGGTTAATTTTAAGTGCCGCGGCCGGGATTGGGTAATAGTGTGCCGCGGTCCCTTTAAGGAGCCGCGGCGGGGAATTTTAAAGTTTTAAATGCTGCGGGGGGCCTGATCTATGCAGATCGGGGCCCCCCCCTGCAATGGGTTTATGTGGGGACACTTCGGGGGTCCCGATGGGGACCCCCAGCATAGAGGGGGGTTAATTTTAAGTGCCGCGGCCGGGATTGGGTAATAGTGTGCCGCGGTCCCTTTAAGGAGCCGCGGCGGGGAATTTAAAAGTTTTAAATGCAGCGGGGGGCCTGATCTATGCAGATCGGGGACCCCCGCTGCAAGGGGTTAATGTGGGGGTGCTGCAGGGGTCCTGATAGAGACCCCTGCAGCATGGGGATGTGTATAGGGTGCAGGGGGGAGCCTCACGCTGCTGTCTCGGGCTGTTCCGAGGCAGCACGTAGAGGCTTTCGGATCCCTTGCGTGGACTTTTTGTCCACGTAGGGATTCTTACGATATGCGAGACTCGTGCATAGATTTAAGGCTACGTAGCTCTCTCGGAGCCTATTCTCGGCCATTTTCTCGCAGTCATATCGTAAAGCAGGCTGCGAGAGATTCGGTTCTCGCAAACAGCAGGAAAACTGCCTTTTGCGAGCACCGAGAGAACTACGAGGGAGAATTTAATAGGGCCCAAAGTACATAAACGTAAATAGATGCCTTTTCGGAAAAAAATATTGAGCATTAAATATTTTACAGAATGCAAATTATCACAAGTCATTAATAATTTGTCATTATAAGATATATAAAATAAATAGTAAGACGTACAAACATGAGATATGGCTTAAAGAGACGTGGAAGTTTTCTGGATTTTACTAGAAATATAATATACTAGCCATTTGCATGTAAAAAATGACAGCATGATAGAGTTTCCAGTCTTCTAGGATGCTTTGGGGAAAAAAGCACTTTCTGCAAAGATTCTAAGCTCAAAACAGGGTGCTCCATTTTTGGAAGGTTGTTAATACTGTATTTTCCCTTGTTTTCATCCCCTGTATTTCGCCACGGAACATGTTGGCACGTTACAAATAAAAGTTAATAATAAATAATAAAACGTTTTATAAATTGTGTCCCCCCCCCTCTGTCCCCTGGGTCTCTCCCCCCCCCCCCACTCTCCCTCCCCTGCATCTCTTCCCCCCTCCTTACCCTTGGTCCCCCCCCCCTCCCATGGGTCTCTTCCCCCCCTCTCACTCCCTGGGTCTTTTTTTCTCTCCCCCTCCCTTCCCTGAGTCTTGCATCATAATCAATCCATGGCAACATTCTGCAACATGCTACTTGAGAGAGATCACTGACTGGCTAATTTGAAACTCTGCATTTCACAGTCTGTGTATTCACAAGCTGAATGACTGCAGAGGACAGACCCAAACAGGTACAAATTGTATGAAAGAGAAAAAACAGAGATGTTAGGCACTTCTTAAAATTAAGTACATACAGTCATTATATACATATGTCTATAATATTCCTAGTGGAATCCAGAAACCTTCCATGTCTTTTTAATATGTGAATAACATTAACATAACATTAACATTGAAAGTAAATAAAAGTATAATGCTTTTTCTTGATTTAACAATTGAGGGGAGATTAATGAAAGAATATTATCAAATATTGTATATTTTAACCAAGCCCTTTTTTGTGGTATTGCTTTAATAATTTATATGGACAATCAGAATATACTAGAGCATACATTTGCTCAATTGAGTCCAAAAGGTATGTATTAAGTTATTTTAGCAATTACTTAATCTTTTAATTGAGAAAACAGAGAACTAAGGACTCAATCACATTAGCCACCCTAAAAAGTTTGCTTAAGAAGGATTCATTCTCGCTAACTACCAACCCATATTACACTGCACCATCTCCCTAATGTAAATGACTGCTAATTGCCCTAAATAAGGACAAAGCATCCTACTACCAAACCGTTCCTTAAGCCGCCAGAAAACCTCAAAACAAGCTGCAACACTCCAAACTAAAGTGAACGCACTCAACTCAACATGACCAAAACACTAAACCTAACTCTCTCCCACCGCCCCTTCCCTGTCACAATCAATGCAATCAATCATATGCCCCCCCTGCATTAATGAATAATTAAATTAATGCAGCGCGGGCATATGACCCTTTCTCAGCCTACTCTTTCATGCAATTAATAAAAATAGTTCAGGGGACGGCCTCAATAATCAGGAAGACCATCAGCCTCGTTCTTCCACTTCCTAGTGCATTTGGGTGGGTGGACATTAATAGCTAAATAACCCCTACCTGTCTAGGCCCATCATAACAGCTTATAGGAGCTAGTGTGAGCTATCACCCCCAGTCCTCACTTAACTCAAGCTACAACTCATACATACATCCTCATTCCCATAATTAGTCCATAAGGACCCCCATAGCCTCTAACCACTGTTCCCCATGGGAAGTCCATAAGGACACCCATTACCCTCATTCTTTCCCCCACGAGGGTCAATAGACAGCCCCATGTTCCCTAACTATATCATCCATCCCCATGAGCCCCAACACTCACCTTCCCCATGGAGGCCATGTGCTAACATTACTAAAACAAAACGCAATACAATCATTTTAAAATTACAATAAAATAAAAACATACATTATGATAAAAAGTTATAAAAAATATAAAAGAATTGCAATGAAATATATGGCTAAGATGAATACTTCAGAGATGATTAACATGCCCAACTCTGATTGGTAATCTAAATACTGTATGCACTTAGATAATAATTAGGTCCTTAGAACCAGTGTCTATGGCTTTGAATAGTCGTAGCTGGTGGTCAGACTTAGAGTAATTATTTTAGCTAATTTGATATAGTCCTGATGCAAGAATCCATTATTAGGTAGTAATTTAACAAAATTTTGGAGAGCATACACATTATATCATCATTCAACATTATTCCTCATGAACAAAAAACATGGGGCACTATTTAATTGTCCAAATCGCAATTCCATGAGCCCGTAATGGTGCCCTTAAATGTTACTGATATTCAATTGGCTACTTATAGCTGCTCACTTTCTATTTGCGATTTACAAGTTGATGGAGGTCTCATTTACTATTGGCTCTGTCTAAAATGTAACTTACAGGCTTTTTTAATTGATCATGATAATGCCCTGAAATGTTACTTACCAGTTTATGGCTTGCGTGTGGAGGCTGCGAGCCTGTAATTGCAGGCTTGAGGCAATTGAATACATCTAGACATGTTAAAAATGTATAACCCGCAGCAAAAATGTCGAGTTCCATGTAATTACAGGCTTGGAATAAAATAAGGCCCATGGTTTGGGCCTTTTTGCATGTGCTTAATTTTATTACATTGTATCCTTAATTTTACTAGACAGATGAAGTCATTTTTAAAGTATTTTGTATTAAAGAAAATCGTGATACCATAATTTACTGAGGTCTGCAATCAATGTCTTAGGGCTGGGCATTAATCACAATGAATCCTAATTAATTTTCTTCCATTTTTTTGTTAGTTAAACTTTAATCATGGTTGGTTTGGGTTTTGCCTGGTTCTACATGTTCCTGATGATCCTGCAATCCCTGCTAGTATCAGAAAAGCATAAGACGCCCATTTAAAAAATCCAGGATGGCCATAAATAAAAAATATACATTTTTTTAAATGGAAAATGTAACATCAATACTGCAGAAGACAAGTCACTTGAAAAAAAAAACATCTTCTGTGAGAAAATGTACATTGAACCAACGAACCCCATCTAAAGTAATGGGGTGGAATAGGACTAAGCTATGATTTTAAGTTAAGATGGCAAAAAAGTACTTAAATGCATATCTAGGTAAACTGGATTATTATATTTTTGCACTCTTTATGCAAAAAAAACATAATTTATGAAATGTGCAGCACACATAAAACATTTTTTTTTTATTAATATCTAAAAATCCCTCTAATGATTATGTTGACAGCCTCAGGGGTGGCTAAACATGCCCCTGATCCCAACCCAATCAGCATGCAGCATTAGGGGAGCAGGTTTTAAAACATTACATACCCTGTGTGCGTTCTTCAGCCAACAGCAGAGCACTGATGTCAGCACAAACAGGAACCCAGAGTGAATTCAAAAGTTTCAGCTAACCTGATTGGCCAAAACTAATTTTACAACTGTCATAAATTACAAGATATTTTGCAAACTTCAAGGTAAGCATTTAAATGTTTGTTTTGGGATTGTTTCACACACAAACAATGTTTGCATACACTAATAATTCTCCTCTATTAGATGCTCTCATAATCCAGCTCACTTAGATATGCTTTTAAGATTTTAACCTAATACACACTATTATTACAGTAACATACAGTATGATGATCTTCTAGAGGACTCAATTTATTAAATAGAGAATCTGTCCCTAAGTACAGAATACACAGAATTGTAAGGATTGTTTTTCATTTAGAATCAAGTAAACTGAAACAATGATTGATCATATCATATAGGGGATTGGTATAAGATAATAAACTAAAAATGGTACATATAGAACAAAAGCTTAATCATGTAAAAGGTTATACCTCCACACAACCTAAAAATATATGCTTCTTAATAATTAGCAACTCTATAGTAATATACAAATTATTCACGTGTAGTATCCTTTAAGTTAATGCATTAGTAAACAACTTGGTGATTTCATAACAACAACAAAAAACAGCTGCTTATTTATTTTAATTATGTATCTATAAATCTGTTTTGGATTATCAAAGTTAAAAGAATTAAAAGTTGTCAGATTTATATTATATTTTTCTAGCATGAAGGCAGTTATGATGAGTTGCAAACTGTATGGCTAAAGCTCTGTGACTTAACGCTGTCCTTTTTTGAGGAATACACATAATATTTTCTCAAAAAGGTATTTTTGCTATTTTAAATCTACATTTTGAAATGTTTAGCCAGGAAGTCATAATCTGAGTCAGGAAGCTCAATAGCCATCTAGTTCAACTTTCTGATCAAACATTTCTGTTTCTTCATTAAGTCACAACCCCTCATTACTGGAAGAGCCACTTTGCATAAATGTACAGACCATGCAACACATGTTGTCACTTTATAAGTAACAAGAAAAGATAATAATATTACTACTGGCAATCATCCTATACCACTCCTGAATACAAGTTAGTTATTTTGTTGTTGTTAAAGCAAATGTTCCTTACATGGAAAGTTCAAAAAAGTGATGGAAAGTTTTATATCTCGCCTGTATAGACATTAAGGCCTTCATAGCTCAATAGCACACGTATTAGGAACTTTTGATAATTTACTAAAACAGCAACTACACTTAACATACATAAACAAATATTAACAAATATAAAAATCTAAAGCGAACATTTAATGAAATTAACATACAAAATATGCAAATATACAGGCTACGGCCCCTATTTAATTGACCAAATAACAATTACTTGAGCCCGTAATGAAGCCCGTAAATGTTACTGATATTTAATTGGCTATATTTTGCAACTCAAATTTGCAAGTTACAGGCTCAAAAGTACTGCAGTTGTCAAAACCAGAACCGTAACTCTCTCCTATCTCCGCCTTTGGTGTTTCAAGCCCGTAAATGTTACCAGTGCTAAAGACGCAAAATCCATATTTAATTACAACAATTCAACAAGCCCGGAATTGCTTTTAAACCCATAAATGGCAAATGTATCAAAAAATTAAACAAGAACTAGATAGGACTCGCAAGTGGGTTAAACACTTGTTCGTAACACTGCAAAAGCAAATAAAAACACACTACTGTACTTGAAACTACTTGGAAAGCAATGAAAGGCATTAGAATGATTTGCACAATAGTCTCAAGCTTTGAAATCTGCAATAAAAATATATTTTTTAATGTTTTATTTCCATGTTATATCGATCCCTGGAATCAATCATTTAATACATATCATGGGACCTTCATGGACTACAGTTGCTTTATTGATTTTTAGTGATTTCTACATTTTTGGATTGTGAGTCTGATTACAAATCAGACTTCTAAACAATAATTGATTGTAGTTTAAACTCTATGTTTTACTGACGTCATGATGGCGGTCTCATTCACTATTGGCTCTGGCTAAATTGTAACTTACGGGCTTGCTTAAATGATTATCATGCCCTAAAATGCTACTAAGCCTGCTATTGTACGCTTGCGTTAATTAAATACATCTATATATGTAACAAATTTCTAACCCTCAGACAAACGGTCAGTATGAAGGTAATTACGGGCTTGGAATTAAATGGGGGCATAGTTTTTAGAGACTATGTAGCTATGCACCCTTTTCAAATAGTATAATATTACTTTAGATATGTTATCTAATATAATCATGATAATAAATACACGATTACATTTATTTTTCTAAAGTAAAAAAGTGATACTGATCCTAAATCTTCAGCAGGGTCAAATAAGACCATATAACCTTACTGTTAAAACAATAATAAGGCTGTATATGTTACAGGATAAAAGTAGCGAATGATGAATGAGATGTATGATGGATTAAAACCTTCCCACTATCACTCCTTGACTAGATAAAAATGCTAATACATTATTATTTTTAAACTACTAGGAAATTGCCTGTCACAAATGACGGGAGTAAAATTGTAAGGCTATCAATACTGTTTGCCACACAATGCGAGGCTAAGGGCCCACTGAGCACCTTCGGCGCTCATCGTGAGCCCTGCTCTGAGCGTCTTTGGCACTCAAAGTGTGGCTCGCAATGAGCGCCTCCCCCTGTGTACATTCGGCGCTCATCGCATGTCTCGCAATAAACGCCTTTGTGAACCTCTCCCCCCCGTGTAGTTTAGTGTTACTGGCTTGGGTTAAGTGTCACGCTTCGGCCTTATTTTTTTTTTTTTGCAGGCATATTTTTTTTTTTTCAGCTTTTAACTGTTCAGTGATTCAGACGTTAAAGTCATATTTTTGCGAGGCCCACAGTCTATATATGTGCATGTGGTCCTAAGTCCTATGGGCCATAATTTTGTGTCCCTCGCTAAGTGCTACAATGAGCGCCTTCGGCACTCATTGCAGCCTAAGTCCTGTGTGTTTCAAGTGCTCGCTTCGTGAGGGCTCGCAGTCGCAGGCCTCGCGTTGGGCGCCGCAGCCTAAGTTCTGCGTGGACGGTGGCTCGTCTCGCTTCGCAAGGCTCTCAAAGCGTGACAAACCCGCAAACGTGACCAACGTCCTTGAACTGACAACTATATATGTGATGAAATAGAAAATGATGCATTGCTTCCTTATACAAAATTAAACTTCATTAGTATGGTGACAGTAAGCATTTACTATGAAACATGAAAACCAAATAAGTGTAAGTATATAAATGTAATATAAAATGATTGGTCTGCCAAATTATCATTTATGTTTTCCTAAACATATTAAGTATTTGAGTATGTAGCTTAAATATTTCTGCAACAAAACAAATAAAAAGTTATTCTGCATTTAAAGTTGTTAAGATTCTAAAAATTCAAAGCCCTTTACAGCAAAATTCCTGATATAAAAAAGTTATATTAATGCTTTACTTTTTAGTAGTATTTAGAACATTAGTTAGTAGTTGTAATCTTCTGTATGACAACAGTCAAATTAATTATTATGCAAATGTAAATATGATCAATCAAATGGAAAAGGTTAGATGTTATTCTATCATCTATCAACATATCATACTAAAATTACAGTATCTTTAAATTGACTAAAGCAAGACAAAATATGAAGAATTTTGAGATGTTTGGGTACATTTATGTGAGCCAACAGCTTTTGACATTTCGACTTAAGTTCACCCTGATAAAATGTAGCTTTCTTTAACCTTAAGGTTTATGGCTTGAGTCAACTTATATTTGTATATCTTTTTTACTTAACATTTTTTTTTGCATCTGTCTGAACCAAATACGCATGTCATTATTCAATGTAAGATAATAATAATAATAATAATAACAAATTTTCTCAGTTTTGTGATATATATATTGTACTTTTGTTTTCAAGCTTTATAAATATGGGCTATAAAATGTAGAGAGGAATAAGGATGCTATCCTATCAAATCACCAGTTGTTAATAGCACCACTACCATTAGCATTGGAGGTGCTTATATTGGTAAGGACAACATGTTCTGAATGTCTTGAAATATTATCAAAGTTGCTGATCTGTGTAGTCAATGATTTTCTGCTTTCAGTGCTGGTTCTGCCTCGAATGAGATGATCCTCTTGATTTTGAACTCCAAGACAACAGCATGAAAAGGCAGCTTTGAATTCCTCTCTAAATTTGCCTGAAAAAGGTAAAAATATACATTTTACTTAAACATTTTTCCATAACAATTCTTATATAATATATTATAATATTCAATATAAAGATTTTACACACACATAGAATAAACAATATATTCTTATGTCTAAACTTGGTCAAGGGGTTTATTAGATTATATATTTGCATGTGGTTAATACTCTTTTGCAATAAGTTGTAACAATTTCTGTGGCACAATTATTTCAAGTAATATGTTACCCCTGCTCCTGCCTTAAAGGGCACTTAAATATCCAAAATGTTGTGTTGAACCTGGTACAGTGTGTGCAATATAGATCAAGATAAAATAACCATGGCCATTTTTATAACTAGGCCACCAAGTCAGCCTCCTAGGGGCACATCCCTTGAAGGGTGCCTCATTTGTATAAAAATGCTGTTAAATGTCAGTTTGAGGCCCTGCCTTCTCTACTTATTTACTAAAAGCTTTTACAACAATTCTATTAAAATCAATAAAAATATTTTGTACAAAAACATAATTTCAATAACTCATAAAGATCTTAAAGAAAATAAGATAATGCATAAAAAATATGCTTCTACCAATAGCATGCTACCTCTAGCCACCACCATTATGTAATTTCAAAAAAAATATTAATAACTAAATCCATAATAAATTTAATTATATTTCTAACGTATAAGTGTGTATTTGGAAAAAAAGTACATTTATATATATATATATATATATATATATATATATATATATATATATATATATATATAACTTAGAGCAGCACAATTCATTTGACATAAAGCTGCTGGTGAAGCAACATGGTGACTAAGGATTTTGGTCTCTCTCTCTGTATATAAATATATAAATAAATATATACATATAACTTGTGACAGAATAACACAAATTGTGTCTGTGAGCCACAGAATTTACAAAACTCTCTTTCCCCTGATGGTGTGAAAGAGTGCACTTCTGGAAGCACCTAATCAGACCTGATAAAATAATGAAGCTGGGTGTGGCCTTTTATGAACTGTAACCTAGCAGTGCGGCAGGCTTTGTTTGGGCATAAGGCTTTGATTAAGACTACAGCCTGGGAAAGCCTGCAAAAGAAAAGATTGCTTAGAGTGGAAAGCAGACTCACAAAAGTGAATTCTGTTTTATTGGAGCTGCAAAGAGAGAAGCATAGGGATGAGTTTGTTAAAGCTGTGAAAATAGCAGAAGTGTGTACAAATGGTTTTAGTTGTGAAAATGCACACCGAGAAGAAGTGTCCATACTGGTGTCTGAAGCTAAAGAAAGACACAGATATAGCAGTTTGGAGTGGATTAGAGATATACAGAAGAATGGAAACTTGGAATTTAAAGGATATAATCAGTAATTGAAAACAACTTCCCCTCTACCTCCCCCCTCTACCTCCCCTGTGTCTCCTTGCCCCTCTCCTGTGCCTTTTCCCCCCTCTCCTTTCCACCCTCTCCCTCCCTTGTGTCTCTTTCTCCTCTCTCCCTCCCCTGTGTCTCTTCCCCCCTGTCTCTTCCCCTGTGTCTCTTTCCCCCTGTCTCCATCCCCTGTGTCTTTCCCTCCCTCCACTGTGTCTCTTCTCCCTCCCCTGTGTCTCTTCCTTCCCTGTGTCTCTTCCCCCATTTCCCTCCCCTGTGTCTCCCCCCTCCTCCCCTTGTCTCTTCCCCTTCCCTCCCCTGTTTTACATACAAACTCGCAATTGCAACAACTATAAATATGATAATTCTTGTACCTTGAGCTCTTTGTATGCATCTAGCTATTATTCATGCAATGATGATAGCATCCCCTGTGTGTCTTCTCCCCTCTCTCTTCCCATGTCTCTCCCCCTAGTCTCCCTCCCTGTGTCTCTCCCCTCTCCCTCCCCTGTGTCTCTTCCACCACTCTCCCTCCCTTGTGTTTCTTTCCCTCCCCTGTGTCTCTCCCCCTCTCCCTCCCCTGTGTCTCCTCCCCCTCCCTCCCCTGCGTTACACACAAACTCGCAATTACGACAACAATATATATGATCATTCTTGTACCTTGAGCTCTTTTTATGCATCTAGCTATTATTCATGCAGTGATGATAGCAAGGAAATAGTGAACATTTCCAAATGTAAGAGAATTGTTAATTTTCGCAATGAAATATATATATATTTTTTCTTGTAGTTTAACTTAAATTAATAACTGTTATCCAAACAATCTAACTAGGATTGTGATTCATCCTAAAATGTTTTTTTTCAATAGGATGCTTCAAGTAAGTAACCTCTTTTTCTAATAACATTTTTATCCTGTTAATTGAATATTCTCAAAACTGTCTAGCTGATTTTTCTTAACTGGTTCTTTATGCTAAGTATAGGTTTGCGTTCTCAAGTTATTTAAATAACTAGTGTTGGGGGGAAATAATACAAATATTCTTATATTTTTAGCGCGTATATATACAATTAGCACTCTTTCCAGTTAGTGTGATATTTGCCTGGGATATAAGCATTAAACCAGTATTTTCCATTTTTATAAGATATTAGGTATGAAATAGTTAAATGCATTTGACCCATGACTTGACCATTTCTTTTAGAGACTAGCACACAGGTTTTAGTCATAACATAATATGTTTTCTCTCTCATATTCAAGGACATAATTTGCCCTTTGTGTGGATCATTAGAAATTAAGTATTTCTGCACATCTAGAGTGACGTACCATAACATTTTTGATAAGTCTTGATCATGTGTGTTATAGCTTAGTGGATATAATATATAAATAAAATGTAATTGGCTGTGTAATGGATTGTTTTCATTGTCTTATGTAAACAGATATACAAGGTTGTGTCTGCTGATTTTTTGGTAGCAATTCAGTAACTGAGTGAATTGGTGGCAGCCATGTTGGTTTATTACTAATCCACATCTTTTTTCTAAATAAACTCACCCTGAGAAATAAACAAAGGACTTTGTTTTTTCTTGGTGTCATTGTATGCGAGAGGGAGTGGGAAGTGGGGTGAGTATGAGATAATTTCCCCAACATATTTGTGCCGAAACTCAGGAGCACTTAAATGTCTGTGGGAAGCACATTGATTAAAAAATGAATCTATGCCAGGGGAGCCCGTAGCTGCTAGTTAATGTGTTATTCGTAGACATGAGCCGCAGAAACAAAAATGACCACTCAGACTTACTTTTTACTCCAAGAACTTAGAATGAGAAATGTGAGAAAAATAGGTTAAAATGAAGGAATGATAGCTAGGTAAACATATTGTCTTTGAATCCTGTTGAAATAAGAGATGTCCCATTAAATTTCTTCTTATGCAAACAGATACAGAAATATACTATCTGTGTTCAAGCAGTGAAAACTGTCTGTGTTAAAACCTACAGCACTAACCCCTGCTGCCCCCGCTCCTATCAGTGCAAAGTGTAACCAGAAATAATCCTGTCTGCTTTTTGAGACTATGCCAATTGAATTTAGTTTCGTTTTAAACTGTTCGTTTAAATTCAAAGACAATGTGTTTTTAATTTTTGTGCTTAAAAATGTTGGATTTTCATTGTAAAAACGGACAGAAATTAAATGAGCAATGTGCAGATGTGATACTTGGAAAATATTTGGAAGAAAGGATAAAAGATAGTTTGTAAATTTATTGCTGAGACCACTTTAAATGATGCCCGTAGCAATTTTTTGTACTGGTGAGATGGAATCTGTTTGGTTCTGTATTCTGTGGCTGACAATAAGAAATAGTCTGTTTTGTTATGTAGTCATGATTCAGAAACGATTTAGAAAAGATGGTTTTATAATTTAGAAATATTTTTGTGTTTTTTTTTCTTTTCTTGTTTTTTTCAAAATATAGTAATCAAAGTATACCTGCCCATCTAATAAGACGTATTGTGTTGTTATTTACTGCTACTAATAAAATGACCTACTTTACTGTGGTCTCCAGGTGCTTTGCGTCCATTTCACAAGCATTTAGCCAAACCCTATTGCAAATGTAAAAATGAATTTTTAGGCAAATATTGATGAGATAAAGGATTTATTAAGTGAGTTAATTTTATAGAAAACATTATGTATTTATCCGCATAGAGTGTAATATGTAATTTGAGAAGCTGATCTTATCACCTAAATAGTTGTGAATATACAGGCCATTTGTCACGCTTTGCGAGGCGAGCCATTGATGCCTGCACCAAGCGTGACCTAAGCTGCAATGAGCGCTCAATGCACTCATTGCACTGCTCGCCCCGTGAAGTGAGGCCAGCAGTTGAGGCACGCAGGACTTAGGCTGCAATGGCACTCATTGTAGGTCTTGCGATGAGCTCCGCGGCCGCTCATCGCAAAGCCAGTAGGACTTTGCGCGGTGCACAAAATTACGGCCCGTAGGACTTAAGAACCAAAGCACGTAGATGGACTGTGGGTCTCAGAAAATTACGACTTTAACTGGCAAACCACATAACTTGAAAGAAAAATAAAAGATATGCCTCAAATTAACTTACACAATCACACATAGCACATGGGGACAGCCAGGAACCTCACGTAGGACTCTGTATTAGGTGTCAGTGATGTAGTGTGGAAGGAGTACATTGAAGAGAGATCTGAACACTTGTACTGTTGGACCAGTCTGAAATTAAAAAGAGTGTTCAAACTAGTCCCATCCAAGTGGGTGGAGCTTTGTGACGTGGAGAATGTCATGCCTAATGACCCACCCACTCCTCCCGACTCCACCCCTTACACATCACAGTCAAAGGAATCAGCCTTTTCTGATGCACGACATAATGCAAAGATTATAGTGCAGTGCACATGACAGCTAAAGTAAAGAGAAAGGGGGGGGGGGGGGATCTGGTTTAAAGTGTGCAATACAGGGTAGCAGAGATGTTCAGAGTGTCTGTGTATATACATTTTTCTATATGATCATATACTGTGGTTGAAGTGGAAGTAGAATTGATTTAGATATTGTACATGTAAAGGTGTTAGTTACTGCGACTAGGATTAAGAGATATTAAAGAGATGTTGTACCTGACGAGGTAATAATTTAATAAGTGCTGTCAATTTTAATTAAAATAGATATAGCCTAACAGAGGTGAGCCTCCCTAGAAAGGCGATAGGGTAAATAAAGAGGATATAGATTAGCCTCACTAGAAAGGCGAATAATGTCTAAGACTAGGTTCTGCATAGCGGTGCTATTACTGACTGATTAACAATGGATTTCAAATTTGCTACTTTAATTTCGAATGGCGTTGAAGTGAAACAAAATGGCAGAAGAAGTGAACCACAAATTAACTGGGCCCATGAATGTAAGTGTCAGTACTGAGTGTCAGTACCGTGTGCAGTGAGTGCTGTGTAAAGAAATTGGAGAAAAAGGAAGATTGGTCCTTTGAGCAAGTTATTGTTGAGTGTGTTTGAACATGTGCTTACAGTATTATAAAGTGTGTGAGCAAGATTAAGATTTGTCTATGTGTGAGGACATCATGTATGTACTGATTGTCATGTGAATTTGTGGTGTTTGAAAGAGAGATCTGTTGTTGAACTCCTACAATGGTGTATGATGAATATTGGTATTCATATTGGAAAATAGTGCGCAAATGATATCATTGCACTTTTGTGCAAAGAGTGCCCATTATATCTGACCGACAGTATATTAAAATTGCTTATTGAAAATATATAATCTGAAATCTGATCAATTTCCGATTAATAATTGTGTTTTAACATATGTATTTTTTTATACTGTCTGCCATTTTGGATAATCAAAATTAAGGTTTTATTAAAAGCAGGTTCATTAATTGTGTTTTTTTTTTTTAAGGTTGATATTTAAGGAAATTGGTTGCAAAGAAAAACAGTAAGTGGTAAAATACTGGATTAAAATAAATATATATTTTTTTGAAGTTTTATTACAAATAAAAATTCTGTTTTAAAAGCATATAATGTGCAAATTATATTAAAGTCAGTGAAGCTGAACTATTTATTCATTAATGAATTCCAATGTTGATAGAACATCCAGTACTAATTCAAAGTTGTATATAGAGAATATTCTGATAAGAATGCAATTTTTTTTTTTAAACAAAGCAAACAGATTGTAAAAACCCAACATATCTCTTTTGAGATAATAGTAGTAGCACAGTGCATTTTTTTTTTTTGTATTATTTAGGTGCAATAGAATTAATTATTTTTTAAGGTTTAACAAGGTGCAATTATTTTATGGGTTATGATAATCGTATAGAATGGTCAGAAATGTCAACAGGCTAAGAATATATTTAATTTATATTTTAATTTATAGATGTTCTGTTTCCTTAATATTTTTCTTTCGAATTTGCTAGTATTTTTTTTCTTAATTACAAATTTTTTAGGCTCATCGAAGCTATCCTCGTGTTGACATTTCTCGCTGTCGGTATAAATGTAAGTCTGCGAGTTTCCATTCTGCAAGGTGCTTTAGGGAAAGCTTTATGGACACCCAATCCAAGCTCAAAGACAGGGCCCTCCATTCTTTGCAAGGTGTTTATCTTGAACTTGTCATTGCCTGTAACTTAACTTATGTATAGCGCTACAAAATATGTTGGCGCGTTACAAATAAACAATAATAAATGTGGTTTGTGCACTGTCCCTGTCTACTAATTAATCACAGGGAGTGTACACATATCACAAGAAATCAGTGTATGATGTCTTATCTGGTTAAAGAACGTTATCATACCAATTCTGTATAATTTGTGTGTTATGTTTTGTTTATTCATGTTGGATAAACACTATAATATTGTACCAGTTATTCTTCCAGGCCTATCCCCAGCTCAGATGATGGCCATGGTGCAAATGAGTAAACAATTATGAAAATCTTTTCAAGGTATTTTTAGGCCTCTAAGAAAGAGATGCGATAATAGGTGGACTACATTATGAGTTAAGAAACGACTTTAGAGTTTTATTAGTAAATGTATATTGACAGTAATACAATGAACAATTTCCTTTTAAAGATACAAACTGTTGCAACATAAATTCATTAATGTCTTCTCACTTATAAAGACATAATTAGTACTACTGAAACTGTCCTAATGATGATTTTTGCTGCTTTAGCAGGAGTACAAAATAATGGTTCATTATATATTTTACAAGTATTTAATATGTTTATTAGGTTTGCATGATTTACATTATCAATTAATTTTAGCTTATATAACCCCTTGTTTATTATAGTTATGCAGAGGTTAAATGTATGTTACAATTAGGGAAATTTTAGGATACGTATAAATAAGATAAGTGTATATAATGTGAAAATGTCTAATTATAAGATGTAGGAAGTTTGTTGTATGTTTGGATTTCTGTCACACTTGTCTACCCCAGAAGAAGACAGCGATTGTGTGCCTGATATATGATGAGAGAAAGTATCTACCAAGTACTTTTGTGAAAACAGCAGATAACAAGAGAAACAGAGTTTGCTGACTAAGAGATTCCTTATACAGGAACACCTGAAGCCACTAACCCAATCTTTACTGAAGATCAGGCAGGAACAGCACAGTTTGACTTTTGTACAGTCATACCCTGCAACAAGATAAAAACCACTGGGAGTAATCACTATCCTGATAAGTGGTTTGCTAATCATAGTACAGAGCAGATGTATGGTGGTACTATGGAGGACTAAAACTTTGACAAGTGTTCCCACCCAAATGACAAGGAACTTGTGCATTAATACAATTGCTGATGCCCTTTTACCTGCTTTCTGAAAAATGTAAATGTGTTGGAATGGCCTAGTCAAAGCCCAGACCACAATCCAATAGAAAATCTGGGGTCAGACTTAAAGATTGCAGTTCACATGCATAAACCATCCAACTTTAAGGAGCTGGAGCAGTTTTGCAAGGAGGAATGGTCAAAAATCCCAGTTGGAAGATGTGGCAAGCTCATAGAGACTTATCCAAAGCGACTTGGAACTGTGATTGCCGCAAAAGGTGGCTCTACAAAATATTGACTTTAGGGGAGTGAATAGTTATGCACATTGACTTTTTCTGTTATTTTGTCCTATTTGTTGTTTGCTTCACAATAAAAAAAAAAAAAGTTGTGGGCATGTTCTGTAAATTAAATGATGCCAATCATCAAACAATCCACGTTCATTCCAAGTTGTGAGGCAACAAAACATGAATATATATATATATATATATATATATATATATATAATCACATACTGTATATAGTTGTGAGCATATGAGTTGTTGGTAACGCTTGCGGGCTCGCGAAGCGAGGGCCTCAGTTGCTGGCAAGGAGCGCCGAAGGCTCTCCTTGCCAGCAACTGCGACCCTTGCAAACTTTACGTAGTAACGCAAACAAAATACGAGACACGTTACCACCCATTACGACCTCGCAAAAATCGTCCGCAACCCGCAGACATGAAAAAATTAAAAACACAAATACACACAACACATACATAAAAAGCTTACCTACAGCAAGAGTTATACCTTAATTTAACTAAAAAAAAAAGAGTTTAGACACTAAAAAATTCTCTGAGAGAAAAAATGGCCGCCGAACAAAACGAAAACGAGGCTACAGCACTCTAAACACGCAAAACACCACAACACCTACAGATATTCCGCTACAGACGCATACCACACATTAGCCGCCATTTTAGAACAATAACTTATACAATGCGGAAGTACACAGCTACGTTAACGGTTTTCATCACGAATTCATCACGGTTACACAACAGCTCCACACCACTAATGCTGCAGCAACATCAAAACAGATTGTCAGCTCTTCAACACAATGATTCCTGCATATATTACTTCAAAATAGGTAAAGTATATTACTTTATTAATCTATTAGTTATTTTATTATTATACACCAAATAGCATTAGCTCACTTACAATTTCATTGCTGTCATTTTTTGACGGGCAATTCGGTAGTCACATATAATAGTTGTCAAACTGCAATTCGTCGTTGTGCTTTGCGCAACTGGCCGCACATGCGCATATCGCGGCATAAGTCACGCATGCGCATAAGCCACGCATGCACATTGCACAACGGCGGAAAGCCCAAGCGAATTGCGCGGCTTACGACTGCGCAGGCGCATGAAGGGAGACATGCAGGGAAGGAGATGAAAGACACAGACAAGAGGGGAAGAGACACAGGGCAGGGAGAGGTGGGGAAGTGACACAGGGCAGGGAGAGGATGGAGAAGAGACACAGGGGAGGGGGAGACACACAGGGGTGAGAGAGGAGGGGTGGTAGACACACAGGGGAGGGGGGAAGACACAGAGGAGGGGGAGAAATATAGGGGAGTGAGAGGAGGGGGGAGACACAGGGGAGTGAGAGGAGGGGGAGAGACATAAAGTAGTGAGGGGGGAGAGACAGTGGTAAGGGGGGAGACACACAGGGGTGGGAGAGGATGGGGTAGACACACAGGGGAGAGGGGAAGAGACACAGGGGAGGGGGAAGAGACACAGGGGAATGAGAGGGGAGAGACACAGGGGGATGAGAGGGGAGAGATACAAGGGGATGAGAGGGGAGAGACACAGGGGGATGAGAGGGGAGAGACACAGGGGGATGAGAGGGGAGAGACACAGGGGGATGAGAGGAGGGGGGAGAGACACAGGGGAGTGAGAGGAGGGGGAGAGACACAAAGGAGTGAGGGGGTAGAGACACAGGGAAGTGAGAGGAGGGGGAGAAAAGACACAGGGGAGTGAGAGGGGGAGAGACACAGAGGGGGGAGAAACACAGAGGAGGGGGGAGACACAGGGGGGTGAGGAGGGGAGAAGAGACATAGGGGGTGAGAGGAGTGGGAAGAGACATGGCAGAGAGATAGGAGAGGGAGAGACCCAGGGGAGTGAGAGGAGGGGGGGGGAGAGACCCAGGGGAGTGAGAGGAGGGGAGGAGAGACCCGGGGGAGTGAGAGGAGGGGGGAAGAGACACAGGGGAGGGGGGAGACACAGAGGTAGGAGAGGAGGGTGGTAGACAAATAGGGGAGGGAGAGGAGCGGGAGAGACACAATGGAATGGGAGGGGTGAGAGACACAGAGGAGGGGGGAGACACAGGGGAGTGAGAGGAGGGGGCAGAGACACAGGAAAGTCAGAGGAGGGAGAGACAAAAAGGAATGAGAGGAGGGGGAAGAGACACAGAGGAGGAGGAGACACACAGGGTAAGGAGAGGAGGGGGTCAATTAAGTGCTTATGGGGGTCTGTATTGACCCCCATGAGTGACAGGGTTAATGAAGGGCTTATGGGGGTCTATATTGACCCCCATGAGTGAGGGGGTTAATTAAGTGCTTATGGGGGTCTGTATTGACCCCCATGAGTGACAGGGTTAATGAAGGGCTTATGGGGGTCTTTAAGGACCCGTAACATGGGAATTTTGAATTTTCATTGCAGTGGGGGTCCCCGATCGCGTGTGATAGAGACCCCCACTGCGATGGTTAATTTGTGGTTAATGCGGGTCTCCGAGCTTATCTCGGATCCCGTGGGGTTAATGCGGGTTTCCGAGATTATCTCGGATCCCTTCTCGGGTAAGTTTTTTACGTGGCTGGATGGTCCCGGGGTTTTCAGCCTCGTTTTCGGGTTTTTTCAGCGGCCATTTCTTCTGTCGCTTAGGGGATTTTCGTGTCTCTGAACTCGGGAATTTGGACTTAAATGGAGGTGTAACTTCACTTGCAAAGGTCCTGGGTGCCTCCCCTTGCTGTGGGTAAGCTTTTTATGTATTTTTAGTGGGTATTTATTGTGTTTTGACTGTTTTTAGGTGCGCACGGTTTGTGTGGTCGTAATGGTGATGCTTGTGTGGGTGTTTGTAACCACATGTGAGGCGCCTTTGAGCCTCCACCTCCGCAAATACGGCCCCTTGCTTCGCGAGGGTCCGCATTTGCAGGCTGGAATGAGCCTTCAGCACATTGCAGCTGACGTTGGAACCTCCACCTTCCGAAAATGCGATTTGTGGACCAAACTGCGTCCCTCGCTTCGCGTGCTGACGATTCTTAGTTTGACAACTATTATATGTAATCTACAATTGCTACATACAGGCTAGCCTGATCAGTGAAAAAATAGTAGCATCTTATTTTATTTTTATTACATTTTGATAAGACTTATTAGCTAAAATAAAACAGCTATTCATATTGGCAACCAATTGTTCATTCTTAACATTTGAAGCATTATCTGGAATTGCCATATGATCAGTTATTTATGAATTTGATTGTTACATATTGGCTAGCCTGACTGGCTAAAATAATACAGCATTTCATTTACTTGTTCTCCTGCTGGATTATACACATGTGTTTGACACGTGGAGATTTTCATTCATTTTATTTGATTTTGCTTTAGATCGTCTCTCTCAGTAGGAGCTTCTGACCCTATGGTTGTTATACTATTTGTATTCATTCTTAAAAACAGCAGCTAGCTTTTTGTAGGGCTTTTGCCTACATGACCTTCTAGAAATGGAAATGTCTATTTCACATGGTAGATATCCTATCTACCGGGTTTGGCTGCTAGTACATCAAATATAATGTGATAAATACATACAATATGTCTTTAATCATATTCTTAGATATAGAAATACTTTCGATTGGCTAGGGTCACTTTAAAAGCATGCACCAACAACGGGAAATTTCATTCTTTGAAAAAGCTAAGGTGAAAATAGTCAGAAAGCAATAATGCTCTACATTTGTAGGCACTAGAGCCTTTTATCTAAACTTGCTCCTGAATATTTTGTTGTCTTGTAGTTAAAATACTAGTTAGTTATACACACTAGGTTGAAGAATTTAAGAGATTGAGCCAGTTAGAAAAAAATCAATCAGATAGCCAAATACTACTACTACTCAAACTTATACTTAGGATAAAGAACCAGTTAAGTTAGGATATTATAATGTAAATATATTAGAAAAAGAGGTTACTTACTTGAAGCATAATCCTATTGAAAAAAAACATTTTTAATCTGAATCAAATTAAATTAGACAATCTCAGTAAGATTATTTGGATAACATTTATTCATTTAAATTAAACTACAAGATTTAAAAAATAAATAAATAAATCATTTAATTTTGAAAATTAACAATTCTATTACATTTTGAAATGTTCACTCTTTGTAATCATCGCTGCATGAATAATATCTAGGTGCATAAGAAAAGCTCAAGGTACAAGTATACTTTAGGAGAATTATGATAACATAAGACCCATTCGTAGTTGCAAAAATACTGCAAGAAAATTGACCTTGGGTTCAAATCCTGATATTTATGAGACAACTTTATTGTTATGACAAACAGTGTTACACATTTGTAAACATAAGTCTATTAATGAATTAAGTGTTCACAAACAGTCCCATTAAGAATCTGAAAAATGATACTTCCACTAATAAACTAATTTCATGAAAAAAAAAATATTGTCACCCTAATATCAAGTAATACTTGAGATATTATAACTGAATTTAACTAGAAAATCTAGCCTAAGGATTTTCCAAGAAATGATTTCATGCTTTATTTTTGGGTTTTGAACTTTTTAATCTTTGTGCATACAAATATACAAAAAATATGAAAAACAACAAAAACAAAAAAAAACAGAGGAGACAAAACAGAAGGAGAAAATGTTACTTCCTGAGACCGGGATGGATGAGTAGTGAGACGGCACTATTTCAATTAAGCTGTGCAGGTCTTAGGGCCTCATTCAAATGCTATTTGGCCAATTGAATAAGGCTTTATATAAGCATAGCACATAGCATTTTTTTACAGAAGTTTTTAGTTAGTGAAGACCTTGCTTTTGGATAGAAGTTTACTAACTAAAATCTTCTGTAAAATAAATATGCTATGTACTTATATAGAGCCCTATTAAATTGGCCAAATCACATTTGAGTGAGACCCTTGGTCAGCAGCGATTAAAGAGGGAGATGAGAGATAATTGTCCCACAACTTCCACTTATGTGGGAGGGACTTGCAAACACCCTTTTGTGTGAAAACATGTTCTAGAAGTCTATTTTTGCTGAGGAAAATTTTGATTTCAGACCACAAAGCCAACTCACTTCTTTTCCATTCTACTACTATCAACCATTTAGCAACCATCAAGATCTGCACTAAAAAAGCTTTAATGTCCAAGGGCAATGTAGAAGGGAAGATGTAAAATAAGGTCACTTCTGGTGAAGGCTGCATTACTGAAGCAGTTACTACCGAGATCTGTACAAAAACATTCTGCCAAACTGTTTGGCACCTGGGCAGCTCCACCAAATATGCAAAGTTGAACCAATCTGTCCACAGTTTCTCCAACAGTATTTGTGGTTTTTGACTTTACTGATATTCCATAACTTAATTGGGGCCATATGCCATCTACTTGCTACCTTAAAATGTCTCTCTGTTTGAAGCATATTTAATAAGTCTTTCTGTTGTAGTAAAAGCTTGTAATAAATCTCTATTGGCCATGAGTGCCCAATGTCTTTTTTCCATAGTCTTATTTTATGTGATTGCATACCCTCACTTGAGTTTCTAATCATATTAAAACACTTTGAAATAAGATTACTTTTATTATTAACAAGCAGTAAATTCTTGCAAGGTGTTAGTTGTCTAGTTTCCTTCAAGTGAAATTTAGAAGTGAGCAAAATAACTTTAAATCTGTTATGATCTAATCATAGGTGAGCTGGTATGTTGTATTTCCTTTTTAATTCTTCAAATTTAATAAAGTTATTATTTAAATACAAATATCTAAAATATTTACAGCCATTTACTACTAATGTGTCTAAAAATTGAGAGTCTAACAGTTTGGCAAGTATAGAGAGGGGAATGATCGGACTTGGGAAAGGGTGAATTTTGCATTTAATCCAATCCTTAACTTCAATTTTTTTCCTGTTATGGAGTTCCTATATTTAAACTCCTTAGAGGGAATATGATCTTGAAAAAGGATGGAGTTTAAGACAGCTATAGAAAGAGAATCCCTCTCGATCTGCACCCATTTATTTGAATCTTCATTATCCAACCATCTTATCATATGGGAAATTAACGTGGCTTCATAATAGCTGTTTTAATCTGGATATGCTATACCTCCTCTGTTAAATTTACTTACCATATAGTGTCTTTTAATTTGCATATTTTTAGATTTCTAAATACATTTGTCTATAAGCTTTTAAAGTTGGTTATTATATACAGTGGAATTTGAAATGGGATGCACTGCATTAAATAACGTATCTTTGGGAGTATTGTCATTTTGATGGCCGTAATCCTGCCTAGTCAATATTTCATCTGTGTTCTTATATACTTTATGGTAATTAGCTTTAATCAATTGTTTTATATTTGTATATAAAGTAATGCCTAAATGTTTTAAATACATTTTCCATTTATAGAGTTTTGATTATGTCCAGATCTGTGTCTGGGAGATTAAAAGGCATAGCTTCTGATTTTATGAGATCTAACTCGTAGTTGGAAACTTTACTATATTTATTGATTACACAATGTAAAGACTCTAAAGATTTTTAGGGGATTTTCTAAAGTGACTATAATGTCGTCTGCAAATAGGGAGATTTCGTAATCTTTTCCATTTACCTTTATCCCTTGAATTTCCTTTGAGTCTCTGATGGCTACAGCCAGGGGTTTGATCATAAGAGCAAAGATCAATGGAGACAACGGACAACCTTGCCTGGTGCCGTTGGAAATATTTATTTTCCCTGATTTAAATCCAGGGCCAATTACAAATGCAGTTTGATCAACATATAAGGTGTGTATAACTTTAGAACCCAAATCTTCTAATCCATATTTTGACAGGGTGATGTACATATAGTCCCAATCTGCCCTGTCAAAGGCCTTCTCTGCATCTAAGGACAAAAATATTGCCAGTGTCTTCTGAAAGTTCAAATGTATCAATAGATTCAGTATTCTTCTTACGTTATCGGAAACTTGCCTGCCTTGTATGAAGCCTGTTTGGTCAGGAGATATCAATTGATTTATGATACAATTCAACCTACTGGCCCAAATTTTTGCATATAACTTAATGTCTGTATTGAGTTATGAAATCGGCCTAAAGTTCTTGCATTCTGGTTTATCGTGGTCTAATTTGGGAATAGTTATAATTTGGGCTTCTAACATTTCTGACCCTTGGTCTTAATTTCATTTAGAGTTTCACATAATTGTTTTACAATTTATTTTTGACATATTTTATAGTATTGGTTAATAAAACCATCTGGGCCTGGACCAAATCTGAGTTATAATTTAGAAATGGCCCATAAAATGTATTTTTCAGATATTTCTTTATTAAGAATATTTAAATCTGAATGTGAAATTTTAGGAAGATTATTTTTTTCCAAGAATTCTTGTATTTCAGCTGTTTGAGAGATATCTAAATCTTTATTAGTTTTCAAATTATAAAGGTTATGATAGAAATTTTCAAAAATCTTGGCTATATCTTCTGGTCTTGAGAAAATGTTGTTATTTTGTAAATCTATACTTGTATGGGTAATTTTTCTTTTGAGTTTATTAGCCAACATTTTTCCCACTTTATTACCACAGTAATACAGACATTGTTGTAGGGCCCAAATAGATTTATCTACTATTATTTGTCGTATTTTTTTAATCTGTGATTGCACTTTCCTAATTTTTCCTATAATGTTACTACTAGGGTTTTGTTTATGTTGTCTATTTTACTAATCAATATGAAGATCTCTTAATGATTGGTCTTTTTGTTTCTTTTTGAACTTGCAATTTGACTAATAGGGCTTTTATATGAGCTTTCTGCGTTAGCCAAACCATCGCTTTGGCATTTACTGATCTATTATTTATTTAAGAAAACTCCACTTCTTTCTTTAATATTTCTAGAATTGCTGAGTCCTTAGGAAGTTCTTGATCCAATTCCCATGGTGGATGTATACATTGCTATTTACTTGTTTTCCAAGTTAGAAAGGTCATCCCATAATTGGACCTATCTCAGCTTTTAATATATTTTTTAACCCCAAATCGTTAACAAAGATATAATCCAATCTTTAATAGGATTTATGCGTATGAGAAAAGAAAGAGTAATCTCTATCTGAGTGATGTAGTGTTCTTCATGTATCATATAGACCATATTTTACCATAATGTCATAAATGCTCTTAGTATTTTGTGGGTTTTGCAACTCTGAGTTCAAACTTTTACTTGATTTCCTGTCCATTTCAGGGTTTATACACAGATAAAAACTACTAAGAAGCCTGAAAAGAACCTACTCAAAGGCCTCAGCATATGGTTAATACATTAAGTTGACCTTTATTAGGAGTATAGATATTAAAAATAATATATTTATGATTATTAATCGTTCCTGTCCAGAGTGCATAACGGCCTACTGGATTGCCTTCAAATAATTCCTTCTTCAACTGTAAATTCTTCTGAAAAAATATGGATACATCTCTTTTTTTGTATGTGGAATCATAGCCCCCTATATAATGTTTATCCAAATAACTTGGGGTTTTTCCTGCCTGCCAATGGGTTTCTTGGAGGCAGATTACATCTGCCTTTTCCTTATAAACCTGCTTAAAAGCCATACATCTTTTAACCGCTACATTTGAACCCTGGACATCATGACTAACCAATTTCAATGACATTTTTCCATGGGTTAAATCTATTAAAGCGCGAAAAGTGTTCTTGGTCTCTAAACCATCTCAGGCTCAGGAACACAACATAATCAAACAAAAAACACACATTATAAAATACAAAATGTGCTCACAACATCTTGCAGAGGAGATACCATTCTTAGTACACTCCCGCTCTAACTCCTCCCTCCAAGGCGAGCACGGAGTGAACTGAGAAGTTGCCAAATTAAATTCATTGTGAAGACCTGACGGACAGAATCAATACATATTTTACACTAGTTAAAAAAAAGCCAGTTTCCATAATACCAATAACTCATTGGGGTTCTGATCAATTAAAATATATTCAAAAATTCTCAAGGGTTCGGCTTTCCCCTCAATTAACCTTTATGAGGTTTCATTAGACTACATTACTATTTACCCAAAGGGGGAACAAAATTTAAGGCCAATCATAAGTGGATTAGAGATTTTTTCCCTTAAAAGCCAAATTTATTGATGACTCCAATAGATACCTATAAACAAGTCTGGGAAAAGATTATAACTCTTTTAACACATAAAGGTGAGTAGACAGAAATCTGGAATTCACACAATCTATTCATGTTGTAATTAATGAAATGTAGTGTCTTAAATTAATGTCTAAAATACATTTCCTTTATACTCTAAAGTCTAGGGTTCCCTATTCTTACAAGTAATGTACTTAACAAACATTACAAAGAAGAGAGTTCATTATTAACTACACTTCTTCTTAAGGTCTGAGATTTCTTCCCTTAGCCTTTGAGACTCCATCTGAACAATTCATTGTTTTTTTTTTGTTTTTTTTTATTGACTGTTGTTCTTCTATTGTGTCTATTTTCTTAGATAAGAAATTAATATCTTTAGAATTTTTGGCAATTTATGCAGTTAACTCTGTAATAATTGATAATTTAAATTCTTTCAATAAAACCTTCATTGCAGTGATCGTTAGTTTATCTTCTTCTATCTCTGATATTGTAATAGAGTCCTTCATAGTCTGCAATTCTCTAGAGCCAATCTGGGACTCCGCTTGATCTAGTTTATTGTGTGATGTAAGCTCTAGCACAGAGTTATCAAGAGTAGCTGAACTTTATTTGGGGTTATCAGAGGCACTTTAAATGATGACAGGAGTATGCTGACTCCTATTTAACACGATTTGGAATGTGATTGCTTAATTCTGAACACAGCTACATCCCTAGTTATAAGAGGGTGTGCAGACTTATGCAACCACATTATTTTTATTTTTTTATTTTTCTTCCCTCTACCTAAAAGATCTCAGTTTGATTTTCAATTGAGTTGTACAGTTTATAGGTCACATTAAAGGTGGAAAAAGTTCTAAAATGATTTATCTTTGTCTCATTTTTTTACAGCACAGAAACCTGACATTTTAACAAGGGTGTGTAGACTTTTCCTATCCACTGTATTAATAACTAGTTACAGTTACCCTTTCAATACTATTGATTTTTTTATCAGGTGATTCAATAGAAAAAGATGCTCTTTGATAGAGGTAGTTATTTAGACCCAGTAGTTTCCTATCTTTCCTCTCTACCCTGTTGACATACTCTTTAGTGTTCACTTTATTGGTTATACAGTCTCCCTATTTTGCTGTTTTCCGTTTCTGCCCCTCAGGCCATAAGGTGCACTCTATGGAGTGACTTATGTGTCTTCTGAGTCTTCTCCGTGGGTCTAAGATTACTCATATACTCATTTTTTTCATCTGATTTTATCAGAGTACTTAATTGAGCTTTCGCGCTTTAAAATGCTTAGTGAAGTTTGCCATTTATATGGTATGTAAAACAAAGTCTCTGAACGATTCACCCTTTCTTGAAACTTTGTGTTTTAGGATTTTTATATATAATCTCATATGTTTAACTTATGAGTTAATATTGGCACATGGACAGTTGTGGGGAGAAACCACGATGAGCTACCCCCAAGCACAATCGCCCACATCTGGTGGATTCCAACAGGATTAGTATTAACTTAATTGCATAGCCACACAATTTTAAACTCAGAGTTTGTGAGGTCAGGGGTCTAATAGTAGCCCCAATATTACCCCAATAGAATTGCTTGGATCTCACCAAATCTCTGTGATGCTTCTCCCGTCCAGAAGGCACCAATACGATTTACTGCATTTGCGCCTCTGGTTTCCGTTTGCTATGTCCGACTGCAGCTTCTACTCAACGTGCCCGAGCTCCTACTAGCTGGATCAGCCTGCTCGAGGCTGTCTGTGTGGGTTATCAACCTTGTGCTGGGGGAGAAGCTCAAAGCGTGCTCTGGCGTCTAAGCTGACCTGCCACCATTGCCCTCATGCTAACAGCTTCCTTTGCGTGGTCATCCCCCATAAGTTGCCAGCAAGTTTTTGATCCATAAGACATTGGTTTTGCCAGGGATTTCAGTGACATTAACCTTCAAACCACACACATAGTTTGGAGTTTGTTTGTAAAATATATTTTTGGTCTTGTGAACTTTCATGAAAAAAGAGATAGTAAGGAATATACACTCCTCTATCATTGTTTTTAATTGCAAACAATACACATTCATTCCCTCTTTCTCCCTTTTAATTGTTCACTTTTGAGGTAAAAAAAAAATGAAAAAGAAATTTGTTTTAATAAAACTACTATAAAAAAGTTAAGTTTTTTATTTGTATACTTGAGAGTCCTATTTTGTCAGTTGGCTCTTTCGATTTACGCTTTGAATCTCTGTGCAACATTTTTTCTTTTTTTTCTAAACCTCCATCAAAAGTGCCAGAAACAAGGGCACAATCCCAGTGAAGGGTTAAAGCTTATCACAAGAAATATGTCATCCTTATTAGCAGCCTTATTAAATTCCAGCTTCATAAATAAGAGGCTTCTACTTAAACCCTACGTACTGCAAAATTTCTCAAAGTTACGACGCTATTACAATAGACCTGCTGCGAGCAACGTGTGAGCTACGCAGCAGGGACGTCCATATCAACACAGAGCAAATCTATATAAGGAGTGACAGCCTGCGAGATGATCTTGCAGGCTCCCACACCTCATCACTTAGTGCAGGGGTCCTCAACGGGACCTCCGCGGCAGTCCCACACATAATCCCTGCTGTGGGGGGTACTCCAACTACCCCCCCCCCGGCACCTAAAATGAACCCCCCTCTATGCGGGGGTCCCCACATTAACCACTTGCTGCAGGTGTCCATAGGAACCCCCGCAGCCCCCACACATTAACCCCTTGCAGCAGGGGTCCCCGATCAGCACCGATCAGGCCCCCGCTGCATTTAAAACAATCTTGGCCGCAGCAAAAAAAATTAATCCCCCTCTATGCTGGGGGTCCCCATCGGGACCCCTGAAGTGTCCCCACATTAACCCCTTGCAGCGGGGGTACCCGATCTGCATAGACCATGCCCCCGCTGCATTTAAAAAAATGTAATTCCCCGCCGTGGCTCCTTAAAGGGACTGCGGAACACTATTACTAATCCCGGCCGCAGCACCTAAAATTAACCCCCCTCTATGCTGCAGGGGTCCATAGGGCCCCCCGCAGCCTCCCACATTAACCCCTTGCAGCGGGGGTCCCCGATCGGCACAGAAAGTGACCCCGCTGCATTTTAATTTTTAAATTTTCCACCTCGCGGGTCCTTAAAGGACGGTAAAGGTCCTGAAAGGACTCGCACTAAAAAATATTAACCCCAGGCAACAAAAATTAACCCCATAACCTCTATACAGATCCACATAAGACCTTAATTAACCCTATAACTCATGTGGGTCAATACAGACCCCCATAAGCACTTAATTAACCCTGTCACTCATGGGGGTCAATACAGACTCCCATAAGCACTTAATTAACCCTATAATTCATGGGGGTCAATACAGACCCCATAAGCACTTAATTAACCCCATAACTCATGGGGGTCAATACAGAACCCAATAAGCACTTAATTAACCCTGTCAGTCATGGGGGTCAATACAGCCCCTACATAAGTACTTAATTAACCCCGTCACTCATGGGGGTCAATACAGACCCCCATAAGCCTCTATTTAACCCCATCAGTCCCATGAGGGTATATTATGACCCTTATGGGGCTGTTAAAAACCTAACATTAACCACATAAGTGCCATGATGGTCCACAAGGACCATCATGACACTAACTACAAACACTACACTATAACCCCCAATAAACCATTAAATCTAAACTAACCCCCCTCTACACTAATCTATTAAGACTTACACTACCTACCCCCTAATAAACCCTCCACCACTCTAATTACAAAAAATAAAAAACACCTACCTTACAGAAAATTAAAAAAACTAAGTCACCCAAAAAAAAAAAACCCCTACATTACAGAAAATAAAAAAATACATTACACCCCCCACTACAGAAAAAAAAATTACACACCTGCAAAGAAAAGACAGACATGCACAATATAATACATACATGCAATACAATACATTACATACAATACATTACATTACATACAATACATTACATATAATACAAAAAAAATACCCCCTATCTATCTAGCATACAATCTATTTAATATACAATAAATCCTATCTATATCAAAAACATCCCCCTATCTATCTAATATACAATAAATCCTAACTACATACAGAAACCCTAATACTAAGCTAAAATAATTAAAATCCTAACTATTTTTTTATTTTTTTATTATTAACTTTTATTTGTAACGTGCCGACATATTCCGTAGCGCAATACAGGGGATAAAAACAAGGGAAAATACAGCATTAACAAAATTCAAAAAATGGAGGACCCTGTTTTGAGCTTAGAATCTTTGCAGAAAGTGCTTTTTCCCAAAGCATCCTAGAAGACTGAAAACTAGCCACTTACAATCTAAAGGGAATGGAAGGGGCAGAAGTCAGGGAAAGATTAAACAGATAAGGAATACAAAGGGTCAGAAGAGAAGTGAATGTTAGAAAAGTTTTTCATTTAGAGAGAGAGAGAAGGAATAGTGGTGAGGGCTCTAGCATTTAAAATGTTGTCTGCCCCTAGAGGTGAGATAATATATGCAAGTAGGAAAGTCAGGTGATTCCCATTTCACTATATATTTAATCAGAATTGGGGTGGGAGGGTGAGGAGCAGGGAGGGAGGGCAGAACTCCCAGAATTCAGAGTAACCAGTGAGGCCTTCTGAAACCAGATGCAGGTAAAAATTGGGGCTAAAAGAAAACAATAAAATATGGTATAAGGGAGAGAGGGAGAGAGAGGGAGAGAGAGGGAGAGAGAGGGAGAGAGAGGGAGAGAGAGGGAGAGAGAGGGAGAGAGAGGGAGAGAGAGGGAGAGAGAGGGAGAGAGAGGGAGAGAGAGGGAAAGAGAGGGAGAGAGAGGGAAAGAGAGGGAGAGAGAGGGAGAGAGAGGGAGAGGGAGAGAGAGGGAGAGAGAGAGAGAGAGAGAGAGAGAGAGAGAGAGAGAGAGAGAGAGAGAGAGAGAGAGGGAGAGGGAGAGAGGGAGAGAGGGAGAGGGAGAGGGAGAGGGAGAGTTAACAGAGAGGAAATGCAAAGTCATGTGGAAAGGAGGAGATCTAGGCAAATTATACAGGCCATAAAAGGGGGAGGGGGAAGTAAAGCCAGGCAAGATACAGTAAACATATGAAAAAGTTTGAACTAATTTTAGAAATAATTCTATGTCAGCAAATATAATAACAAGCATATAAGCATAAAAGATATTGGCTCCTGGGAAGATGCAGCTTTCAAGGGCTCCTCCATACCTGATGGTGTGTATAGAACTCCCAGAATTCAGAGTAACCAGTGAGGCCTTCTGAAACCAGATGCAGGTAAAATTTGGGGCTGATGGTGTGTATAGAACTCCCAGAATTCAGAGTAACCAGGGGGGAGCCTCACACGGCTGTCTCGGGCTGCTCCGAGGCAGCACGTAGAGGCTTTAGGATACCCTGCTAGCACTTTTTCTGCCCGTAGGGATTCTTCAGAGATGCGAGAATCATTTGTAGATTTATGGCTGCGTGTGACTTCGTAGCTCTCTCAGAGCCTATTCTCGGCCATTTTTCGTAGTCATCTCGCAAAGCAGGCTGCGAGAGAATCGGTCCTCGCAAACAGCAAAAAAACTGCCTTTTGCGATGACCGAGAGAACTACGAGGGAGAATTTTAATGAGGCCCTAGATTTGCAAGATTTTAAAGTTAAGTGGAAACATGTTTTACATTTATTAAAGCAGTAACTCTGTGTGAAGAAGTATTTATCAACTATGCACACTGGGACTTTGCAATTTATCTCACTCTTCCACACAAACAGTTGAAGTTCCTTCAAATTGCCATGGGATCTCCTGTGCACAGTCCTCTTTAAGTCATTGTACAGGTTTTCTACCGGATTGAGGTTTGGGCTTTGCAGTGGCCATTCCAAAAATGTGAACTTTCTTTTCTGATGCCATTCCTTGGCAGACTTGGATGTGTGCTTTGGATCATTACATGTTGGTACATGAAATTCCTTTTAATCTTCAACTTCTTGACAGGGACCAACAGGGTTTGTGCCAAATATCTTTTTATTTGTACTAGTCATGATCCCATCTATCTTGACTAGAGCCCCTGTTCCATCTGAAAAGAAGCAGCCCCAAACCATGAAGCTGCAACCATCATCCTTCACAGTAGATATGTTCTTTGGATGATGAGTTGGGTTGTCTTTGCTCCAAACACATATTTTAGAAATAAGGCCAAAAATGTCAACCTTTGTCTCATCAGTCCACAACAGCATTTTCCACATGGTTTGGATGAATGAATGTATGTTTTTAATAAGAAATAGCATCTGTCTTGCCATCCTACACCATAGCACAAACTGGACAGAATATGGGATATTGTTATCACAGCAATGACCAGTACATGTAGCTCCTTTGATGTGATTCTTGTAGCCTCCCTGATAATGTATCTTCCTTGTCCTTATAGTGCCATATTTTCTCCACTTACTGATGATAGTTTTAACAGTGCTCCATGGTACATCCAATGCCACTGATATTTATTTATACTCCTCTCCTGATCAGTACCTTTCAACACTAGGATTCTGTGGATGTTTTGTCACCTCCTTGAGGACTATGGCTAGTCATGTAGATTGCAGCCACAAAAGTTTCAAGAATATCCTACAAGAACAGCTAGATTTTAATTTGGGGTAATCTGTATCACTTTCATTGATGGCAGGAGTATGCTACCTACTTTTGGACAATGCTTTGAATGTGATTGGATAACTCTGAACAAAGCTACAGCCTGCATTATAAACAGGTGTGCACACGTTTGCAAGCAGGGTGTTGTAGGTTTTCTGTGATGATAAGACTCTTGTGGTCTAGGTATAATATATAATAATACTCCAGGTAGACACTGCACCAGGATAGTAATACAACACAATACTAACAGGATTGTAATTATACATATTAATACAGCACCAGGATATTATTACATCAGGTAATACCAAGATAATACCACTGCAAATGAATACTGCACGAAGATAATACTACACAGGGTAATAATTACCCAGATCAACAATGCAACAGTATAGTAATACTGCTCATTAATACTGCACCAGATGTCACATGTGAGCATTAATATTGTACCAAGATATCAATTCTGGCCATTATTACTATAACAAGGTATTGATTATGTGGTTATGGGACTGGGCTCAGTAGTTGTTTTATAGTTATGTTTTTATGTTATGTTGATAACCCTATGTATGTTTACCTCATGATGTTAGATGTTGCGTGCAATCTCCTTGCATGGCAGTTTATATTCAAAATAAAAGTACTATTATTAGCTGGTATTGCTGCAGACTTAATATAGTGTAATTGGAATATAGTCTGTAACTGGAAGAATTTGCATATGGAACAAGATATCTAGGAGATATATATGTCAAAATCCTCAGAGAAGATAACGGCTGCCCTAGTTCTATTGAACTAGTGAAGTGTATGTTAAGATGTTATGATGCATTGCAGAAGAAATATTCTCAATGATTGTATTAGCAATTTAAACAAAATCCAGAAGACTCACAAACTATTACAAAATGTTATCCGTCCAAATTGAAAGTAATCATTGAACTTGGGAATAATAGCAGCAGATGATCACATGCAATTGACATCACTACTGACAGCAACTTTCAAGCAATGATTGTAAGTAAAATATTTTATATTAAATATTTTATATTGTTGTTCAGTCGTTCAGTCTTGTCCGACTCTCTTTGATCCTTTGGATCACAGCATGCCATGCACATCTGTTAGCCACTACCTCACTGAGCCCGCTCAAGCTCATGTTCATTGCATCAATGACCTCAACTATCTATCCCCACCTCTGCCATCCCATTCTTCGTGTGCCTTCAAACTTTCCAGCATCAGCGTCTTCCCTAGGGTATCCTGTCTTCTCATTATGTGGCCAAACTTTTTGAGCTTCAGCCTCATGATCAAATTTTCCAGTGAGCAGCTTGGATTGATTTACTGTAATTTTGATTTATTCAATCTTATTGCAGTCAACTCTAAGCAGTTTTCTCAACACCACAATTTGAAGGTATCAGTTCTGTGGAGCTCAGCCTTCTTTATACTATAGTAACATGGAAATCTAATCTTACAGTGTCCCTTTAATTCTATAAAGATAATATATTTTATAGTGCATGATATACTTGGACTATATCTTTATTAAGTTGTCCCCATGTGTTAATTATTTAGATGACAGTATATTGTTTATGCTTATTTGTTCTAAATATGGGGAAGTGTGCACGTCAACTAGTGTACTGTATATATGATTTTGGGACTGATTTAAATCACTGTAGGCTATGGATTATACAACTGTTGATAAACATAAAAGATTGGTTTGCTGTTTACTGTTAAAGGTTTGGTTTACTACAAGAAGTACAGGGGCCTTTTGTTATATTACATGCACAGACATAACTGTGATTAGGTGTTACATTCAGCATGCATTTATTTACAAAAATTCAGTGTGAAGAAAGAGCAATACAATTAACGCACCTGTGATGGCAAAAAAGGCAGATTCGAATTGTTTGGTTTCGCTAATGCAAATGACGCTTTGGGTTTTGTCACCATAAGGGTATAAGGGGACTCCAGATGTGCACTTCCTGCTCATTGTGTCTTAGTGAGTGCAGCTACACCTCACTGACGAGGCCCAAGAACGGCCAAAAGTTTGCTCTTTCTCCTGTTCAGGGTAGAATTGCCTGGTATCTTGAGACTGGGTTACATTTTTTTAAGTGAGACCAGACTATTATACTACAGGATACTTCTCCCTGTGAAAGGGAAACGTGCCCTACAAGAGTGTTGCTCTCTGAGTAAGTAACCAGGACTATAGGACAAAACTACTTCGGAGTTGCTCATGTGCCTCTGATTATTTGTTTTGCTTAAGAAAGACACATTACCACACTTTTATATTCACTCATATTTCTACTCATTATTTGTCACATCGACTTAAGAATTAGTGCTCAATCCAATTTTACAGTGATGAATATTTATACAAGTAACAAATTAAAATACTTACCGCTAAGAAAGTTGTATATTATAGGATTAGCTGCACTGTTTGCATACACTAACCAGTGTGAAAATGTAAACAAGGCATACACTGTCTCTCTGTTATTTGTCTTGTCAAACATCCCAAAAACCCTGCAGAGGCAAAACATAACATACAATTAAGATCGCTAACATAGTTAATTTCTATTTATCCAAAACAGAGGTATGTCAACCCCATACAACATTTGAGAACATATTTTATACAACCCAAATACTAAAGGGGGCATACATCTCTATAGTTAGGGAAATACACCAGATATTGCACCAATGTCTATACTCAAGGGCCTATAGGAACAAGAATTTGAAAGCAGCTATTGATAACAAAGAATGGTTTAGAAGTTTAAACCTTCTAGCTGTTGCTGTAGAAATTACATATTCTGGAGACTAATCTTAAAGTACCACACTGACTGTATATTGTTTCAAAAAAGATACACAAAATGTTTTTCAGCTATTCAGATAAGTGTTTTCAAGGTTGCCAGTATGAAGGATCATATCTACATACCCGGTGGTCTTGCCCCACTACAAAAAAGGATTTGGGAAAAATGTAATAACTGATAAATTACATTACGACAGAGTTTTTATTTACCCCCAGTTGTCTAATGGGAATATTCCCCAAAACATTATAGACAGCAGGTAACATGTTATGATACTTTGTATTATTAAACTTGATATTACAAAAAAAATGAAAACAAATCAACTCTTTCTTGACACTAAATCATCATCAAAATTAATGAAAGGGCATACTTAGAGAGATTGGCTTATTCTTTAAAAAACGTTTTGCCGTTATATAATAACAAATGGTCACCATGGATAAACATATCTTTGTGTAGATGACCTAATTTAACATCTATACACAAAATGTATTATATCAATCACACTTTTGTAAAGCACTGTGCACATTGATGGAGTAACACAAAAAAGTACATATATACAATAGAGATCATATGTTAAAATAATACCCTAACATTTACTGTTTAGCCACTGTTTAAAACGTTTGAGTTGCATTAGCAGTTTAAAAATATTTGTCTTCAGATTATCTGGGAATATGTTTTATCTGCAGTGTTAAACTTAAATCGAGCACAAAACAAACCCAAGATTCTTAGGTATTATGCAATAATTAGTACAGGTGAGAGGGGAGTGGTTTTACCTGGGTTAAAATTGCATATACGTTTAGGCCTTGTGTGTGACTGTTTACAGGACGGAGTTCGAAGAAAAGGGTCAAATTGTAGTATATATATATATATATTTTTTTTTAATTATGAGTCAGTCCAGTGGCAACCTCATTTAGTGTATATCCTGTCATATGTATGCACTACTGGAACAGATGATCAAGGGTCCATACCCCTGTGAGATGTGAGCATGTGGCCTGGAAGCTCAGATTGGAGAACTTGAGAGGAGAATTGCAGCACTTAGTGATATTGCTCCACTGGAAAGGGAGCTGGTGCTCACGGAGCACAGTTTAGCTGGGCCTAGCATGGAGGGTGGAGCTGGGGCTAGTGAGGATGTCCAGGGAGGTATCTGGGTTACAGTTAGAAGGGGAAGCAGGGGGAACAGGAGCAGGAGGCAGGCCAATACTGAGTTGGCAAATACCAACAGATTTGCCAGATTGAGTGAAACAGTTGGGGATGTCCATTCAGGAATGGCAATGCCAGATCGAGCTGTTTCCTCTAACAGCCGGGGGAAAAGTTCAACTGGAGGAGTGGGAGGGAAGAATAGGCAGAGCAACAGGCAGGTTTTGGTGGTTGGGGACTCTATTATTAGAAAGGTAAACAGGGTGATTTGTTACCCAGATCCCAGCAAACAAACAGTTTGCTGTCTCCCGGGTGCTCAGTTTCAGCATGTTGTGGATCGGGTAGATAAATAATTGGGAGGGGCTGGAAATGAACCAGTGGTCATGGTACATATTGGTACCAATGACAAAGTTAGGGGAAGATGGAATGTCCTACAGAAGGATTTTAGAGAATTAGGGAATAAGCTTAAGGGAAGGACCTCCAAGGTAGTATTTTCTAAGATACTACCAGTGCCACGTGTTAGCCCAGGGAGACAGAAGGAGCTTAGGGAGGTTAATGCATGGCTAAAGATGTGGTGCACTAAGGAGGGGTTTGGGTTTTTAGAGCACTGGGCTGACTTCTCACTTGGGTACAATCTCTATAGCAGGGATGGATTGCAGCTTAATGACAAGGGAGCTGCTGTGCTAGGGGAAAGGATGGTAGAATGGCTGGGAGAGTTTTTAAACTAATAGGTGGGGGGAGGGACTAGATAGAAGTAATGGGGTAGAAAGTGTAGAGGGTAAAAGGGATGAATTAACTACTCATGGGGGAGGAGATGGGGGAGGGTTAGTATAGTCAATAGGGGGGTATTACTAAGTAATTTAAGTACAGAGGATGGCACCTCATAACATAAGATGTATGCTTACTAATGCCAGAAGCTTGCCAGGAAAACTGGGAGAGCTAGAATTATTGACAATTAACGAAAAATGAAATGTAATGGTCATTACTGAAACATGGTGGGATAAATCTCATGACTGGACTGTTAATCTGGATGGGTATAACCTATTTGGGAAAGATAGGGGCAATGGTAAAAGGGGAGGAGGGATTTGTCTGTATGTTAAGCCTGAATTTAAGCCTATAGTCAGAGAAGATATTTATGCTGGAACTAGCGATAATGTTGAATGTTTGGGGGTAGAGTTAAATAGTGAAGCAGCAAATTCCAAAATAATATTGTTTGGAGTATGCTATAAACCCCCAATTATAATTGAAAGTGAGGAAATACAATTATTGTTACAGACTGGAAATGCAGCTAAGCATGGGCAAGTTCTAATAATGGGAGACTTTAATTACCCTGAAATAAACTGGATGAATGAGACTAGCAGTACTGGCAAAGGGAGCAGGTTCTTGAGTACCCTCAGGGATCATTACCTGGCCCAGGTTTTACATGGGCCTACTAGAAATGAGGCCATATTGGATTTAGTCATCACAAATAATATTGATATGGTATCAAATGTTGAAATAGGGCAACCTTCGGGAAACAGTGATCACAACACAGTCTCATTTGAGATTGAATTAAACAAACAAAACTGTAAGGGGCCAACAAAAACTCTGAATTTTAAAAGGGCAGATTTTAACAGTCTAAGGGCAGCAATAGAAAGTATAGACTGGGACAGAGAACTGATGGGTAAAAAACACTGAACATAAATGGACAACATTTAAATCCGTCCTAAATATACATACACATCGGCATATACCATGTGGGAATAAAATTAAAATGAGTAAATCCCATCCAATGTGGCTTAACAATGATTTAAAGATCAAGATACGGAGTAAAAAATAGGCGTTTAAATTATACAAAAAAGAGAGGACAGAGACTGCTTTACAGGAGTAAAAGGAAATCAACAAGGCTTGCAAAAGGGCTATCATACTGGCTAAAATAGAAAATGAAAAATTAGCAAAAATAAATGGGAAGAGGGCCAGGATGGAAACTATAGGAACATTACAATGTGACACAGGCCATCTGACAATTAGTGACCAGGAAAATGCAGATGAGCTAAATAGGTTATTTTCTTCTGTAAATGCAAGGGAGGTACCAGTGGTTGGGTCACTGCACCATAATGGGGCTACACTACCTTCACCAAATAATTGGTTAGCGCAAGAAGAAATCCAAAAGAGGTTGGAAAAAATAAATGTCAATAAAACCCTGGGTCCTTATGGAATACATCCAAGGGTATTGAGGGAACTCGGTTCTGTAATAGCCAAACCATTATATCTAATATTTCAAGATTCCCTCAACACAGGGTCTCTACCAGATGACTGGAGAAAAGCAGAGGTGATACCTATATTTAAGAAGGGGGCAAGAGCAAATCCAGGGAATTATAGACTTGTAAGCCTCACTTCTGTAGTGGGAAAGCTTTTAGAAGGGTTAATAAGGGATAATATACAAGAGTATGTCTATTCAAACAGTATTATAAGTAGGAGCCAACATGGATTTATGAGGGATAGGTCGTGTCAAACAAACCTAATTAATTTCTATGAGGAGGTTAGTAGGAGCCTGGATCAAGGCAACTCAGTGGATGTAGTCTTTTTAGATTTTGCAAAAGGCTTTTGATACTGTGCCACATGGGAAACTATTGTGCAATTGAATATTTTTTTACAGGAGTTTTTAGTTAATGAAGACCTTGCTTTTGGATAGAAGTTCACAAACTAAAAGCTTCTGTAAAATAAATATGCTATGTGCTTATATAGAGACCTATTCAACTGGCCGAATCGCAATTTAATAAGGCAGATAGTGTTTACTATCCAGATTGAGTATCCATAAGGTTTTAATTTCATTGAATGATCAACTGTAAAATGAAGACGTTAACGACTTGCAGAATGAATATCTGAACTATAGATGAAACCAACGTTTTGGTATCCTTAGGTGTTTTACTACATGTAACCAATGTTGCCTGTGCTATATTATTTATTATAATATATTCCCAAGTTCTGGGAAGTGAGATACTGGAGTTTGGTGTTTCTTTATATTATTTGATTCACACGTTTTAGTTAAAGAGAACCAAAAGGCTATAAAGAACAAGATTTCACCAGGGACTGGAACCATGCTGCAATAATTTCGGGATAAAATTTCTTTAATATCTCTGATGCTTCATTGATAACAAACTGACAGGCCAGGGAATTATTTTGCTTAATTTAAGATTCCTAACCCATTGATGTGAGACTGGGACAAATCAAGGACACAAGTACAATTTTAGTAATAAGCATATTCCTTTTTTCAACATTGCTGACTTTTGTTTTAGTATTTATATCAGTGGTTCCAAAACCTCTCCTCAGGGCTTCCCAGACAGGGCAGGATTTCAGTCTATCATTGTATGAGCACAAGTGAGGAAATTAGTATTCAGCAGGCAACGGAGCCTCTAATTTCTTTACCTGTGTTCACACATTGTTAAAATTGAAATACTGACCTGTCTGGGGAGCACTGAGCAAAGTTTTGGGAACTACTGATTTAAAAAGTTTACTAAATAAATTATTCCCTATACAGAGCCCCTGACAAAGTGACTGAAAGCCTCAATTCTTCCATTCACTCAGTTACAATGTTAAAGTCAAAATAAACATGTTTTTTCACTTATGTTCAATTTGGGATGAATTGGATTATCAAGGGTATTTTGTTTGACTTTCATTATTTGATGGATGATCAGAATGATTCATCATTGAATTCCCTGAAAACTATGTGATCTAGTTGGAGTCTTTTTGGTTGTCAGACAGTCTAGAGGGAGACAGGGAGACATGCAAATATGTAATGTAACCGATCTCCACTACACAATTTATGTAACAGGTATCTAACCACCCTCCTTGCACCAGGTAAGAAATATTAGAACAAGTTGCTATTAAACTATTTATTTTTACTATATGCATATGGAGCTGCAACCAGACATAATTATTCTCCAGTGATTTCTAATTATAACATTCTAATAAACTGATTTAGGTTTATGCTTATGCCTTTGGTTGTATGCACGTATGCTTATAAGATACTGAAGATTAAAATGCATTAATTAGTTCACTAGGACAAGAAAACAGATGTAAGAAGCAGCTTTGTAAAGGAAATGGAACACCAAATTAAAAAAAGAATTGCATGTGGAAGTCAAATATTTAAAGACTATGTTTTATTTTATACTTTCTAAACTAAACTGCCCACTATCAACCTCACTTATTCAGACAAACATTTGACTATGTTTAAATTTATAGTAATTTACTAATTATTAATCCATAGATTACTGGACATTCACGGCTGCTTTACTCTTGAAACATGTAGAAAGACAAATATATCACAATGTATAGTACTTTACCTTTTAAGAATATTAAGGATACTGATTGGAAAGTAACAAATTGCAAAAACTAACAGAACAACCATGAGCATACGAGCTGTTTTCCTTCTTGCACGTATCTGTTTTAGTTCAGCAGCCACAGCATTAATTCTTGGTTTATTTATTTGTTGGCCTTGATTTCTAGACTGTATAGGACATTGCAAAGGCTTCCACTTTCTTTGAACCACTGATGAAGTTCCTGGAATCTGTAATACAGGCAGTAAATTAATGAATTATATAGTAAATACATTGGGAGCATTTCATTCTTATTATGTTCTACATTATATTTAACAGGTACTGTCTGTCATAATCAGGGCTGTATCTACCTTTTTGGAGCCCCTAGGCAGTGAAATGGAGCGGCCCCTGCAAGTGTGTATGCAAGGTATGGACGTACCCATTTTTGCCTTTTCTGTACGTGTAAGTTCACTTTCCTGTTGTAACTGTGATGTTCTAGGTGGTTACCACCTAATAACCAGTCTATGAACTGCAACATTTCATTTTTTTTAAGCCTGGAACCATTTTTTTAAGAAGTGGCGCTCCTCACAGGGAAACGCCCCTGGGTGGCTGCCTAGTTGGCCTAATGGGTAATCCGGCCATCGTCATAATGTCTTTAAAGCTCACAATTTCTGACAACTTATATTTTGGTAGTTTAACACCTTGGCATCTAAAATATAGCATCACGTAAAAAACTACTCTCTTATTGTAGTGTTAGGAAAGTACCAATTACACATTATAATTCTCCTCGATTATGCAAGAGAAAGTTCTAGTCTCTATATATTTGTCTAAAGTGAAATTTATCACTATTTCTCAGAGGAGACCTTTCTTTTTCCATTGATTTTAGAGTGTTTTTAATCTTCCTTTTTTTTATTTTTCATCGTTGTTATTATTTAATTATGGATTAAAAATTTAATAAATTTGTTGGCCAAATTGTAAATATACCCTGATTATAATTCTATGTTATTATGTGTGCCTATTATGCATATGACCAGTAATAATTGATAATTGCTTGAAGGCCCATTGTCACCCTTCAACAGTTTCTTTTTAGCCTATGCATACATAGAGTACAGCCCTGCATGACATACACTTGTGCTCTACACAGTGAAACAAATGATAAAGGACTTTTAGAAAACCGTGTTTCTTTTTGAAGTTGCTGAAGAATTGATGGAGTTAGAAACATTTTTGTCAAGGGTTGATAAGTACCGTATTTGAATCGATTTCCGACCTGCTGTATATATTATGGCACAACACCAACTGAAGCAAGGATATTGGCTGTGCATGGTTGAAACATGAAACTGTTGCTATATTGATTTAACAATAAGTCTGATTCATGTGGACATTAAGCTTAGTGGTAGAGCACATGTTTGCAATACTAGATATTTGGCTTTCCAATCCAGATCACATGTCTCTTAATCATGCTCTCTGTTTAAAAATATTTTATACTGAGCTTATATGCAGACCTGGTAATGGAAAAATCATGCCACAGTGGCTATACACAGAGATAGCTCAGACTGCTGGACACTGTAGCTGTCTCTACTAGAGCTGACAATAAGGTTTTATACACATGGCGCAGCTCATTGGTTGTGTGATCCAGTTTACACCCTTATCTATTCAGCTGCTTGTGGCAAGACTTTAAGGGCTATAATAACAATTACAAAATATATTTATTTAAAACAATTATTGATTAATTTAACACATTTATACCAGTTTTGGTGAATTCCATGTCATGCTAAAAACTGCTCTCCATTATCATAACCATAGTTGTGATTTTCAATAGTTCTAAATATATATAGTACAAACTTAGTATTTTTGCTTTTTTGTTGCAATATTTACAGGGAGTGTTTGAAATAATGGAAACACCTAAGAACTGTAATTTAGTTACTTAAAGATAAACCCCTTTTTCCCAGATGCAGAAAAACAAAACTAAAGTGCGCCTTTATAGTAAAAAAGTATACCCTAGAGTCCATTTGGTGAAATATAGGCACATCATATGTAAGGGATAGTGATGTCGCGAACATAAAATTTTCGGTTCGCGAACCGCGAATGCGAACTGCCGCAAATGTTTGCGAACCAGCGAACCTGGCGAACCGCCATAGACTTCAATGGGCAGGCGGATTTTAAAACCCACAGGGACTCTTTCTGGCCACAATAGTGATGGGAAAGTTGTTTCAACGGGACTAACACCTGGACTGTGGCATGCCGGAGGGGGATCCATGGCAAAACTCCCACGGAAAATTACATAGTTGATGCAGAGTCTGGTTTTAAGCCATAAAGGGCATAAATCACCTAACATTCCTAAATTGTTTGGAATAACGTGCTTTAAAACATCAGGTATGATGTTGTATCGATCAGGTAGTGTAAGGGTTACACCCGCTTCACAGTAACAGACCAATCTCCCCGTTTAATGCACTGCAAAAAACCGCAAACAGTCCATTTGCACAACCGCAAACTCCCCATTTGCACAGAGTTGTATACCAAGCTAGCCATGTCCCGTTCCTTGTCCTCACTGATGTCATTGAAGGTCTCTTCCTCTACCCAGCCACCAAGGGTCCCCGAAAGGTGACAACAAGCCCCCTTGGGACGCCTGCTGTGTTTGGTCTTCCACCTCCTCAAAGCCACCTTCCTCCTCTGACTCCTCTTGGTTTTAAGCCATAAAGGGCATAAATCACCTAACATTCCTAAATTGTTTGGAATAACGTGCTTTAAAACATCAGGTATGATGTTGTATCGATCAGGTAGTGTAAGGGTTACACCCGCTTCACAGTAACAGACCAATCTCCCCGTTTAATGCACCGCAAACAACCGCAAACAGTCCATTTGCACAACCGCAAACTCCCCATTTGCACAGAGTTGTATACCAAGCTAGCCATGTCCCGTTCCTTGTCCTCACTGATGTCATTGAAGGTCTCTTCCTCTACCCAGCCACCAAGGGTCCCCGAAAGGTGACAACAAGCCCCCTTGGGACGCCTGCTGTGTTTGGTCTTCCACCTCCTCAAAGCCACCTTCCTCCTCTGACTCCTCTTCTTCAGACTCCTCTCACTGCGTTGCCTCGCTCTGCATTATTATAAGGTGTGTTAGGTAGTACTACTCTTATCAGTTTAATACCTGTTACAGCACCTATCAGGGGCGTGTATAAGGCCTGGATTTTTGGAACAGGGAGATGGAAAAAGATACTTGGTTGGTCGTATCACTTCAAATTTGGGGCGCGGCACGTGCAATCAAAGGTGCCACCATATAGGAGTGGCGTGTTTGTAAGTACTAGTGTTATCAGTTTAATACCTGTTACAGAACCTATCAGGGGGCGTGTATAAGGCCTGGATTTTTAGAACCGGAAGAGGGAAAAAGATGCTTGGTTGGTCGTATCACTTAAATTTTGGGGCACGGCACGTGCAATCAAAGGTGCCACCATATAGGAGTGGCGTGTTTGTAAGTACTACTCTTATCAGTTTAATACTTGTTACGTCCCCTATCAGGGGGCGTATATAAGGCCTGGATTTTTAGAACCGGGAGATGGAAAAAGATGCTTGGTTGGTCGTATCACTTCAATTTTGGGGCACGGCACGTGCAATCAAAGGTGCCACCATATAGGAGTGGCGTGTTTGTAAGTACTACTCTTATCCGTTTAATACCTGTTACAGCACCTATCAGGGGGAGTGTATAAGGCCTGGATTTTTAGAACCGGGAGATGGAAAAAGATGCTTGGTTGGTCGTATCACTTCAATTTTGGGGCACGGCACGTGCAATCAAAGGTGCCACCATATAGGAGTGGCGTGTTTGTAAGTACTACTCTTATCAGTTTAATACTTGTTACGTCCCCTATCAGGGGGCGTATATAAGGCCTGGATTTTTAGAACCGGGAGATGGAAAAAGATGCTTGGTTGGTCGTATCACTTCAATTTTGGGGCACGGCACGTGCAATCAAAGGTGCCACCATATAGGAGTGGCGTGTTTGTAAGTACTACTCTTATCCGTTTAATACCTGTTACAGCACCTATCAGGGGGAGTGTATAAGGCCTGGATTTTTAGAACCGGGAGATGGAAAAAGATGCTTGGTTGGTCGTATCACTTCAATTTTGGGGCACGGCACGTGCAATCAAAGATGCCACCAGATAGGAATGGCGTGTTTGTAATTACTACTCTTATCAGTTTAATACTTGTTACGTCACCTATCAGGGGGCGTGTATAAGGCCTGGATTTTTAGAACCGGGAGATGGAAAAAGATGCTTGGTTGGTCATATCACTTCAATTTTGGGGCACGGCGCGTGCAATCAAAGGTGCCACCAGATAGGAGTGGCGTGTTTGTAAGTACTACTCTTATCAGTTTAATACCTGTTACAGCAGCTATCAGGGGGCGTGTATAAGGCCTGGATTTTTAGAACCGGGAGATGGAAAAAGATGCTTTGTTGGTCGTATCACTTCAATTTTGGGGCACTTTGTGACATTAGCTTCTTACGCTCAAACATGTCCTTTACAGGCACCTGACTATGGGCAGATGAGCAGGAACTGCTCAAGGCGAGAGATGCAGTGGCGGATGGTTGAGAGGGGGAAAGGAGGACAGCAGTGGTTGATGTGGCTGATGATGCTGGACCAGGAGGAGGATGGCAGCTTTGAGTTTGTGTTCTGCTTGTACTCATGTGTTGGTCTGGAGTCACCAAAACATTAGGTCTCAACCTGTAGAGGATAAGGGAACCAGGCTACTCTAGAACTCATTCATCATTATAGGTTTTGACAGATTGGTACTATGCATGCAAGCTACTGTGACAACAGATATGAGTGGCACTGTGCACTTGCAGAATTTGGCAGAGTAGACGCTGTAGGCCTGACACAGACGCTTGCAGACAAGTAACTGCTATTCAATGTATTACAGTCAAAATTGTATTCTTTGTTTAAATGTGCACTACTGACTGTTACACCAGATATGAGTGGTGGCACGGACTGGGCAAGTGGGCACAGTATACGATGTGAGCCTAAGACACACACGCTGGCTGGCAGGCAAATGAAATTAGATTACACAGAAAAAAAGTGTTGTTTTTTTTTAAATGTAGAGTGCTGGTACACCACTAGATTGGATTGGTTGAACTTGGCACAGTACTTGTAAGCCTGACACACACACTGGCTAGCGGTCAGGCAAATGAACTTAGATTGGCGGTCAGGCAAATGAACTTAGATTTAAGAAAATAAAATGATTGTTTTTTTAAATGCAGACTGCTGGTACACCACTAGATTGGATTGGTTGAACTTGGCACAATACTTGTAAGCCTGACATACACACTGGCTAGCGGTCAGGCAAATGAACTTAGATTGGCGGTCAGGCAAATGAACTTAGATGTAAGAAAATAAAATTATTGTTTTTTTAAATGTAGACTGCTGGTACCCCACCTAGATTGGATTGGTTGAACTTGGCACAGTACTTGCAAGCCTGACACACACACACTGGCTAGCGGTCAGGCAAATGAACTTAGATTGGCGGTCAGGCAAATGAACTTAGATTTAAGAAAATAAAATGATTGGTTTTTCAAATGCAGACTGCTGGTACACCACTAGATTGGATTGGTTGAACTTGGCACAATACTTGTAAGCCTGACACACACACTGGCTAGCGGTCAGGCAAATGAACTTAGATTGGCGGTCAGGCAAATGAACTTAGATTTAATCAAATAAAATTATTGTTTTTTTAAATGTAGACTACAGGTACACTACTAGATTGGATTGGTTGAACTTGGCACAATACTTGTAAGCCTGACACACACACTGGCTAGCGGTCAGGCAAATGAACTTAGATTGGCGGTCAGGCAAATGAACTTAGATTTAAGAAAATAAAATTATTGTTTTTTTAAATGTAGACTGCTGGTACCCCAACTAGATTGGATTGGTTGAACTTGGCACTGTACTTGTAAGCCTGACACACACACTGGCTAGTGGTCAGGCAAATGAACTTAGATTGGCGGTCAGGCAAATGAACTTAGATTTAAGAAAATAAAATTATTGTTTTTTTAAATGTAGGCTGCAGGTACACCACTAGATTGGATTGGTTGAACTTGGCACAATACTTGTAAGCCTGACACACACACTGGCTAGTGGTCAGGCAAATGAACTTAGATTGACGGTCAGGCAAATGAACTTAGATTTAAGAAAATAAAATTATTGTTTTTTTAAATGTAGACTGCTGGTACACCACTAGATTGGATTGGTTGAACTTGGCACAATACTTGTAAGCCTGACACACACACTGGCTAGCGGTCAGGCAAATGAACTTAGATTGGCGGTCAGGCAAATTAACTAATATTTAACAAAATAAAAGTAGACAACTAGTAAACAAGATTGTATTGGTTGAACTGTGCACACACAGTATAAGCTGTGAGCCTGACACACACACTTGCTAGCAGGGGCTAGCAGGGAGACAGGCAAATGAAGTTAGATTAGACAGAAAAAACAAAACAAAAAAAATGATGTTGTAGCCCTAAAAAAGGCTTTTTGGGGTGCTGTGTTTACAGCAGAGATCTGATGAGTCCTTCAGCACTGCACTGGACACTGAATAAACTTGCCTAGCTATTGATTTCCCTATTCAATCAGCATCACCTACACTCCTCCTCCTCTCAGTAAGACTGCAAGTTAGTTATGATTCCAAAATGGCTGCTGTCCATGAGGTAGAAGGGTCTGGAAGGCAGGGTATGATGCTGATTGGCTGGAATGTGTCTGCTGACTGTGAGGTGCAGGGTCAAAGTTTGCTCAATGATAAAGTATAGGGGGCGGATCGAACATCGCATATGTTCGCAGTTCGCCGCGAACGCGAACATGCTATGTTCACCGGGAACAGTCCGCCGGCGAACTATTCGCGACATCTCTAGTAAGGGACAACAATCTAATACAAATATGAATAGTATTTTACAAAAATAACAAAATGATGGGTATAGAGATGCCACAACAAAGAAATATGAAATATTTCTAATATCCATGACCACTGGTTCCAGTACTACATGGAAATACTGCATGAACATTAAAAGAAAGGAATAAACACTTACTCTTCACTCATTCCATTTATGATAAGGACTTACTATAGTAGATCCATCTGGTTTTGCATTTGTCAAATATAAAATTGTCCAGACACTGTTCAGACATTGTGAATACCACTATTTTTCATGAGTTTTACACTAATAAAATGTTATATTTTATGATGCAGTTCTGGTCATTGCAAGCAAGAATGTTCTGCATGTTAGAGTTGCATGTGTTATGTTTATAAATATTCAATAATTTAAGAGATTACAGAATTTTTTTTGAAAGGGTTATTTAGCTACATATCAATTTAAAGGACCACTGTGGCTTTTTTTTTCTCCATACAGTGAAATGCATTTCTACAAGGATATTAGCATAAATGCAATGCTTGCTAAATATTGGCTTGTGTCTGTACAATATAGCCTAACTCCCAAGTGCCCATTTTGTGCTCAACAGCAGTTGGCAATTACAGTAATAGCACTTTCTGTCTGTCAGGAAAAGAACAACTTATAGCCTTATTAAATTGCGATTCAAAGTGAAGACCTTGCTTTTGGATAGATGTTCACTAACTAAAAACGGATGTAAAAAAAAAAAATGCTGTGTGCTTAAATAGAGCCCTTTAAAATTTGGAGAATCGCAATTCAATAAGGCTGTTAGTACTTAGCATACTTATATATCAGAGGCTGACAGGGGTATGGGGAAGGATGAGAACCAATGTATCCTCTGACACAAGAATTTCCTTGCTAAAGGAAAGCACTGTCAACATTCAGTCTGCATACAACCACAAAAACATAATTTTAGGGAGGGGTCAAATGTGCAATATTGTGATCTGTAGACAGTTTTATTTAATGTAAAACAAATACCCTGCTAACTTAAGGCCTCATGCTAGTCTTTGAAAAAGAACCTACGAGTGCCCTAACTAATGAGCAAACCCTACTTATGTTAATCCCCCTACCCTAAAAGATTGTAAGCAAACTTCTCCGGGTCACTGGTCCGAGTGAACTTCACAACACAGCCAAAAAGCAAGGCAAAAATCTCCATTGATTTTTGCCCTGAAAACAAATCATGAGTTACTCCCTGACTGACATTCGAACCCTATTCTAATAAATAATTTCCCATCACCTGCAATCTAGAGCACTTCCCTAAATCCTAAAGACTGAAGAAATACTTACCCGTACTAAAGAGCACTTGCAAAGACTTTAAAAGCCTTTGCTGTGTGCCACAGCAACCCTTAAAGAGATATGATACTGTCTCTAAACAATTGCCCCAGGCCCTAAACCCCCAAATCCTGCAAGGGGGGTCCTGCTCTTACAATGAACCTCCGTGCTGCAGGGAGAACCCCTGCCAGCTATTAACCCCTCATAAGCAAGGGAGCCTAACTGAGACTCCCTGGCACCTATTAACTCTTATTAACCCCAACTAACATTAACACCCACCCAAAGTGGGTCCCAGTTAACCCCTGCCGCGGGTCTTTAAATGACCAAAGTGTTATGGGTTACAGGGTGTATCCCATTCTGATTGGCTGAAATCTGACTGACAGCTATTTCAGCAAAACAGAACACTCCAATGCATTTGTTATGCAGGAGCAATTGAGGGAACTGTGGACCTCCATTAGTTTTATGTTTTCTGTATCTTTTTTTTTTTTAGAGGATCAATTTTTGGGGGGGCAGGGCCCTTTCCAGGCCCAGAAGATGAGGACATGGGCTTCAATCAAGAAAGAGGAGGACTGGACCTTCTACAATCAACATGGCCAGACTAGTCTGGGGCATAAGAGTGGGGACCAGGGCATTGGTGATTATCGCTGGAGGGTCATATTGGCCAGGTAAATGGCATTATTAACACTTTCTTTTTTTACAGGTTGTATTTTTTTTTTAATAGTGTGTTTTTTTTATTTTGATATACTCTTTTTTTTTATTTTCATTGTAAGCTGTTTTTATTTTCTGTGTTTTTTTATTTTTGTAATGTAGGGGTGTTTTTATTTTTTGTAAGTAGGGGTTAATTTTATTTGATTAGGGGGCTAGCTAATTAACTAGAGGGTCATTATTTAAATAGGTGAGGTAAGTATTTAATTAGTGGGTAGGTATTTAATAAGGGGGTTAGTTATTTAATGGGGGTTGATATTTAATTAGTGGGGTAGGTATTTAATAAGGGGGCTAGATTATTAATTGGGGTAGATAGTTAATTAGGGGGATAGATAGTTAATTATTGAGGGATTTGTTTAATTAGTGGGGGTTAAGTAGTTAAAGGGTGGTTAAATACACAGATTGGGTTAAATAGTTATAGATAGGTTTAAATGGGTTTAATTATGTATAGTTAGGGTTAATTAGTTATAGATAGGGTTTGATAGGCATAGTTAGGGTTTAATGGGGTTAATGAGGTAGAGGGGGGTTAAATAGATAGAGGGTGGTTAATTAGGTATGGAGGGGGTTAAAAAGGGTTGAATAGGTATAGATAGGGTTATATGGGGATAATGAGTTAGAGGGGGGTTGAATAGAGAGGGGTTAATTAGGTAGAAGGGTAATTTAGATGTATTAGTTTATTGGGGGTATGATAGTGTAGTGCTTAGACCTGTTGGACCCTCATGACACTTATAGTGTTAATGTTAGAGTTACTTATAGACCATTGTGGGGCTGATGGGTTAATTAGGGGCTAGTGAGGATCTGCATATAACCCCATGAATGATAGGGGTTAATGTTAGGAGCAGCAGGGGTTAATTTAAGGACCTGCTGGTGGGAAATTTACATTTAGGCATGCTGTGGTGCCTTTACCGCATGGGGGGTTAATTTTTGGTGCCACAGGGGTAATTTAAAGACCTGCAACATTGGTTAATTTGTGGTGCGGGTCCTTTAATGACTCTTGTGGCTAGGGTTTCATCTTAGGTGCCAGAGAGTCTCGATGGGGACTCCCTTGCTTATAAGAGGGGTTAATATGTGCCAGGGAGTCCCAATTGGTCCCCTGCAGAATGGGAGGTTAATTGTATATGCAAGTCGGGGGTCTTTAAGAACCCTCTTGCAGGGGTTACATTTATTTTTTGGTTATGTAGATGGGGTGATAGGGCAGTGAGCGTGGGGTAGGGGATGCCTCGGGATTCCTTCCAGCGGGTATTTAAAGGGAAGGAATCCCCAGAGCATGATGTTAGCGCTTTCTATTGGCTCTTAGAGCCGATTCTCATCCATATAGCTTGGTTTGGGTGCCTCCCACACTAAAACCTCTTACTGAGAAGGCAAAGATTTATGGATGTGAGCTGAGTGACCTAATGTAGGTGAGCAATAGAACTTCATACTGTTGTAGAAAGGCTCTCACAGACTTTTTACGGCACTCCCCTAACTTAGAGCACCTTATTTACAAAGGGGACTCTTATATTGGAAGATAAAGTGCATAGGGAGGGAAGGGAGAAGAATAAGAAAGGGATGTGATACAAACTGAGGAGAAACAAAGGGAATATGGGGGGATCTTTAGGATATAAAATGAAACAATCTGCTCATTTCAAAAATCTAAATCTTGCAAGAAGAAAGAAATGCAATCCTTACTTGGACAGCTTAACTTTGCCACATTCATCCTTCCGCAAGGAAGAACCTTCATTAGCAAATTACTGACTCAACTGATACACCATTCCAAGAATTTGCTAAATATTTCCATCAGGGAACAAGCTTGTGCTGAGCTCAGCCTAAGGTCCAAATTCTTGTCCAAATAAAATGGAGACCATCCTCCAACTCCATATGCTTGAAAATCTATATATTTTTAACTCACTGTGAACTAATTCACAACATCAAAATTGCTACATCCAGCTGCCATATGTCCACACAAACCTTAATTGCACCAACCTGTCATCTAGTAATGAAAATAAGATCACCTGATATAACCTACAATCTTCTGAGGGAGCTAGTGCTGTTATCTCTATGCCATCAGTTCCAATTGTTCCCTTGCTTACAGGACCAAACTCTTCCCTTCCTTCTTTCCATAAAATATTTCCTCCATCACATTATATGATTAAAACCTACTTATCAGAAGTAGATCAATTTTACATCAACCAGGACTTCACCCATAACCAATCATTCCTTACTTCCTCCTCAATCAAATCCTACTTACGAGTTTTAGCTCACTAAACCGTGGTTTCAAAGCTACACAGCAAATTGACATTCAAATATTGAAACAATTGATCACTAACCTACTGCCTGATCCATTTGGCCAAGAGTCTGCAATTTCCATTTCAGTAGCAATTATGATGGCCTTCTATGGCTTCCTACATCCAGGCAAGCTGACTATATCCAAACAAAACCCTCGCTACCTCACAAAAAATGAAATCAACACCAAAGATGATTACTTCATACTAACACTACCATTTACTAAAACAAGTCAACCAATAACCATAACGTTATTTTCGACCCATAATGAATGGTGCACTGTCAATAAGATCAGGCAGCTGCTTACTAAACTAACCATTACCCATTACTAGCCATCTCAAGCCAACCGCTTTCTTTCAACAACTACATTCATTAACTACATTAGATTGGTCCTAACTAGGCTAGGACTCAATCCATTTTCATATTCTGGTCACTCCATTAGAATAGGAGCTGCCACATCTACTTTAAGAAACAACACACCATAATGAAATTATATAATGAAATCAATGTGAAGCCCAAACCAAATTTAGAAATAAAAAAAGCCTTCCACGCCAATACAAAATAATCATACAAATATTTGTTCTCTAAGCAGGCTAGGATGACGTAGCTGGTTTGCCAATATGTCAGCAACCATGCAAAACAAAAAAGGTTCCAGTTTCAAATGATCAGGTGTAAAACACCTGGGGCCTTATTCAATTGCGATTTGGCCAATTGAATAGGGCACTAAATAAGCTCATAGCATATTTTTTTTAAAGAAGTTTTTAGTTAGTAAAATCCTTGCTTTTGGATAGATGCTTACTAACTAAAAACTTCTTTAAAAAAAATGTTATGTGCTTATTTAGAGCCCTATTCAATTGGCCAAATTGCAATTGAATGAGGGCCCTGGAATTGTGGGAGAAACCATCTTTTACACACTAAAAAAAAGCCTAAACCAATTGACCCAAATAGTAATTTTCCCCTATGGGGTTCCTTCTTGACCCCCAAGTATTCTATCACTGTCCCCTCATTATGGTCAATATTGACCCCCATGCCTTGTTAAGAATAGACCAAACAGGGATCCCTATGGTCCCCCATGGGGCCTCTTCTTATCACCCTGACCATTAAAATTAATCCCTATCTAAAGATATTACCATGGGTTTCATAGCCTAACATTAGCCCATAAATCAAATGTAATTTCTATTTTTGTCTGCATTATGATAGCAGATGTTACAGTGTAGTAATAACCACACCTTAATCGTAGTATTGGTGTGGAAGCCATTATATATTTTTTTCTTATAATATGGCTATTAATAACCAATCAGAGATGAGCTTGTACATTCTCTTCTCTAATTGGCACTTTCAATACACAATCATATAGGAGCATCTATGTTATTATATCCTATTCTGGTTGGTTAACCAATCAGAGTCAGAGTCCCTTCGTTCTGACTGGCTATATGCTTAAAATCTTTTGCAGCCCACCAGAATCCTAGAAAACCCTATATATAGTGGGGGTATAACCAAAATGTAGTATTCAGTATTTGAGCTCTAGCTAGTGCTCCTAACTGAAAGCCCACTTGATTTTCTTGCAGGGGAATGTAATAACACTCTAGGACACTTTGCATGTAGAGCAGTGAACATATCACACATACAGCCCTATTAAATTCCCTCAACATGTAAAACCGTAGCCCGTAACGTAGCCCGCAAAACTTATGGTTATTAAATTGGCCCTGTAAAACAACCCTCTAGTGATCTGTGGGTTACAGGCGGTAAAACCCTACAGGACCTCGAAATCTGAAATCCACAGCCGCAAATCCTTTGATCTGTTAAGCCCGTAAATGTTACGTTCAAAAATCTTTATTAATTTGCTACAAATTTACTGGCGTTCAAACCCGTAACCCACAAATGGAGCCAAAAAGGGGTTAAAGTTCTATCCGTAGTACTGTAAATACAAATATATACACAATACTGTATTTTCATTTAAAAGGAAAGTGATGTTAGCACAACATTCTCAAGCTTGCAAATCAGCAATATAAAATACTTTTATTTCTGTTTAATTTTCGTGTTATATTGATCCCGGCAATCAATGTGTTATTACATATAATGGAACTCGCATGGACTAGAATATAATATTTACTGATTTTATTCATATTATGCGGGTCCGATAGAAACTCATAATTAAAACCCGTAAGGCTTTGAAATCTAAACTCCATTTTTCAGTGACGTAGTAATGACGATCTCATTTGCCATTGGGTTTGACTAATTGATCATGTTCATGGGCGCACATCCAACGTTCGCAAGAATGGTTTACGGGTTTGTGTCTACGGCCCGTAACTTGCGGCATGGTTTAATTCAATAGCCTGCAGCCATTTCAGGTGTGCCAATGACGATATGGGGTTCCAAATTAATGGGGCTGAAAGTAAGCAGTTGCAACCTTTTGCACATTAGGGGTTATTATGAGCAGAATTGAATCGCAAAGTTGGGACTTAAGTGGGATTTTTAATGTAATGTAATCAAAGCCTTATCTAAGCCTCAGAAGGAGGCTGTCATCATAGAAGTACTGTTCAAATATTAGCCCTATAGTGCATCATATTGATGGATGCACCCTACAGCAATTGCCAAAAAATGGGGAAAAGTAAGGGAGAGTGAAATGTGTTGGATTCACATAGCACCAATAAGTAATTTGGTCACACTGAATAGGATCATTGGTTTTGTCTACTTGCTTTTTGTATGCCAACTTGGATTTAAGTATTTGCAGCAATACATATTACATAGATAGTTTATCTAAAAACGCAACATCAGACACAATGGAAATTATAAATCAGGTAAGTAACCTGGACTGTCAAACATGGAAAATGTAGCAGCAAACCTTACCTGACGGCACCATAGTTTTCGAAATATTTGTAGATATGCTAGAATCATCAGACACAGTGGAACCATGTAAGTAATAAAGAAGAAACAAATATGGTATACTTTGGAATACATTTCCCCTAGAAAAAAAAGAAGAGAAAATCTATGAACAAACTTAGAAAAAAGTCAGTTAAATAAGTGCCTGAATAACCCAATGATTTTGAGCATAATATGTATATATATTGTAAGAGCACTGTAAGCAATTTATAGTCAATAGTTTTCATTACTTAAATTTGTGCCAAGACAAGTGAAAGCAGAATAATATTAAAAAGGACGTTCTTGAGACTTGAAATCAGAAAAACAATAGTACAATTAATAAAACTACAAATTATACTTTTTTCTACTTGAAAAAAGAATGAAACATAAAACAGGGAAATTTACATAGTGGTTGTTATGTAACTATGCAAGTCTTAATAGATTCTCCACTTTCGATCACTGGAGCAAACACATTGTGAGTTCTGTTAACCTCATAATATAAATCAATACCTAAAGGAAAGGTTCAAACAAAGCTTAAATGACATTTCTGCTATTTCTAATTAGCTTTGAGAATACTTAAAAGCCTTTTCAAATACTTAATTTGCATGGAAGCTACAATCTCCCATAGAGCAATGATTAAGGGGAGAGATCAATTTAAACTTAAATCCACTCTTCTACAATCAATAAGATAGGATCCTCAGAGTGAAAGTGTCAACATCAGTTGAATTGATAACACACATGTTGACTCTTTTAGACCTTATGTGACTTGCAAAGTAGCCTTAAAAATGGAAAATTGGTGAAACATCTTAATAGAAATGTTGTAATGGTCACAGCTAATACAAAACATATTTCGTAGTACATTCTTTTCTAAATTAACACAATATTTTACAGTACCTATATCAGTTGGTATATATTATCTCATATTCACTAAAAAGTGAATTAGTAGAGAGGGGAAAATGATGGACAGTTTTAATAATAAACCTACAAAACAAGCCTTACTGTCTTCACTAAGCTATTGATTTTACTGCATCATTCACCACTAGCTATCAGTGAGGTAACAGAGTTAAGCTAAGAAGTTCCTGTTAATATATATTTTTGAGGTACCTATCCACTATAATAATTGACAATATGTGTGACAGTGTAATGCCTGCTTACTGCATAGGCGTCCCACTCACACGTCAGTAAATATGTTGCTTCCAGACTGGCAGTTTGATGCACATCCTTGATGGTCAGAACGTGCAAACAGAATGCAGATAAAGGGAGGGAGAGAGAGAGAGCACAGAGAGAGAGAAAGACAGAATGCACATAGAGAATGGAAGGGCAGAAAAAGAGGGCACAAAGAGAGGCATGGCAAAGAGAGAGAGAGGGCAGAGATAGAGGGCATGGAGTGAGGGCACAGAGAGAGACCCAGGGCAGAGAGAGGGCAGAGACAGAGGGAACAGACAGTGACAGAGGGCCACAGAGAAAGGGCACATAGAGGACACAGAGAGAGCACACAGAGAGAGAGACATAGGGCTCAGAAGGTAGCACAACTTTTGGGCGAAGGAGATGTGCGCGCGGTCCTGGGCGCGCTGAAAAATGCCTGACAAACGTGCGCAACCACACCAGAGCAGCAGTACAGCACTCTGCACTCACCCTCTCCTCCCCCACTACTCACCCTCCTTCTCCAGCTCTCTAACCCTCTCCCTAAGTAATCACCCCCCAGTATTCACCCTCTCTTCCCTCAATATTCACCATCATTAGTAATCACCCGGTCTTTCCCAGTACTCACCCAGCTTCAGGTACTCACCCTCTTTCCCTAGCTCTGTCCCCCCAGTACTCAGCCTCTCTCCCCAGCTCTTTCTCTCCCCACTACTCACTCTGTCTCTCCCCCTAGTACCCACCCTCTAATCCCAGGTCTCTCTCCCACTAGTCCCCACCCTCTAACCCCAGGTCTCTCTGCCCCAGTACCCACCCACTAACCCCAGGTCTCTCTGCCCCAGTACCCACAAACTAACCCCAGGTCTCCCTCCCCCAGTACTCACCGGCTGCGCTGGTGTGGGTGTGTGCATTTGTTGGTGAACACATGAAGTCGGGCACGTCTCATTCGCCCAAAAGTCGTTGTGCCGGCACAGAGAGAAGGCACAGAGAGCACACATAGAGGGCAGAGAGACAGGGCACATAGAAAGCAGGATACCGTCATTTATGACAGGCAAGTTTCTTATTCCTGTAATAATATTAGACACTATAAATATTGGATTGTAATTAAAATCATGAATCTAATGAAATAGTCCTATTTTTTCCAGTATTGATATGCTGCTAGATCTTATTTATGAAACACCTATTTTATATATTATTAGTTGAATAAGCAAAAAAAAAGTGTCTTCTTGTATAATACAATTCACTGACCTAGCTTCACAACAAATAGGCAATAAGCTTGCCCTATATACATAGGCCCTCATTCAATTGCAATTTAGCCAATTGAATAGGGATTTAAATAAGCACATAACATATATTTTTTAAATAAGATTTTAGTTAGTAAACATCTATCCAAAAGCAAGGTTTTCACTAACTAAAAACTTATTTAAAAAACATATGCTATGTGCTTATTTAGAGACCTATTCAATTGGCCAAATTGCAATTGAATGAGTCACATAGCAAGGAGCTGACACTTAATTAGACACATTCCTTCAGGACTTTTACATATGAGCTGCTTTAAATGTTCCTGTGACAATAATTACAGCTATTGCATTGAATAATTATGTTTTATCTCTTAAAATAACCAGTAATCATCCCTGTCAAAATAAACAGCCCATTACAGTACAGAAGTATTGTAATCAGTAAAATAATTACCATATTCTGGATCTATACTTACAAAACTTTAGGAACGATGCATTTTGCTTAATTTTATTTGCTAAATGTATTTATAAATGGAATTATTTCCATTTTATTTTGCTTATTGAAGATATCTTCCACTTGAAGCTTTTTTTATTTTTGTTTCTCAATTCATTTTTATATTTTGAAGCATTACTGCACCACTTTTCCAAATTTTATGTCATAAATAGGCTCATACATACAATTTAATTCAGTCTTACGAGCTTCAATGCCATTAGCAGAATTAGAAGCTAACAGTATACATTGAGTCAGCTAGAAACACATTCTATATGACAGTGTAAATCTTCCACGAAAAGTGTGAATATTAATCAGCCATCCAAGAATATTAATCCATTATCCATAAACATAGTACAACAGACCACGTTTGTAAAAAATGTGTGATGATTACATTGGCTGCTGCCTTAGGGCCTCATTCAAATGTGATTTGGTCATTTGAATAGGGCTCTATATAAGCACATAGCATATTTTTTTTACAGAAGTTTTTAGTTAGTGAAGACCTTGCTTTTGGATAGAAGTTCACTAACTAAAAACTTCTGTAAAAAAATATGCTCTGTGCTCAAACGCAATTGAATGAGGCCCTAAGTGTCTTGAGTTTGTGCATAACATGTTTCTCAATTTCCTTATGAATATCAACAACTGACATACTAAATACTCTGGCCCTCATTCAAATGCAATTTGGCCAATTGAATAGGGATCTAAATAAGCACATAACATATATATTTTTTTAAGAAGTTTTTAGTTAGTGAAAACCTTGCTTTTGGATAGATGTTTACTAACTAAAAACTTCTTTAAAAACTATATGTTATGTGCTAATTTAGAGCCCTATTCAGTTGGCCAAATTGCAATTGAATGAGGGCCTCTGAGTATTAATGCATGTGATTCCTTCCACAAAAAAATGTATTTCTGTTCATCTGATTGACTGGCTACATTTAAATACACTCAACAAGGGCTATATCTCTCAAGTACTTGTCATTTTAATTTCACTTTTTAATATATATCTTGCTACAATATTTAGCTATTGTACATCTATATCAGTGGACCAAAACGACTGCAATATTCTATATGTTGCACGTGTATTACTAGACATTACAAGTTCTTATTTCCTATGTAAACATTTCACATTTTTGTTAGGAGCAATTTCTGCTTATGTGTTTACATGCTAACTAATTAGTTCAGGCACTTTCCAATACTGATCCCATAACATTGATTGTGGAAGTACCAATAGAAGTCTTATTGATCCTTTCCCGTTTGCAAATGATCTTTTGAAGATTATGGATTCCATGTAAATTTGGTATTTGAAAAACACTTAATATACGGTTGAGTTAATTAGAAAATGTGAAAGGCCTATTGAGTTCTTAGTTCATATATTTAACTTATAAGACTTGATTATCTCAAAACGCTTTACACTTGCTTTCTTTAAAGCACATGAGATTTTCTTATAAAAGGGACTCTGAACTCATGGATACTGCTCTGAACCATCATATAGATCATTCGAAATAACAATAATAAAATGCTAATTTTTTTTTTTTTTTTTAATGCTTAATTTTTTTTTTTTTTTTTTTTTTATTTTAAATCTTTTATATTTTAAAAGTTGCAGTGTTGTTTTTAAAGCTCCCGCAGTTTGTAATTCCCTTTGTGTTATATCCAGTTTGGTTGCACTAGCTGACATATTGAATTTATGAGATTAAAAGCTATAAATTCTCAGGTCCTGATGGGACAATAAATCACAGCCTCCATCTAAATACTTACATACTTTCTATACTAATGCATTCCAACTTTTTTCATTTCATTTTATTTTGTCTGGGGAGATAAAAAAATAACTGATTTTTATTTGTTACTAAAAATAAGAGTATATGAGCATTTGCAGTGCTTGTGATTTGTACTTTCAGAACCTACACAGACAACAATCTGCAGCCAGCGGTGAAGGAGTGACAACCGCTTTATATAAAAAACTCATGCAGCAAATTTACAAAAAAATTACGTTTTTTTTTTTCCTTTAGTTTTTGGTGTTCTGTTTGACGCCATAGAGCAGAATTAATGAATTCCATGACCTTGATTTTTTTTTCTAAATGTCGTAATTAAAAATTACTGATTGACGGGCTGGATACCTCCCCAGGCCTCCTGGGGTCGGTAGGAGGGCCACGTGACCTGTGCAGGCCCGGGAGTAGGGTAGAGTAGGAGTGGCTAGCTGGGGGGCAGGGCCACCTATAGGATTGGCGCCAGTTTGGCCAGTATGCCCCCAGCTAGCCAAGAAGTTAGATCCCACCCATCCCTAATATTTAGAGCATAGGTGTTAATTTATTGTAAATTTAAAAAAATCATGTGTTTATGTATGGAAAATTGAAAATATGTGTTCCAAAAAAAATAAATAAAAAAATAAAGAAAATGGAGAATAAGTAATATAATAAGTCAAGTATATTAGTTTAATATGTCTGCATTGTTAGCAGTTGTATATGCCTTCATTTCAGGCCAAATTATGATGTGTCTGTATTTTGTTGTTGTCACAGCGGGGCGGTGGTGAGCGGAGTCGCCGGGACAGTGGTAAAGTGGGGGTGATCCTACCCTACGGGGGTACGGATGCTCCATCACGGTAGGCCCTGGACGAGGGTCAGGGCGCAGAGTGTACTGTCTCGGTTTCCAGGCCCCTCCCCTCTCTTGTTTACGTATATTTAATTAATGGTATTGTTATTTTGTGAATTTGGGTTTACCAATAAACGCTGTGGCCAGTATTTCCCCAATAAGTGGTTGTGTCTAATTATTTATTAAGGGTTTAGGAAGTGTTTTGTGCCTAACAAAATTATTCAGGGAACAAGTTATGCCCAAAGTGTCATGCGGACAATATGCCAGCATTATAAATCCACCTGCTTAATTATTAATATACATGATAAGGGGTTAACCCACACATAATTTTTTTAATTTTACCACTTTGACATGTACTATAAAATGGTCTCCAAGTGATGTGTGGTGGAAAAAATATATAAAATGATTGCAGATTGCGTACTAAGAATTTGCACGCATGCTGACATATGTCAATAGATTCCTTTTAGTGACACAGTATTGTTCACATGCATATGTCAATACAGCCCTTTTAATGACACAGTAGGTCATTATGGCATTGTCTCTGGGTCATTTGTTGCATATAAATAAACAGTTAATTTAAATGTTTCATTCAGTTTTTCCACTATGTGGGGATGCATATTAAAATATGTTCATTTGCATGACCATTGCTTATTGATCAAGATACAACATGGTTTTCAGAAACTGCAAAGGACTGGTATGTACAATTTATACCTAGTTTTCCTTACCAAACAGAAACTGTAGCATCTGAGAACCTTCCCAATTTTCTAATTTTAATTATTTTTTAAATATGCTTATATAAACTGGGAAAATTGTGACAGGCTTGTATCTACGTTGAGAGATGTGCAGTAGTTATCGTGTATGTGTTTACAGTGAACCAGTATATTTTCTGCCAAACCTTTCTCCTTGATGCAAGATCTACAGTTGAATTAGCAGTGATTATTATTATCATTTCATATTTATCTTAACAAGTTTAAATATTATTAAAAAAATAACAGGATGGACACTTATCCACCAGGGGCAGTTGGTGCATAGGGGCAAATGGGCAGGTGCCCCCCCCCCCAAAAAAAAATATATCAATCACTTTGATATGCAATTAAAAATTTATATAGATAATACAATTTAATTATATCTGTATATCAGCTTTTTTGTCTTCTTTCATATGAATTTGTTAAAAATGTGCATCTATCACTTTAAATTAACCCTTTGTGTGCCTTCCCCTTGCTTGGTCTCTCTCCCTAGTGCTGCACTGCTAGATCATATTACTGTGTGAGCATTGGGCTGTATCAATGTTCCTGACTGACAGCTTGCAGCATCAGCCAATCATGCTGTAGGCTGTCTGGTTGCTATTAACATCCCACCTGAACACCCCCAAGTCTATGAGGCTTATTGTTATGATATGACATCAGGAAGGCTTTAATAAGCCAATTATCTCAAACACTCCCACTCTTTTTACTGACTGGATCCTTCTGTGATGATCTCAGTAATTTTGCACTGGCAGTGATACTGGAGTGGGTTTACAGTTGCTTCTCCAGCGGAACTGACTCAGATTAAACCCAAGTTAATTGGTGTGGAAGCACAGAGCTCTAACCCACTGCACCACTACTTTACCACCAGCAACACCCCAATTCTTATATATATATATATATATATATATATATATATATATATAAAATGATGGGTATGTACTATCTGTTTCTGTACTCTGTATGGTGGGGGATTCCCTTGTATACTAAATGATATTCCTATAGACACAGGGGAGGGAGAGGCGGGGGGAAAGACACAGATGGGGCACAGAGGAGGGTAATGGGGGGAAGGAAACACAAGGGAGGGAGGGGGAAGAGACACAGGGGAGGGAGAGGAGGAGGAGAGACACAGAGGAGGGGGAGAGGAGGGAAGAGACAGGGGGCCTCATTCTATTATCGGCAGTAGGAGATGCAGGGCCGCAAGGACCGGCCGCAAGCTATTTGGCTATTCTATTCCCCTCCGGCCGGCTTGCGGCCGGCGCCTTGCTATCCCCTGCTGCCGCACGCGCCGGAGGAAAGCCTTTGATCTAAAACGGCCGCAAGAGTTTCGGCCGCAAGAAAATCCTGTTTGCTATTCAATTGCTCCGGGAAACCTCTCTACAAGGCTAAAACCGAGCCGCAGCTTACTTGCAGCAAAAAGGTCCCGCTAGCACCAATTAAGCACATTATAAAGCCTAAATAAAGCCATCCTGCACTCTGAGGAGACTATAAAGTGATTGTAGGTGTTAGCAAAAATAGCACAACATTCCCCTACACTCTAATCCGTAAAAAAAATATTTTTTAATTTATGTCACATATCCATGTAAAAAGTCCAGAGTGCTTGGAGCACCTCAGACCCGCCCACGCTGCGGCCGGAAAATAAACAGTTAATGTAAACTCGGATTTGGGCTGATGTGCAAGCTTGAGAGGGGGTTGATATTAATCTTCATGTCCCCCAATATGATCCCTAGCATTTACAGAGCTTTACAGTGACGTCTTGAATTTATTTTTGCGTTTAAAGTTTTCTGAGCTTACGGCCGGTTGCAAGATATACGGCCGGCCGTAAGGGGAGATCCTTGTGGGGCCGTATAATTGAATTCCAAGATAACGGAACCCCCGCAAGGAATCGCAGCCTTGCGGCCATTTTACGGCCGATAATAGAATGAGGCCCACAGAGTGGGGAGATGGGGGAAGGAAACACAAGGGAGGAAGGTGTTAGAGACACAGGGGAGGGGGAAGAGGGGGTGAAAAGATACAGGGGAAGGGGGAGAGACACAGGAGGGAGAGGAGGGGGAAGAGACACAGATGAGGGAGGGGGGGGGAGAGACACAGAGGGGGGAGACACAGAGGAGGGAGAGGAGGGGGAGACACAGAGGGAGGGGGAAGAGACACAGGGGAGGGGGAGAGGGGAGAAGAGACACAGAGGTGGTGGAGAGGGGCGAAAAGATACATGGGGGAGATGGGGGAAGGAAACACATGGGAGGGAGGGGGAAGAGACACAGAGGAGGGGCGAGAGGGGGGAAGAGACACAGAGGAAGGGGAGAGGGGCCGTAGAGACACAGAGGAGGGGGGAGAGACACAGAGGAGGGGGGAAGAGACACAGAGGAAGGGGAGGGTCTCGCAATGGTCCCGCTTGGTGTAATGTGGGTTTTCAAGGTCTGGTTTGGGCCTATATGGCCCCGCTTGGTATCTTAATTCAGACACTTTTGAAGTAGATTCCACTTCTACAGCAGGTAAAGGAGTATGATGACATTATTTTGACAATCATAATTTAGGGGAACATAATGAAAGACTTTATGCCAGCAAATGGTGCTCTCTATATTGTGCTGTTACTAACTGTTAAAAGTGTAAATTTAAACTACCTCTATTTATTTTGATTATTGCTTGTGACTTAAAGTGTTTCAACTAGACAAGAATAATTGGTAACAAATTAAGAGATCTGTGTGAGCCCTTTTCCACCCTGAACGGACTAGGATCACAAAACTCATATGTCAAAAACTTCAACAATAAAATTCTAATATCAGATGGTTTGGATGCAAAGGACGGTATTGACTGGACTAACCATCAGTTAATAAATATCAACAGCAAAACTATTAATGCTGATATCAAGTCCAGTTTTTGGCTATGTATTGTGATTACCTGGGTTAAATGATTATATTACAGATCATGTGGACATTAGTACATTTCTCTTGATTTTGATTACTCTAAATTAGGTATGTGAGACATTATTTTTTTTTTGCCAGACCACAGATATATAAAAAGAGTAATCTTGGAACATTGACATTCTTCTCTTTCTCGTGTTTCTTTCTTTCTTTAAAAATGTAATTGGAGCACTCCACATGACCCTTGTAAATATTACATTTTCCATAAGATGTAATGTTGTCCTCTATGCACTACCTATTTTAACCTTAAGCCCTTTGCCTATTTCATTTATTGAATTTATTGATTTTTCTCTTTTATTATGCCCACTAGAGGCCACATGCTGCCCTTTTTTGATTTTTGATTTCATATAATTGTTTGGTTTGAAACATTCTATTAGCTTGCATGTGCTTTTTTTTGTGAAACTGTAAAATTGCTTACTTTATTGACCTTCCACAATTCACAGGTTCCAGTAACTATTATCAGTGACCACTGTTTCCTTTAATTCCAGCATATATAACTTACAGGTATTAAAAATGATTTTGAAAATAAACAGATCAATATGTTTCACAACCTCCAGAACTATTGGGCCTCTGGACCTGGCACCACTATGTACTTTAGCCACTGACCACCATTTGGACTAAAGCCGTTGTAATGACCAAAAGGGAAAATTTAATAAAACTACTATATCACTTTATCAATGGTATCTGGCCTAAAGGTAATTGGGGAAACATTAGGGCATGCATTTATTTCAACAATCACCTGGCTTACCAACCCTGAACCCCAAGAACCATTTCCACCTGGCAACCTGAGCCCTGAGTGCTCTGTGTCAATTTTACTATTTTCTGACAGTTGTGTTATGTGTATCATGTGTTCCAGTGTGTGTAAATTGCATAGGGCCAATACAAATATTTTTAGGGAAATATCACCTTACGGGTGACCAGTATCCACTTCCAGTAGCTAATTGTGATATCCAGTTTGCTCCCAGTCCAAGGGCTGGCTAGGTTCCTAGGTGATTGAAACTCATGGTAGCTGTAAAATGGGCTCCATCCATTTCTATGGGGAGATCCACAGATCTGATTGAGACATCAAGTATAGTTAACTAGGCTGTTAGACAGCAATTGAAACACATTGTTTCACTACCTGATCCCTGCCAATTGTTCCTGACCCCCCATACAATCTAATAGGGAGTCCAAATTGTTAGAAATATTATGAAAGTCCTGGTCAGTCATCAAAAGTGAATACACACCCAAGGCCATCCCCCTAATCTAGCTGCCTCCGCTCCAACTCAAAAAAGGGGAGGGTAATGGGTATACATATATCACACTATATCCTCCCTACCTAGGACATCCCCTCTCCTCTTGCAGGGTATCTGGGGCACTCAATGTCACTGCCCTCCACTGGGTTTCCTGATTAAAAAAATATATTCCATGCCCCAGGACATAAGCCTGTCTACCCCAGGTCCATTGTTGTCCATTCATGTTGAATCCCGACCCATCATTTCCAATGTTCACAATACACTGACAAACACCTGCTTTGTAAAGAGAGGGGCAGAAAGTATACTTCTGATATGTAAAGTTATCAAATAGTATAATAACAACTAATTAATACAAAATGGTGATTATATGAGGAACAAGAGTCTAATTTAGAAGTGAAGGAAGTTCCTATAATCACCTTAGACAGCTAGTAAACTTATATGAGTCACAAAGCTATTGCAAGTGAGAAGTAGAGTGAGGGTTACTGAGCTATAGAAAATAAACTACTCCTCAATTACATAGAAAAGTATCAAGCTTAGTACCAAAGCAATCCCTATGACATTTAATTCACAAAGGCTTTGACAATCAGATAATTATTCATAGGTCTAATTATATCCCAGTTATTGTTGAAACACAGTTCTCCAACAGTGATATCTCCTCTTGCATTATGAGAAGTATTTATGATCCTCTGCATAACACTGTTACCATAATCTTAGCCTTAATTACATTATAAGTAGTCTACACCAGGATAATTACCAAGAACTAACTGCCAAAATAATTGAGTGGTCATCCAAATTAAAATAAAGTGTAGTCTCACTGTATCTGGTAAAAACAAAATAATCCCCAGCAAATGTTATCAGCTCTCACCAGAAACGGGAAATATTTGGTTATTTTAGGCCTATGACCTTAGAATTTATACCAGTAATAAATTAACTGTTGTACTGTATCTGTAAGTGGTAGACAGTAAAAAAATACTTTTATATTCTTAACACTTTGAATAAAGTAATTATTGTATTTTTTCTTTAGTGTGAATTATAAATAAATGCTTTTATTTTCTTAGCACCTCAGATAAGCTGATAATTTTTGTTGTAGCTTTCACTTGCAAATTTGAAGTCTAACAGTTCATTGTAAGACTTTTAGGGCCTGGATCAATTAATGTGCGTATAATGGCCGCAAAGCTGTGATTCTGTGCTGCGGCCCCTCGTAGTCCATCTTCTACGTTGCTATTCAAATGAAAGGGGCCGCAGCACACCCCTTCCTACGGCCGATCGCAAGACAGGCAATCAGCCGTTAGCTTTGGCAGGCTTGTACTTGATTGCGGGCGTTAGCTTGATTGCGGGGTACAGCACTGTAAATGATGGGGGACACATTGGGAGACATGAGGATGCTATTATGTTATATTGGCTAGCTGGCACATCGCTGCTAGCCAATACTGTCATTTGTGGCTGCAGTCCGACGGGCTTGAAGATCGAGTTGCTGCCTTGTAGGTCATCCAAGCCCGGGACTATACGCTTAAATGACCCCCGAGCAGTAGCGTAGCTAATAGGGTGTGGCAGGGGCGGACCGCCCAGGGCGTCACTGCTTTGGTGCAGGCAAAATGCCACTACCTGCCTCCATGGCCAGATCTATCCCCTACAGGTGCCCCTCAGTAAAAAACTTAATCTTTTAATTAAAAAAATAAGTGTGCCAATCTCCAGCCCTAGCTCCGCCCCTCCCGTGCCCTACATCATCTGTGCAGTAATAGCAGTGTGGGAAACAGTCTGTGGGATAAGCACCGACCACCAGGGGCTGCTGAACAAGGTAAGCCCCTTTTGTGTGTCATCTGTCATTATTTAAATAAAATATGTGCCTGTTTGTGTCTGTGTGAGTCTATTTGTTTCTGTGTATGTTTGTTTGTGTGTGCCTATGTCTGTGTATACCTTTGTATGTGGGTCTGTATGAGTCTGTGTATGTGTCTCTATGTGTGTGTATCTATGTGTGTATGTACTGTATGTGTCTCTGTGTGTGTATGTGTCTGTGTGTATCGCTGTGTGTATATGTGTGTATGTATCTGTTTCTTTGTGTGTGTCTATGTGTGTATGTATGTGTCTGTGTATGTTTGTCTGTCTGTTTATGTATGTGTGTGTAAAGAAAGGAAAGAGACAGAAGGAAGAGAGAGAAGGGGAAGAGAGAGAAGGAGAGATAGAGAGAGAAGGGAGAGAGAAAGGAGAGGGAAAGAAAGAGGGAGATAGGGGTAAAGTAAGGAGAAAAGTGATAGAGGTGGAGAGAAAGAGAGAAGGGGGAGAGGTGGTGAGCGAAGGGGGAGAGAGAAGGGATGAGAAGGTACAGGGAGAGAGAGATAGGGGGAGGGAAACCGAGAAGGAGATGGAAAGGGAGAAGGGGAACGAATGGAGTGAGAAAGAGAGAAGGGGCAAGAAGAGATGGGAAAAGTGAGAGACTGAGTGGGAGAGAAAGAAAGATTGATAGAGAAAGGGGGGAGAAGAGAGAAAGGGAGGAGAGAAGAGAGAAAGGGGGCGGAGAAGAGTGAAAGGGGGGGAGAAGAGCGAAAGGGGGGAGAGAGAGAAGAGGGGGGAGAGACGGGAGAGGGGGAGAGACAGGGAAACAGGCATGGGGAGAGAGGGGAGTGACATAAATAGGCAGAGAGAGGTGGAGGAAGGGAGAGGGAGAGACAGAAAGAGGAAGAGAGAAATAGGGAGAGGAGAGAGAGAAAGAGGGGGAGAGGAAGAGAGGGGAGAGAGAGAAAGTGGGAAGAGAGGGAGGGAGAGAAGGAGGGGGGAAAGACAGAGGAAGGGAGAGGATGTGAGAGGGGGGAGAGACAAAGAGAAGGGAGTGAGAGCATGGAGAGAGAGAAAGAGAGAAAGTGGGAGAGGGAGAAAGGATAGAGAGAGAAACTGAGGGGGAGAAGGAGAGGCGGAGAGAGAGAAAGTGAGGGGTGAGAGAGAAACCGAGAGAGAGAGTGGGAGAGAGGGAAAGACAGAAGAGAAAGAGAGGGGGAGAAAGAGAGATAGGGAGGAGCAAGAGATGGGGAGAGAGAAAGAGGGGAAGAGAGAGGGAAAAAGGGAGAGATAGAGGGGTAAAGGGGGAGAGGGAGAGGAAGTGAGAGCTGGAGAGAGAGACAAAGAAAGGAGGAAGAGAGGGGAGAAAGAGAGGTAGAAAGAAAGAGAGGGAGAGGAGAGGGAGAGAGGGGAGAGACAAAGAGAGGGAGAGAAAGAGAGGGATAGAGGGGAGAGAGTAAAAGTAAGAGCGAGAGGGGAAATAGAAAGAGGGAGGGGAGGGAGAAAGAAGAGAAAGGGGAGATAGAGTGAAGGGAGGGAGAGGGTAGAGAGTGCAAAGAGATGAGGAGGGAGAGCTTGAGGGGAAGAAGAGAAAGGGGCCAGAGGTGAGAGGGAGGAAGAGTGAAAGTGAGAGAGAGAGAGGAGAAATCGAGAGAGGGAGGATAGGGAGAACGAAGAGAGAGGGGAGTTAGAGTTTAGGGAAGGAGAGAAGGGGAGAGGGGATAGAGAAAGGGAGAGAAATGGGGATCAAGTGCAGAGAGGAGGGAGAGAAGGGAGAGGGAGGGAGAGATAGGTAAAGAGGGGGGAGGAGGAGGAGAGGGAGAGGTAGAGAGATTAAAGGGGAAGGGAGGGAGAGTGAAGGGGAGGGGGAGAGAGAGTGGGTGAAGGGAGGGGAAAAAAGAGATAGAGAGAAGAGGGGAATGAGAGAGAGTGGGAGAGAGAAGGGAGGGGGAAAGAGAGAGATAAGGGGGAAGAGGGAAAAGGAGAGAGTGAAAAAAGGAGGAGTGTGTGAGAGAGGAGAAGAGAAGGGGGGGAGAGAGAAGGGTATATATACTCTGGGGTAGCCCCGGGTGTCAAAAGCTCTAGCTACACTATTGCCCCCAAAGTAGTAACCCGTTCTCCAAGCCAGGCAGACTTATGGCCACAAATGACAGTATTGGCTAACGACGATGTGCCAGCTAGCCAATGTAGTACATGTCATCATCATGCCCCCCTTAATGTCCCCAGTGCTGCATTGAATATAAGTTTACCTCTAAAGATCTGCCGCGGCTACTTAAAGGGACTGTGGCACCCCAAGTCACAGGAGTGCTGTAAGTACCCCTGCGGCAACTAACATTTACCCCCCCATGGTCCGTGGTTCCCGTCGGACCCATTAACCCCCGAAGGGGCCCCACATTAACCCTTGCAGCGGGGTCCCAATCGGGACCCGCTGCATTAAAAAATGTAATTCCCCGCCCTGCACAGGTCCTGAAAAAACCTAAGAAGGTCTTTAAAAAAAAAGGTACCCACCGACACCTAAAACTAACCCCATCACTCATGGAGGTCAATATAAACAACCTTGAGACTAAAATGAACCCCCTCAGTCCAATAGGGGTCTATATAGATGCCTATAGGACACTATTAACCACTAGGTTAACCCTATAAGTGCCATGAGGGTCCTCCAGGACCATCATGACAAGGTCTAAGCACTACACTACATTAATAACCCTAACTATAGCCAAATAGCCCCTTAACCCTAACTATAACCCATTACACCATACTAAACCCTATTTAACCCTAAATGGGCCTATTTAACCTCTTCTAGATCTATTTAACCATAACTCAGCCTTTTTAACCTTATCTGAACCTCATAACCCTAACTGGGCCTATCTAACACTAACTGGGCATATTTAAACCTAACTGGGCCTATTTAACCCTTACTGCGCCTATGTAACCCTATGTAAACCTAAAACCCTAACTAAGCCTATCTAACCCTAACTGGGCCTATTTAACCCCCTCTAGAAATATTTATCCCTAACTTGGCCTATTTAACCCTAACTGGGCATATCTAACCCTAACTTGGCCTATTTAACACTATCTGAACCTAATAACCCTAACTGGGCCTATTTAACCCACTCTAGACCTATTTAACCATTCTAGACCCATTTTACACTAACTGTGCCTATTTAAACCTAACTGGACCTATCTAACCCTAACTGGTCATATCTAGCCTTAACTAGAAATATCTAACCCTAACCGTGCCTATTTTACCCCTTCTAGACCTATTAATCCATAAATGGGGGTTTATCCCATTGTTATTGGCTGAAGGCAATAGTGTCTTCTGATTGGTTTAAAAAAGATTGACAGGTAGTGATGTCGCGAACCTAAAATTTTCGGTTCGCGAACCGCGAACGCGAACCGCGAACGCGAACCGCCGCAAATGTTCGCGAACCGGCGAACATCGGCGAACCGCCATAGACTTCAATGGGCAGGCGAATTTTAAAACCCACAGGGACTCTTTCTGGCCACAATAGTGATGGGAAAGTTGTTTCAAGGGGTCTAACAACTGGACTGTGGCATGCCGGAGGGGGATCCATGGCAAAACTCCCACGGAAAATTACATAGTTGATACAGAGTCTGGTTTTAAGTCATAAAGGGCATAAATTACCTAACATTCCTAAATTGTTTTGAATAACGTGCATTAAAACATCAGGTATGATGTTGTATCGATCAGGTAGTGTAAGGGTTAGGCCCGCTTCACAGTGACAGACCAAACTCCCCGTTTAACGCACCGCAAACAACCACAAACAGTCCATTTGCACAACCGCAAACTCCCCATTTGCACAAGGTTGGATACCAAGCTAGCCATGTCCCGTTCCTTGTCCTCACTGATGTCATTGACGGTCTCTTCCTCCACCCAGCCACCAAGGGTCCCCGAAAGGTGACAACAAGCCCCCTGGGACGCCTGCTGTGTTTGGTCTTCCACCTCCTCAAAGCCACCTTCCTCCTCTGACTCCTCTTCTTCAGACTCCTCTCACTGCATTGCCTCTCTCTGCATTATTATAAGGTGTGTTAAGTAGTACTACTCTTATCAGTTTAAAACCTGTTACAGCACCTATCAGGGGGCGTGTATAAGGCCTAGATTTTTAGAACCAGGAGATGGAAAAAGATGCTTTGTTGGTCGTATCACTTCAATTTTGGGGAACGGCACGTGCAGTCAAAGGTGCCACCAGATAGGAGTGACGTGTTTGTAAGTACTACTCTTATCAGTTTAATACTTGTTACGTTACCTATCAGGGGGCGTGTATAAGGCCTGGATTTTTAGAACCAGGAGATGGAAAAAGATGCTTTGTTGGTCGTATCACTTCAATTTTGGGGCACGGCACGTGCAGTCAAAGGTGCCACCAGATAGGAGTGACGTGTTTGTAAGTACTACTCTTATCAGTTTAATACTTGTTACGTTACCTATCAGGGGGCGTGTATAAGGCCTGGATTTTTAGAACCGGGTGATGGAAAAAGATGCTTTGTTAGTAGTATCACTTCAATTTTGGGGCACGGCACGTGCAGTCAAAGGTGCCACCAGATAGGAGTGACGTGTTTGTAAGTACTACTCTTATCAGTTAAATACTTGTTACGTTACCTATCAGGGGGCGTGTATAAGGCCTGGATTTTTAGAACTGGGAGATGGAAAAAGATGCTTTGTTGGTCGTATCACTTCATTTTTGGGGCACTTTGTGACATTAGCTTCTTACGCTCAAACATGTCCTTTACAGGCACCTGACTATGGGCAGATGAGCAGGAACTGCTCAAGGCGAGAGACGGAGTGGCGGATGGTTGAGAGAGGGCAAGGAGGACAGCAGTGGTTGATGTGGCTTATGATGCTGCACCAGGAGGAGGATGGCGGCTTTGAGTTTGTGTGCTGCTTGTACTCATGTGTTGGTCTGGAGTCACCCAAACATTAGCTCTCAACCTGTAGAGGATAAGGGAACCAGGCTACTCTAGACCTCATTCATCATTACAGGTTTTGACAGATCGGTACTATGCGTCCAAGCTACTGTGACAACAGATATGCAGAAGTTGGATAGAGTAGATGCTGTAGGTCTGACACACACGCTTGCAGACAACTAACTGCTATGCAAAATATTACAGTAGAAAAAATGTTTTTGGTTTTAAATGTACACTACTGTTACACCAGATATGAGTGGTGTGTTAAGTAGTACTACTCCTATCAGTTTAATCCCTGTTATGTGCCTTTTTTGGGGGTTTGGTTGTTGAAGCCACAGTGCAGCACCAGAGGCCAGAAAAATTAGGCATGTACACATGCCTGAAAAATTAGGTATTGTTGATCTTGCAGCGAGCAGAGAAGAAGGTAGGCCTGATTCAACGCCCCATCCCTGCATATCCACACTCAGAGATTGAGGGGGGCGACCCTTACAAGGCCACGGGCCGGAGATATAAAGGGGGGCCATCCCAAATAAGCACACAAGCGGGGACAAAGGTAGTGAAGGGGACATAGAGGCCCATGGACTGACAGTCGCCATCTTGGCAGGAAAAGGGCCCAGCAATTAAGCCAAACTGACCCAGCACAGGCAGCTACTTGAGTCAAACGCTGTACAATTACACCTTAATAAAGCTGAAACATGCAGCAGCAGGGATTCTAAACGGCCACACAGGGACAAGGAGGCTAACAGCCCCCACAGTCTCTGCACCACTCTTTTTAACAGATAACCCAAGAGGCTAATCAGGGACCTTGCCCACAAAAAAAAAAGCAGAATTTTATTGGAGGAATTATTAGTGTCTTGACCCCCCAAGAGAGGACATAATATACGGTATCTTTAGACTACCTGATGGCCAAACCTCCTTTAGCCCCAATGCTATCCAAGAAACATTTCAAAACTTCGATCAGACCATATATTCATCCCAATCCCGCTGCAGCGGATCTGACATAGAGTCCTTCCTACTACAGCAAGAAGTCCACAAAATACCTGTACCTGAATTGGACAGCTTGAACCTGGACATATCCCAAGAGGAAGTTAAATCTACAATCCAAGATCTTAAATTTGGCAAGTCCCCAGGGCCAGACGGTTTTACTCATCTGTACTATAAGAAATTTGAGCCCTTGCTTACCCCCGCACCTAACATCTTTGTTTAACGCTATACTAAATGGAGAACCCATGCCCCCTTAATTGAATCAGGCCGACCTCATAGTCTTTCCAAAAGAGGGTAGGGACCCGAATCTCAAACTGTATTACAAGGCAGCGCAGCTGGCTTTCATTCCTCTGGCGCATTCTCCAAAACACATCAGCCGCTCTGGGTATTTATGGAAAATGTTAGCATGTCACCTTATACATGGGATACAGTAATATGGATTCCAGGCCTGTATACTTTTTTGAGAAACTTGAAAAACCCATTGATTAAGCACTCATTAAAAATATGGACGGAGATGAACTGGACACAAAAACTGGACACTCGGGTATCAGATCTTACCCCTATCGTACCCAATCCCCACTTTAAGATACATCTTCCGGTAAGCTCTCTCAGTTGGTGGAAGTCTCAGAACCTACTAAGGGTTGGTCCATGGTGGCATGACGACAAAATAATGACCTTTGAGTGGGTGAGAGATAGATACAATTTACCCCTGGCTGAACACTATAATTTTTGCAGGATACATCATTTTATATATACGATAAGTGGAAGGGGAACCCCCCAAAAAAACACCTGGCTACTCAAAAAATTTAGGGATTCCCCCTTTCAGCCTGGTATTATTAGCCTCATGTATGAACTATTTAATGAAAACTCATGGGCAAACAAACCAGACTATACCAAAGCCTGGGAGAGGGATTTGGGCACCGAGTTGGCAGATAGCACATGGGATAAAAGTTGGCAAGGCTTAAGTAGGGGATCTTTAAATTATAGTCTGCTTGAGACTTCAATAAAGGTCCTACACAGGACATATATTACTCCTTTTAAGCTAATAAATGGGATCCAAAACGGAGCAGCTCATGTTTTAGTAACAGTGGTAATGAGGCTACATTTATTCATGTCTGGTGGGAGTGTTCGGCATTCATAAGACTATGGGAAGAAACATGCTTACTAGCTTCTAAAATGTTTAAGATTGACCTAATAAAATATTTTTTTAAAGAAAAAATACACATAGCTAGTAGTTGGAAAACCCCAAATTAAAACTTTCAGGAATTAATAAAAAAAATCAACTATTTACTGCTCAACGAGAGATTTAACCATGTAGTCTTGGATAGAATCACCCAGTTCCAGACAATTTGGGATCCCTGGATAACATCCATAATAAAACAGAGAGGTCGCCTACTGAAGCCTGCCCTAGGGTAACCCAAGGGCGATTGAGCAGGTTAGATATTGTAAATAATAAGCTACTGCTGGAGTGATGATAGATAATAGGACTTTACTATTGTCTGTTTTAACATGTCTTAGGTTTCTCTTAAAAATTGCAATCACAGTAAAAAAAAGAAAATGTATTAACCAAAAAAGAAAAAAAAGAAGGCCTAGCCACCTAATTTTAACAAAATGTCTTCATTGTAAATATGTATTTTTGCACAACTGTTGTGTTAGGCAAGACTGTTCAATATGCTTTCTTTTCCATTACATGCCGTACGCCTTCTGGCATAAAAATAGAAATTCAAAAATTAGATATTGTTGCAGCCGCTGCTGTTGCAGCGGCCAGAAAAATTGACCTTTGTTCCCCAGGCAGAAAGTGCCATAAAACATTGCCTCTTCTTGAACCCTAGTTGGTGGCGGATAATTCACGCAAGTCATCCGGCATTCACAGATAACAGACAGCAGCGTGTGGACCATTTATAGTCAAAGGCAGCTCATCTATCAGGCCTTTTTCAGTCGAATGTATCGCCCAGTGTCAGTCCCTTCGGGATCCATCCCTCATTCATCTTTATAAAGGTGAGGCAATCTAGACTTTTTTGCCCTAGGCGACTTCTCTTCTCGGTGACAAAACCTCCTGCTGCACTGAAGGTCCTTTCTGACAGGACACTTGAAGCGGGGCAGGCCAGAAGTTCAATTGCAAATTGGGATAGCTCAGGCCACAGGTCTAGCCTGCATACCCAGTAGTCAAGGGGTTCATCGCTCCTCAGAGTGTCGATATCTGCAGTTAAGGCGAGGTAGTCTGCTACCTGTCGGTCAAGTCGTTCTCTGAGGGTGGATCCCGAAGGGCTGATGCGATGCGTAGGACTGAAAAAGGTCAGCATGTCCTCCATCAACAACACGTCTTTTAAACGTCCTGTCCTTGCCGGCGTGGTCATGGGAGGTGGATTACTTTCACCTCTTCCCCTGTTATATTGCCCTTGTGCTGTGACATCACCCTTATATGCTGTGTAAAGCATACTTGTTAATTTGTTTTGGACCTGCTGCATCCTTTCTGACTTGCGGTAATTTGGTAACAAATCAGGCACTTTCTGCTTATACCGGGGGTCTAGTAGCGTGCACACCCAGTACAGGTCGTTCCCCTTCAGCCTTTTTATACGAGGGTCCTGAGACAGGCACGACAGCATGAACGACCCCATTTGCACAAGGTTGGATGCCGAGCTAGTCATGTCCCGTTCCTCATCCTCAGTGATCTCGCTGAAGATATGTTCTTCCCCCCAGCCACGTACAACACCACGGGTACCAGATAGGTGACAACGAGCACCCTGGGATGCCTGTTGTGATTGGTCTTCCTCCTTCCCCTCAAAGCCACATTCCTCCTCTGACTCCTCTTCCTCACAATCCTCTTCCAGCGTTGCCGCAGGTCCAGCAAGCGATGCTGATAAGGCTGTTTCTGGTGGTGATGGTGACCACAACTCTTCCTCTTCCTCGTCACGCTCATCTACGGCCTGATCCAGCACTCTTCGCAGGGCACGCTCCAGGAATAAAACAAATGGTATGATGTCGCTGATGGTGCCTTCGGTGCGACTGACAAGGTTTGTCACCTCCTCAAAAGCGTCCAGTAACGTGGCAAAAAAATCCCCAGCTCCGCAGAGGCTGTCCTAGCACCCCGGTCATACAAATACTCGTTAATGGCTTTTTCTTGTTGGAGCAGGTGGTCAAACATTAGGAGTGTTGAATTCCAACGTGTGGGGCTGTCACAAATCAAGCGCCTCACTGGCATGTTGTTTCGCCGCTGGATATCTGAAAAGTGCGCCATGGCCGTGTAGGAACGCCTGAAATGGCCACACACCTTTCTGGCCTGCTTCAGGACGTCCTGTAAGCCTGGATACTTATGGACAAAGCGTTGTACGATCAGATTACATACATGTGCCATGCACGGCACATGCGTCAACTTGCCCAAATTCAATGCCGCCAAAAAATTTCTTCAGTTGTCACAAACCACTTTGCCAATCTCTAGTTGGTGCGGAGTCAGCCATTGATCCACCTGTGCGTTCAGGGCGGACAGGAGTGCTGGCCCGGTGTGACTCTCTGCTTTGAGGCAAGTCAACCCCAAGACGGCATGACACTGCCATATCCGGGATGTGGAATAGTATCTGGGGAGCTGGAGGGGTGCCGTTGATGTGGAGCAAGACGCAGCAGCAGAAGAGGACTCAGCTGAGGAGGTTATGGAAGAGGATGGAGTAGGAGGAGCAGAGGAGGTGGCAGCAGGCCTGCCTGCAATTCGTGGCGGTGTCACCAACTCCTCTGCAGAGCCACGCATTCCATGCTTGGCAGGAGTCAGCAGGTTTGCCCAATACGAAGTGGAGGTGATATACCTGCCCTGACCATGCTTTGCAGACCAGGTATCAGTGGTCAGATGGACCCTTGCCCCAACACTGTGTGCCAGAGATGCCATTACTTCCTTTTGCACAATTGAGTACAGGTTGGGGATTGCCTTTTGGGCAAAGAAATTTCGGCCGGGTACCTTCCACTGCAGTATCCCAATCACTAAAAACTTTTTGAACGCCTCAGACTCCACCAGCTTGTATGGTAAAAGCTGGCGGGCCAAGAGTTCAGACAAGCCAGCTGTCAGACGCCGGGCAAGGGGGTGACTATGTGGCATTGGCTTCTTACGCTCAAACATGCCATTGACAGACACCTGACTGTGGGGAGATGAGCAGGAACAGCAAGAGGCGAGAGACGGAGTGGTGGAGAGTTGAGAGGGGGCAAGGAGGACAGCAGTGGTTGATGTGGATGAAGATGCTGGACCAGGAGGAGGATGGCGGCTTTGAGTTTGTGTGCTGCTTGTACTCATGTGTTGATCCCATTGGCGTTTGTGATGTGACATCATGTGCCTTCGCAAAGCAGTTGTACCTAGGTGGGTGTTGGACTTCCCACAACTCAGTTTCTTTTGGCACAGGTTGCAAATGGCATCGCTGTTGTCAGAGGCAGACACACAAAAAAAATGCCACACTGCTGAGCTTGGCGGTGACGGCATTCTGGTGGTGGCAACAGCATGCGTTGATTGGCGTGCTGTCTGGCTGACCCCGGGTGCTGATGCATGCTGTCTGACTGTGCCACTAGCTCGTTGTGATGACCTCCCTCTACTTCCAACTCGTCTCCTCCTCCTCTCTGTCTCCCCATCTGAACTTTCCCCCTGTTCTTCTTCTCTTCTAGCAGGCATCCACGTGACATCCACGGACGCATCGTCATCATCATCATCACCCGCCTCACTTGTATATGACAACTGAACAAAGGAAGCAGCAGCGGGTACATCATCATCATCATCATCACATCGTACGTACATGTGTGTAATGCTGCCTGACTGAGACATATCCCTGTTATCTACATTCTCTGGCAATAATGGTTGCGCATCACTCATTTCTTCAAACTGATGTGTAAATAACTCTTCTGACTGATCAATTGAATTGGCTGTGGTACTAGTGTTGGTGGTGGCGGCAGGCGGGTGAGTGGTAACTTGAGAGGTGCCCGAAGCTAAGCTGGAGGAGGATGGTGCGTCAATGTTCCAAGCGGAAGCTGTAGAAGATTGGGTGTCCTGTGTTAGCCAGTCAACTACGTCCTCTGAACTTTTCAAGTTCAGGGTAACTGGCCTCTGAACACTGGGCATTATTGTAGGGCCAAAGGGAATCACAGCACCACGACCACGACGGCCTCTGCGGGGTGTCCTGCCTCTGCCTGTCATTTTTTTTTTAAATGTGGACTGTTGGTACCCCAACTAGACTGGTCTGGTTGAACTTGGCACAGTGTATTTTAAAATGATGAGAAAAACATGTTCTGTAAACTAAAAAAAAATCATTTTAGGAGGTTAAGAGAAAAAGAAACCGAATGGGGGGATACCGAGCAGAGCACACCATCTACAGCCCACTGGGAGACAAACTCATCCATTCCCCCAGTGGACAAAGCCAGGTGGTACTCTGCCCGGATACGGGAGCGCACCAGCACCCGGAACATGGCCTCAGGTGACAAGGGAAGCCCCCCTATCAAACACTGCTTCCTGGACTTATATATAGCCAATTTGGCTAATGCCAGGAGCAGGTTGACGAGGAGGTCCCTGGCCTTATTGCCCCGGGACACTGGGCGCCCAAAAATAAAAATGTGAGGGGAGAAATGCAGTCAGAACTGCAGGAGGAGGCCCCTCAAGAGTGACAAGAGGGGCTGCAGTCTGGCGCAACTAAAATAAATATGATGCACGGACTCTCCCTTGCCACAGAATGGACAAGTGGAGGGAGAGTCCGTGAATTTAGCTAAGTACTCTCCCGTGCTCAGTGCACCATGGAGCACTCTCCAACTCAAGTGCCTCTTGCCCTCGTCAGCTGGTAGGACCCGCCTCCAGATGGTATCGGGACGGGTCACGAGGGCAAGGAAGTGCACTGTATGGAGCACGAGAGAATATAAGCTCTTCCTCGGCATGCCGCGAAAGCATGCCGAGGGTATGTCCCTCAACTTTGAGAGGTTGGGGACAGGAGGAGCCTGAGGGTAAACACGGGGCTTGTGTCCAATGCAAACAGCCGGAGCAGGGGTGTTGAAAGGTGCATGTGGCACTCCGGCCTGCAAAGCCCCGCAAAGGAAGGTGCGCGAGTCGGGGGAGATGGCATCCCTAATCTCCTGGAGCAAGCGCCCTGAGACTTTGGGCATCACATATCCCAAACGGAGCGCAAGCTCCTGGGGTGACACCCAATCAGAACGCCCGTATTCCAGGAGATCCCCGACTCGGGTCATCCGTGCATGACTAAGGCGGCGGATGATACAGGGGGACTGTAACATTGGAGCCCCCACTGCTGGATTAAATAGCAGGGGCTCCGTGAATATTTCATCCCCCAAAGGCACGCCCTGCCTGATCACGAAGACCATGCTCCAGGCCTTGAGGGTTTCCTGGTAGTATGCCGGCAACACAGAGAGGTCTCTCCCAAACCCCTCGGGCCTGATCAGAAATAATTGCCGGTCATACCCCAGGTTGCGCAACTGGCGATAAAAGCTGGATGCCAGTGCGCACCACTGCGGAGAGGGATCTGCATATAGGTATCTCTGCAGGTACTGAAGGCGGAAGGTGGACAACTGGGAGCACACACAAACTACTCCCTGTCCACCCTCCACCAAAGGCAGACTTGCCACCCCTGCAGAGACCCAATGCCTTCCCATCCAGAGGAAATCTAACAAATTCCTCTGGATATTGGTGACAAACTCGGGGGTCGGACTCAGACAAATCAGCCGGTGCCAGATCTGAGAAGCCACCAGCTGATTCACCACTAGAGTCCGCCCCCTAAGGGAAAGCATTTTTGCTAGACCCCTCCATCGTCCCAGACGAGAGAGGACACTGCCCTCTAACTCCCTCCAGTTGTCTGGGACGGAAGCGTAGACCCCCAGATATTTAATGACATCTGCCTCCCACGTGATGTCACGAAACGTGGGAGGCAAAGAGTCTACCTGTAAATTACCCTCTAAAAGGCCTGTGCATTTGGACCAGTTGATCTGAGCGGAGGAGGCAGCTGAATATACCTCCTGGCACTGTTTTGCCAGCTCAAGATCAACTGGATCCTGGGCCACGAGGAGCACATCGTCAGCATAAGCTGAAAGGACAATCCGCATGTCTGGATCTTTTAGCACCAGCCCTGTGAGCCTTTTCCTCAGTAGGCAAAGGAAAGGCTCGATGGCCAGTGCATATAACTGTCCAGACAAGGGACATCCTTGACGCACCCCTCGTCCAAATACCAAAGGTGCTGTTAGGGACCAATTGATTTTAAGTAAACACTCTGCAGAGGCGAACAGCATTCTTATAAAGCCCACAAACTGTGGGCCAAAGCCGTACGCTTGTAGAGTGGCTATGAGGTAACCATGGTCCACAGTGTCAAACGCCTTCTCTTGATCTAAAGAGAGAAAGGCGAGTGACAGACCAGTCCTGCGAGAATAATGCAATAGATCCCGGACCAGAAAGATACTATCAAAGATAGTCCAGCCCGGGATCGCATAGGACTGGTCAGGGTGAACCAATTCTGCCAGCACAGACCCAAGTCTAAGCAAGATGGCTTTAGCTACAATCTTGTAGTCTGTGCTGAGCAGAGAGACCGGTCGCCAGTTCTTAATAAGCCGGAGATCCCCCTTTTTGGGCAGCAGGGCAAGTACTGCCCTGCGACAAGACAGGGGCATCTCCCCGGTCTCCAGGGCTTCCCCAAGGACCAGATGAAAATCAGGTCCCAGAGTCTCCCAGAAAAATTGGAAAAACTCAACAGTCAGTCCGTCCAGTCCTGGAGACTTCTCACAGGACATGGCACGGAGGGCTTCAGAGAGCTCTTGAAAAGATAGTGGTATATCAAGCCGCTCTCTTACACCCGCACTGACTGTGGGGAGCCCCTCCCATAGCACCCTGCAGGCGTCTGGAGAAATGGGATCCGGAGAGTACAGATCTTTATAAAAGTTCCGGGCTCTATCCTGGATACTCTCCGGATCTGTAAGGGGGGCACTGTCTTCATCTAGAAGACAGGTGATGTGCCTACTGTTACCCCCCTTTTTCTCCAGTGAGTAGAAGAGGCGCGAGCCGCGGTCTAGATCTTTGAGAAAACCTAAGCGGCTGCGCACGTATGCCCCCTTGGCCTGGTGTAGTTCCAGGTCACAGAGGACACCCTTCCTCTCTACATACTCGCTCTGCAGGGATTGGTCCCTACAAGTGAACAGCCTCTGCTCCAGGTGGAGTACCTCCCCCCGGAGTGACTCCAACTCAGCTTCGCGCTGCCCACTCGCACCCTTGGTATATTCCTGACACAGAAGTCGCAAATGAACCTTGCCCACGTCCCACCACAGTTTTAACGTGGCAAAGTCCCCCTTGCAACGCCTCCAGTCCGTCCAAAACGCCCGGATCAATGTCACGAGCCCCTGGTCCTACAACAAAGCGTTGTTGAAGTGCCAATAGGCGGCTCGTGGTGCTGTTGGCGTTAGCGCCACCGTCACAGACACACAGTTGTGGTCTGTGAACGGAGCCAGCCTAATGGCACAAGAACCGACTCGTGACATATAGTGACTAGATATATATAGTCTGTCGATCCGGGAGTGGGACACCAGACCGGCTCTCACCCTGACGTAGGTGAAACCGTCTGATGCCCCTGGGTTCTGCTCTCGCCAGATGTCCTCCAGGGAGAAGCGGGCGATGATCTCCCGCAGCGCTGACGCAGAAGGCGGGTACGGCTCTGGACTATTCCGGTCCAGAGCGTCGAGGGTGCAATTGAAATCACCCCCGAGTACCAAACACTCATCTGCGTCAACCGTCTCCAAAAACTGGGACAGTCTGGCGAGGAACCTCGCTCTCTCGGGCCCTCCAGCAGGGGCATATATATTAACTAGGTTAATGATGCTACCCTGCTCTCGGACCCGGAGGTGGATTAGACGGCCTGGGATAACAGCTTTCACAAGCAGCAGCTCTGGCTGAAAAGACTCTGAGAACAGGGTCACCACTCCACATGACGCCGATGTGAAGTGGCTGAAGAAGACCCTGCCTCTCCACTCCAGTTGCCACGAGGCCTCAGCCTCTGGAGTGGTGTGAGTTTCCTGCAGGAAGCTCACAGAGTACCCTCCCTGATATAAATAGGAGAGTACCTGGAACCTGCGGAAACTGTCTTGACAGCCATTGGTATTTAGCGTGCTGATGTGCTAAGCCATTACTGCGTGTCAGGAATTGTGCGTTCCTCAGACCCTTGAGACTGCTGATAGGACACGCACATTTTATAGAATTTCCGGACGCGGAGATGCTCCGCAGTCCCAGAATTCTTGGCCCTAGTGCTGACCACTAGATATTGCTGGAGAGAGTGGAGAATAAACGACATATTCTTCCACCTCTCCAAGGCCAGCCGCACCTTCCTTTTCTTTTGTCCATGAAGGGTGCTCTCAAGGAATAGATCTATTTCCTTGACAGGGATAACCCACCCATAATCTGATGTTCCTTCTAGTGGGTCACCCCTGGGCTCCTCTTGGCTGAGGGCTTTTACTCCATCCTCCCCGACTGGAGTCAGTTTCCTCAGCTTTATTCTCAGGGACCCCCTCTTAGATGATACAGAAGGAGTCCCTTTAGCACCCTTCAAGGTAAATAATGGACCCTTGGATTGCTGCTGCACCCCTGTAGCTTCAGGAGTGCATTCAGGGGTAGCTGGCTGGACAGCAGTGGCTGGCATGGCTTCCTTAATGGAAGCCTTGGAGGCTTTATATGCCTCCTCTACCAGTTCCACCGCTGCTTGTTCAGCTTGGATGGCACCGATGTTAGGGTCAGTGGACGGCTGAGGAGGGTAGACAGGCTCTCCCATGATGTTAACAGGAAAACCTGTTTTATCACCCTCCCCCATTTCCACTTCCCCTTGTGCCACATCCCCCCTGACAGACAAATCCATGGGGTCCTGAATGGGGGTCATGCCTATATTCCCCCCCTCCAGTAGTGACTCGGCCTGGGGCTCTAACAAAGCCCGAGGTACGTCACTAGAGAGTGACACTGGAGGAGGAGACTGACTGGTGCCCTTGAAGCTCAGCACCTCAGGGACACTGACTACCCATTCAGCAGGGGCTTTGTTAGGACCCCCCTCAAAGGCCAGAGGCAGAACCTGATCTTTCTTGTCTACCCCTGCCTCACTTGGGAGACCCTCTTGCCACTGCTTTTCCTCCAGACCCTTTTCCACATTAACCCCTATAGGGTCTGGAGAGAGAGATGTGTGGTCTGGCACCGGCTGGCTGAGCTTAATAACCGGGCCAGACAATGTCACCGGATGAGGAGGAGATGTTTTGTTCCTCTTCTTGCTTTTAGAGGGAGGTGCTCCACTATAGAGCACTTCCCACTTATCAGCAACCTCCCTGTTGGTTTTATGCTTCCTCTTCCTGGGGACGTCACTCCTGGAAGAGGAGCTGCCACTAGCTGCCTCCCCTTATTATCCCTCTGCTTACACTGTGCCCCCACACTAACTGATGTAATTATGGTGGGGGCAGATTGGGACTTGGGAGATGCAGCTGTGACACTGGGAGGACCGGTGACATTCTTCCCCTTTTTCCCCGTGTCTGCAGTCTTGCTGGAGACCACAGACACAGATGGCTTTTTTGGGGAAGAAGGGGGTTTGGAGGCCGTGGTGGTGGCTTGAGGAACGGCCTCCTTGCCTGAGCTCTGTGGTGGGGCTATGACCCTTGAGGTCCCCGCTGTTATGGGCTCAGCGGGGATGGGTGCCGTACTGACGGAGGTGCCATTTGCTGGGGCTGGGGCATGATGCTTTACATTAGGACAATTCCTACGTGTATGCCCCAACCCTTTGCAATGATAGCACTGCACCTCGTAGTGCTGTAAAAAATCCTGTACAGCACCCCCTCAAATGGAACCCCAAAAGACCCCTCTATGTTTTCTGCACCCTGAGGCAGGCACATTTGTACCTGCCTCTTGAAAGAGAGCACATGACGAAGTGCTCTCTCTCTGCACCCCAGGGGAATTTTTATAAATGGTGTTTTTACTTCCCCTAGGGTTAGCAGGTGGGGGCGCAGGAGGGAGTCTGGTAGGAAGGGGGGCACATTAGAGAGTGTTACTTTTGTGCCCAACCCTTCCAGGGGTTCTATTGGGACATATAATCCCCCCACTGTGATGCCTCTCTGTATAAGAATGTGTGCAGCAGCCAGAGTACGGGTAAAGAAAACTGCTTTCCCGTACATTTTGCTGGCTGCTACTATAACAGAGGGGCCGATGACATTAGCTGCAGCACGCAGATAGATATCAATGCTGTAGACCCCAGACATCTGACATTTAACCCCATGCTTCCTGGTGATCTGCCCCTCAGCCCCAGCGGTGGTATTACTGGGGCCAGCAGAAACCACCTGTGACCAGGTATTAGCCACAGGGGTAGGTCTGCTGGCAGAACCACCAGGAGCTGGGGCTGCCTTATCTGCCTGGGGCCTATGCTGTGCAGTGCTGCAGCTAGGATTTTCAGGGGACATTATTCCCCCTTTTGACCCCTGAGGCTTCTTAATGGTCTTATCCCTCATGTTTAGACCCTTTTTTTTTTTAGTTTATTTGTTTTATTTATTTTTATTTTTTGTTTTATGATTTTTTACTGTTTTCTTTTTTTTTTCAAATATAAAAGTGGGAAAAAGAAACAAAAAGACAAAACTAAGGGAGACAAAACTAAGGGAGAGAGAAGAGAGGTGATGCTTGGCAGTGGAAGGGTTAATGGCCTGTTGCAAGGTGTCTAATTGCAACAACACAGAGAACACAGAGGCTTTTTAACCCCTCTGTGTCTCTGTGTCAGATGTTAAAAAAAAAAAAGCCTTTTCAACAAAAATTCTAATTGTTTTCCCCCCCACTGCCTACAAAGATGTTACTTGTCTTCTCTCCCCCAAAACATAAAACCCAACACCAAACAAACAAAACTTCAACAAAACCTAATAAACTTTTTAAAAGAAAAAAAAGTCAAAGTAACAAAGCTCCAGGAGTGAAGGTGTAGTGCTAAGGTAGGGGTGTGGCAAAGTATCCAGGAGACAGCTCACTCTCCTGGGATAGAGACTTGAGCCTGACTCCCAGAAAACTAAAACTTAAATTAAACTAAGAAAAATACCACAAAAACTCCCAAAAATAAACAACACGTGCACAAAGTGCTTATAAACAGAAAGGTGTTAAAATAAAACTTGTATTTGAGGGACTAAGACCCTAAAAAGCCTTTTGTTTGGAGCTCAAGCATGCACACAACATGCTCTCTTGCACAGTACTTGTAAGCAGGACACACACTATGGGTAGCGGTCAAGCAAATGAACTTTGATTGATGGTCAGTCAGGCAAATGCACTTACATTTAAGAAAAAAAAAGTTTGGGTTTTTTAAAAGTAGACAACTAGTAAACAATATTATATTGTATGCGTTGTGCACACACAGTATAAGCTGTGAGCCTGACACACACTTGCAAGCAGGGGCTAGCAGGGAGACAGGCAAATGAAATTAGATTACACAGAAAAAAAAAATGATGTTATAGCCCTAAAAATGGCTTTTTGGGGTGCTGTGTTTACAGCAGAGATCTGATGAGTCCTTCAGCACTGCACTGGACACTGAATAAACTTGCCTAGCTATGGTTTTCCCTATTGATGCAGCATCATCCAAACTGTCCCTCCTCTCTGTAAGACTGCAAGTTAATTATGATTCCAAAATGGCTGCTGTCCATGAGGTAGATGGCTCTGGAATGGAGTGTATGCTGCTGATTGGCTGGAATGTGTCTGCTGACTGTGACATGCAGGGTCAAAGTTTGCTCAATGATAAAGTATTGGGGGCGGGTCGAATCTCGTATATGTTCGCTGTTCGCCGCGAACGCGAACATGCTATGTTCGCCAAAAAAAGTCAGCCGGTGAACTATTCGCGACATCTCTATTGACAGGTCCATCAGCCAATCAGAATGGAATATAGGGGTGTATACCAATCTGATTGGTCACACCTTGGCGCCTTCTGATTGGCTGAAATTGGATTGACAACCATTTCAGCCAATTAGAAGGTGCAATTTCTTCTACCAGAAGAAGCGTTAGAGGCTTCATTAGCGTTGGTGAGCTCCTCCAAGGGAAGCTCCATTATTTATTTATTTTTTTGAGCAGCTGTTTTTCAAGAGCTCAGCTGGGGCAGAAGAGGAGAAGGACAGGGACATCGCAGCAAGGTAAGTTTAATGTATATTATGTTTAGTGTGTCTCATGTTGTGTTTATATGTGTACTGATGTTGTTTTATTCATGGTGGAAAGGTAAGTTTAATATTTAGAATATTTATTATTTTTTATGTAGTGTTTATTTTTGACTAATTTGATGTTTCTTTTTTTCCTAGGGGTGAGACCTGCAGCAGGAAACCCATCATCGCTGAAGGAGCATCTAGGCAAAGTATGTGGTCTTATTTATTCTACATTATGTTATATTTAGGGGTTTTAATGTAATGTAGATAGGGAGTTATGTTTTATAGATGGGGTAATGTTTTATAGATAGGGGATAATGTTTTATAGATAGGGGTTAATGTTTTGTAGATAGGGGGTAATGTATTTTAGATAGGGGGTAATGTATTTTAGATGGGGGTAATGTTTTATAGATAGGGGTAATGTTTTGTAGATACGGGGTAATGTATTATAAATAGGGGGTAATGTTTTATAGATAGGGGGTAATGCATTGCAGTCAGGGAGATATGTAATGTAGATAGGGGGAAATGTATTGTATTTAGGGGTATATTTGTAATGTATTTATTGCTGTATTGTAATGTTATGTATATTTGTGTATGTATTTTCTTTGAAGGTGTATAATTCTTTTTTTTATGTTTTTGTAGTGGGGGTTGTGCAATTTTCTTTTTTTCTTTTTTGTAGTGGGGGGTTGTGTAATGTACTTTTTTTATTTTTGTAGTGGGGGGTTGTGTAATGTTGTTTTTTATTTGTTGTAACAGTTTTTTTTTATTTTGTGTAATTAGTGGGGTGGGGGTTTAATAGGGGGTTAGGTAGGTAGTGTTATGTAGGTAGGGGTTAATAAGATAGGGTAGATGGGGGTCTGAAGGGGTTAGATTGAAGCGTATGGGGGTCTGTATAGGCCCCCATTAGAGATGGTTTAAATAGGCCTAGAAGGGGTTAAATAGATCTAGAAGGGGTTAAATTGGACCAGTTAGGGTTAGATAGGCCCAGTTATGGTTAAATAGGTCTAGAAGTGGTAAATAGGCCCAGTAAGGGTTAGATAGGCCCAGTTAGGGTTAGATAGGCCAAGTTAGGGTTAGATAGGCCCAGTTAGGGTTAGATAGGCCCAGTTAGGGTTAGTTTGACCCAGTTAGGGTTAGATTGGCCCAGTTAGGGTTATTAGGTACAGATAGAGTTAAATAGGCTCAGTTAGGGTTAGATAGGCCCAGTTAGGTTTAGATAGGCCAGATAGGGTTAAATAGGCCCAGTTAGGGTTAAATAGGCACAGTTAGGGTTAGATAGGCCCAGTTAGGGTTATATAGGTCTAGAAGGGGTCAGATAGGCCCAGTTAGAGTTAGATAGACCCAGTTAGGGTTAAATAGGTCTAGAGGGGTTAAATAGGTTCAGTTATGATCAAATAGGCCCGATTAGGGTTAAATAGGATTTAGTATGGGTTAATGGGGTATAGTTGAGGTTAAGGGGTTAATGGGGTATAGTTAGGGTTACTAGTGTAGTGTAGTGCTTAGACTTTATCATGAGGGTCCTGGAGGACCCTCATGGCATTTGTAGGCCTAACCTAGGGGTTAATAGCATCCTATAGGGGTCTATATAGACCCCTATTAAACTGAGGGGGTGTATATTGACCCCCATGAGTGATGGGGTTAATTTTAGGGGCTAGGGGGTGGGCTTGGGAGTAACCATTAATGTGCTGCGGGCCCTTTAAGGACACGCAGCAAGAAACTCAATCCCCAGGAATTCCCTGGGCTTTAATTTTGAATTCAAGCCTGTGGCTAGAAATTTAAATCTCGTAGATGCTGCTGGGGTCCCGCTCGGTGACAATCGGGACCCTCTGCAGCAAGGCAAGGGGTTAATGTGGGGAGCCTGCAGGAGTCCTGATCAGACCTCTGCATTATAGGGTTAATGTTAGGACACTGCAGGAGTCCAGTTCGGACCCCTGCATTAGAGGGTTAATGTGTGCACCCTGCAGGGATCTATATCAGACAACCTGCATTTCAGGGGTGATGTAGGGACAATGTAGGGACACAGCAGGGGTCCCGATCGGGTCACGATCAGGACCCCTGAAGCCAGCGTGGGGCTTAATTGGAGCAGTCGCAAGGGCTTCACAACCCTTGCAACAGCTCCAGGGTAGAAGTAAGCTGCTGCCATTTTTGTCCGTTTTACAGGCTTGACGGAAGGGTGATCGGAGCATTTGAATAGGCATGGGTGGTTTCATGCGGCCGAATTTCTTGCAGCTGCGTGGGATCAAAGGCTTTCCCTGCAGTAAGCTATGATCGGGGTGGTCGCAAAGGAATGCCTGACGGAGCCCTCGGCCGCAAGGGCATAGAAGAGCTAAGTAGGTGGCTGCCACCTATGCAGCTCCTACGGCCATCGATTGAATGAGGCTCTTAGAACTTAAAGCCATAATTGTTAAGAAAAGACTTATAGTTAAGAATAAAATCCTGATATAGAGAAATAGCTATAATTTGCTGTTAAATAGCCAGGATCATTAAAAAGATCAGTTTTTCTCAGTGTTGAAACTCCAACATGGACCTTCTGGCTTTAAATTGCCCATTCACAAAGTATTATGCCCCTCTAATCACTATTAATATTGCCCACCAAACAAAGACTCACTATTACAAAGGCTAATAGCTCCTAGTCCTGAGAGCACTACATCCCCAGCATGTAGGCATCACATATGACACCCCACATGGGCAAGCGGTCTGCTGCGCACATTTTGTATCAGTTTCCATACAGTTGGGGGGAGGCCAACAGAGCTTGCTTAAACTGAAAATCTGTGCAAAGGGAATAACCTTTGATATGTTGCACTCCACTGCAGACATATGGGCAAAGCAAGCAAATAGGTTTTGTTGTTGTTAGTTGCTCAGTCGGGACTTTTCTTGACCCTATGGACCAGAGAACGCCATGTACGTGCGTCAGTCACTGCCATATGATTCTTATCATGTTCATTAATTCAGTGACCTCATCTATCAAGCATCAGAGTCTTCTTTAGGGAATTCTGCCTTCTCAAGATATGGCCAAAATATTTGACCTTCAGTCTCATGATCATACCTTCCAGTGAACAGTTTGTCTTGATTTGCTGTAGTACCGATTTATTGCATTTTCTTTCAGTCCAAGGGACTCTGAGCAGTTTACGCCAACGCCACAACTCAAAGGCATCAAATCTACGTTGCTCAGACGTCTTTACGGTCAAGCCCTCACATCCGTATTTTACTACTGGGAAAACCGTAGTTTTAACTATGCAGTCCTTTGTGTAATATCTTTACTTTTTACTAGCTTGTCCAAACTCGCCATAGCTTTCCACCGTAGAAGCTACAGTCACCATCTGGATTGCAAGCCCGATCTCATATCGGATGTCTAAACACTAATTGATTAACGTTTAAACGCTATGTTTCACCGATGTCATGATGACGGTCTTATTTACTATTGGCTGTTTCTAAATCGCTACTTACGGGCTTGTTTAATTGATCATGATCATGCCCTAAAATGCTACGTATGGTTACATGGTTTATGGATTTGGCTTTCGGCCATGTAATTGCAAGCTTGTTAAATTAAATCGATCTGTAACTGTTGCAATTTTCAAGCCCGCAGACTTACGACTTGTATGAAGGCAATTGCGAATTTAATGAGGCCCATTGTCTGCAACAATGCAGGCATAAAGGCAAAGTACATTGATAATTTATAATGAATACTTGTCCATAATACAGCATGATGTAAGAGAAAGCACAAATACATATGTGTCTAAAATGTATTAAAATGATTATTCCAGTATGCCCATAATAATGATACAAAATGAAACACATAAAAAAGAAAAATATATAAAAAATATATATAAAAAAAAAATAGAGCATACCAGCAACAAATGCTCTTGCTACATCAAAATTGATTTTCTTAAATTATTTAAAGTGTTGATAACTAGTGTAATAATAGAATTCCCCATTATAGGATAACGATGAAATCTCTGGCTAGCATTAAAGATAACTATGCAAAAAAAATAAACATTATTACCTAGCGATGCAATTTATAATTTTAATGGAGCAAATCTAGGGGTATCAGATATTGAAAGGGATTTGGGAGTTCTTGTGGACAACCGCCTAGGTAACAGTGCTCAATGCCAAGCAGCATCTGCAAAAGTAAAATATTAGAATGTATTAAGAAGGGTATAGAAGCAAGGGAAGCAAATATATTTCTGCCACTATACAAACCCTAGTACTTTTGGAATATGGAGTACAATTTTGTGCACCACTATATAAAAAGTACAGCTGGAAAAAGTACAGAGAAGGGCAACAAAGCTAATAAAGGAAATGGAGGGGCTAAGTTATGAAGAAAGACTAAGCAAATTAAACTTATTCAAGGGATATGATTACCTGATATAAATATATTCAGGGTCAATACAAGGCTTTGTCAAGGTAAACTTTTTGTGCCAAGAGTTTTTCAACTGACAAGGGGACATCCTTTGAAATTAAAAGAAAAAAATGTTTTGCTTTAAAGAAAGAAAAGGGTTCTTCACAGTAAGGGTGCTTGAGCTGTGGAATTCTCTACCAAAGGAGGTGGTGACAGCAGATTCGATAGAAAACTTTAAAAAGGGATTGGATATATTTTTAAATAAAAAGGGCATTAAGGGCTATCCTGGATAAATAGAGAGAGAGTATTGATCCAGGGATGAATCGGATCGCCAGTATCTGAGGTCAGGACGGAATTGTATATTTTATTCCCTGTTGAGACAATTGGCAAAGTTTCACTGTTTTTTTTTAATTTTCTGCATGCCTTCCTTTGGATCAATTAACAATAAATCCGTTTATTGCAGATCAAAGAAGAGATAAAAAGGTTGAACTTGATGGACTAAAGTATTTTTTCAACGTAAATTACTATGTAACTATGTAATATCTTATCATAAGTTATTAGATAAATCCTCCGGATAATACTCATTATCTATATCCTAAAGGATATCCCCCTTAATAAGTATTGTTAGAATGGATTTACAGCCTCATTAAATTGGGGCTACATTTTAAAACGTAGCCCATAACTCCACATTTTATGGGTTACGGGTATTAAATTAGCCCTGTAACGTAGCTCGCAGCTGACTTGTGTTAAGGACGGCTACGTATTGAGCAACGTTGAACTTCGCTGCCGTAAATCCTTTCAATAAGCCCGTAACCGCTACGTTTTCAATTTAGCTATTAAATTGCAACGTAATCACTTGGAGGCAAGCAAGTAACACGCAAATAGAGCCCAAAGGCCAACGTGTGCTCGAGAGGACCCGCAAGGGGGTTAAGTGCAATACGTAGCACTTGTAAAGCAAATAAAAACTCACTACTGTACTAATATTGAAATTGAAAGTTATGTTAGGTCTTAGAATTAATAGGACAACATTCTCAAGCTCACAAATTGGCCCCGAAAAATACTTTATTTCATGTTTATATTTTGTGTTATATCGATCCCCACAATCAATGTGTTAAGACATATACTGTAACTCACATGTAATAGAATATCATATTTACGGCTTTATTAATATTGCATTAATCTGGAATGTGCGTCCGATTGTAAACTGTAATTGAAGCCCGTAGGACTTTGAAATCTACCCTCCCCTTTTTCAGTGACATAACGCTAATGGTCTCTTTTCCCATTGGCTCCGTTTGAACCTTTAACTACGGTCTACACTAATTGATTGTCCGCACGGCCGCAAATCTATCGTTCTACAAACGAGCTACGATTTTCGTCTCAAACCTGTAGCTTGCAGCCTGTTCCAATTTAATAGCAACATAACTCGGCCACATTTTAAGCATGCAGCCCTTATGAGCTACACGTTGGACTTAAGAGGCTCCAATTTAATGAGGCTGATAATCATGCATGGACAATATTCTGCAAATGGACAAACCATTAGGAATTAAACTCTATCAATTAAGAATGGGTATGACTGGGCAAACTCCAATTTAAAGAAGGGTAAAAAACGTTTTGAATATATTTATGGCCGGTAAATTAGCCCCTGAAGCTGCAAAGATACAATATACTAACACAATTACAGAAATGATGAATGAAAATCATAAACTGAAAGAACAGATTACGAATATGAAAGATATTGCCTTGTCTGAGAATACATTTCTGAGAATTGCAAATTGAAAAAGTTGCAGAGTGAATTAGATCAGTTAGAAAAGTATTTTCAAGAAGAGCCGAATGAGTTAGAAGATAATGATAATAATAAAGTTGCAAGAGGAATTTGATGATTGTTACAACTGTTCTTTAATTGCAGTCCAGAGAAAATGGACAACTGCCTCAGCTTTCATGGCTCCCATCCAGAAAGTACCTTCCTCCCACGTGATGCCTGTTTTTGAGGCAGATGGAAACAGTTAGTCCCAACAAAAACTGAGGGAAAAAAGGAAGGATAGATTTAATAGATTTTCCAGATCAAAGGAGACATGGAAGGTTACTCAAGCTGAATCAGATGCTTCTGATGACAATGGTGATGAAGATAGTAAAGCATCCTCAACTTTTCATTATTCCGCTAATATGCCAGATTTGACAAAGTCTCCATCTTTTAAACATACATGTAAAACCTAATTTACAAAAAATAATATCCTGTTATTAGGTTTTGTAAGCTTTTGTGTTTTTCTTTTTTCAAATACAAAGGGATGAGGTAGCGCCATTAACAATTTTATCTTTGTGGAGAGATGAAAAATATATTTCAGGGAATTACCCTATTTACTACTCATTACTAGACTTCCCACATTGGTTGACAAAGATAGAGAACCTGCAATTATTCCTGAGAATTCTTAAATATAAATATGATAATTGTACTCAGTACATCAGTGCTCAGAATAGAGTTCTAAAGGTATGGTTTGCAGATACTAGGCTAAATCATACTGTAACTAGGGCTCACTTTAGACAGAAACAGGATGTAGATACTGTTTTAAGAGGCACAGGTTTTCTTTGCCTCAAATCCTTAAAACACTCACTAAAAACGTATCTATTTAAAGAAGCTTATCACCTTCAGTCATAATATACATATTACATCTATTATCATTCCATACCTCTCCCATATCCTTTAGATTGTAAGTCTGCGAAGTTTTCAATCTTGTGTACATTTGATTTTAAGCTCAATGACAAGGACCTCTACTCTTTTTTCTTTATTGTGGTAATATTGTTTTGACTTCAACTTACCCCTGTATAGCACTACGGAATATGTTGGCACGCTGCAAATAAAGGAAATAGTAATAATAATTTTCAGGAGTACTCAAACCTATGGATGAAGAGATTTTACATGAATGTTTAAACGTTTAAATTCCCCGACGCAGGTCCTTTAAGGGCCCAAGGCACACAAATAGTTCAGGCAGGCAATGGGGATAAAATTAACCCCCCAAATGCTGGGGGTCACCATCGGGACCCCGCAATGTTCCCACATTAACCTTGCAGTGGAGGTCTCAATCGGGACCCCCACTGCATTTAAAATGCTAATTTCCTGCCTTGTGGGTCCTTAAAGCCCAATGAGACCCTAATTAACCCTAACACCCATGGGGCTTTATACAGAGCCCCTAATTAACCTTGTCACTCATGGGGCTCTATACATAGCCCCATGAGCCCCTAATTAACCCTATCACTCATAGGGCTCTATACAGAGCCCCATGAGCCCTTAATAAACCCTATCACTCATGGGGCTCTATAAAAAAAACATAAGCCTCTATTTAACCACATCGCCCCTAATTAACCCTGTAACTTATGGGGGTCTAAACAGACCGCTATAAGCCTCTAATTAACCCCATCAGTCCAATAGGGGTCTATATAGACCCCTATAGGACACTAATTATCCCCTATAATAACACTATAAATGCCACGAGGGTCCTCCAGGACACTCATGACACAAAGTCTAAGCACTACACTATTAACCCTAACTATACCCCATCAAGCCCTGTTAACCCTACCTGGACCCAATAACCTTATCTAAGCCTATTCAACCCTAACTGGGCCTATTTAACCCTAACTGGACCTATCTAACAAGCCTATCTAACCCTAAATGGGCCTATTTAACCCTAACTGGGCCTATTTAACCCTAACTGGGCCTATCTAACCCTAACAGGGCCTATCTAACCCTACCAGGGCCTAATTAACCCTAACTTGGTCGATCTAACTCTAACTGGGCCTATTTAACCCTAACTGGGCATATTTAACCCTAATTAGGCCTATCTAACCCTAATTGGGCCTATTTAACCCCCAATGTACCCAGTAAACACCTATCCTATAAATCACCTCCCACCCTACCCTATTGACACCTATATTACCTACCCAACACTAATAACAAAAAATAAAATAACACTTAATTACTGCAAATAAGAAACTTACCTAATTACTGAAAATAAAAAAAAACACCTAATTACTGAAAATAAAAAAAAAGACATTACTGAAAATAAAAAACAGAACACAATATAAAATAAAAAAGAACACGATAGAAAATAAAAAATAACACTACAAAAAAAAAAACATTACTGAAAACAAAAAAAAACAAATTTACAAAAAATAATAAAACCTAATTTACAAAAAATAATAAAACCTAACTTACAAAAAATAATATAACCTAATTTAAAGAATCAAAACACCCCACCACTACAGAAAATAAAAAAAGAATTACTCACCTAAAAAGAAAACACATGCACAAATAAACATAACATTAGAGTACATCAATAAATACAATTAAAATCTCCCCCTATCTACATACAGTATTAACCTAACTACATTATTATATAAATTAACCCCTATCTAAATACATTACACCCTATCTAAATACAGGGGTGCGACCTGCGGCAGGAACACTGTTGTCACTGAAGGGACATTGGGGCAAGGTATGTGGTCTTATTTATTATAATTTAAGTTAGATTTAGGGTTTTTAATGTATTTAGATAGGGTGTAATGTATTTAGATAGGGTTTTATGTATGTAGATAGGGTTTAATGTATTTAGATAGTGTTTAATGTATGTAGATAGTGTTTAATGTTTAGTGTAATGTAGTTAGATAGGGGGTTATTTATGTAGTTAGGTTAATACTGTATGTAGATGGGGGATATTTGAACTGTATTTATTGATGTACTGTAATGTTATGTTTATTTGTGCATATATTTCTAAATAGAGTAGGATTGGGGGGGTTATAGGATAAGGGTTTACTGGGTACATTTGGGGTTAAATAGGTCCAGTTACGGTTAAATAGACCTAGATAGGGTTATTGGTCCAGATAGGGTTAACGGGGCTTAGTATGGGTTAAAGGGGTTTACTTTTAGTATCATCAAGCATGTAGTTTTATTGTTTCACAAACTCCTCTGTGTGAAATCTGCCTCAGTTTCCCTTTCCATTAAGAGATCCATCAGATCTTCATCAGCTTGATGTTCTACACTTTTAGAATCCCAAATATCATCCAGCTTGTTGAAGCGTTTAAGTAAAATACGTTTTCTGGCAAACAAATTCTGGTTTGTTTTTGCTTCAAAAAGCTGAACTGATTTGTGGGAGAAAATGAGAGCCCTTTACCTAGAATATTCTTTTGGTCTGTAGTTAACACACATTAAGTTAAGTTTATGAACTGCAATTTATCTCCCATCACCACCTCTAGCTTCTGAAGCATCCCATCCTATTGTGGAATCTTTCCCCTGCCCTGTAATCCTACACTTGTCTGTCTCCTAGGCTTGGATTAGCTTCCTTTCTGTTTCCCTGTTGGTATTGAGCCCTTTTTCTGTATATGTCCTTGGCAGTGAGCCTAAAAATGTATGTGATAATGGGGATTTGTCATTGGCTAGGGTCATTCATATGGTTATCATCCTATAATAGTGATGTCGCGAACATCAAATTTTCGGTTCGCGAACATCGGACGCGAACTTTAATCAAATGTTCGCGAACGGGAGAACCCGGCGAACCGCCATAGACTTCAATGGGCAGGCGAATTTCAAAACCCACAGGGACTCTTTCTGGCCACAATAGTGATGGGAAAGTTGTTTCAAGGGGACTAACACCTGGACTGTGGCATGCCGGAGGGGGATCCATGGCAAAACTCCCACGGAAAATTACATAGTTGATGCAGAGTCTGGTTTTAAGCCATAAAGGGCATAAATCACCTAACATTCCTAAATTGTTTGGAATAACATGCTTTAAAACATCAGGTATGATGTTGTATCGATCAGGTAGTGTAAGGGTTACACACGCTTCACAGTAACAGACCAAACTCCCCGTTTAATGCACCGCAAACAGTCCCTTTGCACAACTGCAAACTCCCCATTTGCACAAGGTTGGATACCAAGCTAGCCATGTCCCGTTCCTTGTCCTCACTGATGTCATTGAAGGTCTCTTCCTCCACCCAGCCACCAAGGGTCCCCGAAAGGTGACAACAAGCCCCCTGGGACGCCTGCTGTGTTGGGTCTTCCACCTCCTCAAAGCCACCTTCCTCCTCTGACTCCTCTTCTTCAGACTCCTCTCTCAGCGTTGCCTCTGTCTGCGTTATTATAAGGTGTGTACTGTTAAGTAGTACTATTCCTATCTGTTTAATCCCTGTTACGTCCACTATTAGGGGACGTGTATATGGCATGATTTTTGGAACAGGGAGATGGAAAAAGATGCTTGGTCGGACCTACTTCAAATTTGGGGCACTGCGCGTGCAATCTAAGGTGCCACCAGATATGAGTGTCACTGTGCACTGGCAAAAGTTGGCAGAGTAGGCGCTGTAGGCCTCACACACACGCCTGTAGGCAGGCAACTGATATTCAATCGATTACAGTCAAAAAAGTGTTGTTTTATGTCACTGTACACTATGGTTGCACCAGATATGAGTGTCACTGTGCACTGGCAAAAGTTGGCAGAGTAGATGCAATAGGCTTCACACACAGGCTGGCAGGCAGGCATATGCAATTAGATTACACAGAAAAAAATTGTAAAATAAAATAAATGATGTTCTAGCCCTAAAAAGGGCTTTTTGGGTTGCTGTCCTTGCAGCAGATATCAGATGAGTCCTTCAGGTCTGTAGTGGAAGCTAAATACACAGCCTGGCTATCTATTTCCATATTAAATCTCCAGCAGCTACACTATCTGTCCTCTCACAACGAATGCAGCTTCAGAATTATTCTAAAATGTATGCTGTCCTTCAGATGGAAGGCCCTGGAAGGGAGTGTATGCTGCTGATTGGCTGGAATGTGTCTGCTGACTGTGAGGTGCAGGGTCAAAGTTTCCTCAATGATAAAGAATAGGGGGCGAACCCAAAAGCGCATGTGTTCGCCGTCCGATGAGAACGCGAACATGCCAAAATCGCTGCGAATAGTCCGCGGGCGAACTATTTGCGACATCTCTATCCTATAATGATGTATGAAAATCAGATGATGATGGGACCAGTGCAGATAAGTGGAATGTCTAGATTTGTATGTCCTTCTATTTTCTCTATGGCTCAAATTATAAACATGGCCAGATTTGAAAACTCTTAGGTCTGTTGAATTTCTCCCTTTTATTTAAAATTATTATTTTCTCTTTATTATCAAATTCAAAATGTATCTTATTTCTACATGTGCCTTTAAATTCTACATTTCTTAAATGCATACACTATCACTGAGAGATTAAACAAGACAGACAGATATACAGTTGTGCTCACAAGTTTGCATGCCCTCACAGAAATTGTGAAATGTGGGCATTTATTTTGAAAAAAAGACTGTTCATGTAAAAATAAATATTTTACTGAAGGATAGTGATCATATGAAGCCATTTATTATCACATAGTTGTTTGGCTCCTTTTTAAATCATAATGATAACAGAAGTCACCCATATGGCTGCACCTTCCTCCCCTTTGAGTCATTAATAAACACAATGTTCTTTCACCTGTACATTCAGCTAGCCTTATTTGTATGAATAACACTGTATTACTGAAAAGGATTAATCAAAGAAAACACTTGCATGCTCTTTTTTCAAAGGAGCAAAGGACAAGGACATCTTAGAGCATGTGCCTATCATTTTATTTTCTTTAACCTCTCATCCCTCATTTTAAGTAGCCTTTCGTCTTAAAGTTAAAGATAACACTATTTCTAAATAAAGCTATTGAATGTTCTTATCAACCAGTGATACATTTAAAAAAATAAAACTTTATGCAATATAATAATTAAACACTCTTATAATTAAACATTCTTATTAGAATCACTTGATTTCATCTCTCTTTAACAATTACATGGGAACATTCTGGTTGAGCCCACCATGAGATCCTTGGATCATATGTAAAAACAATACCATATTATGCCTTTTATACCATCAACTTTTATTCTGTGAAATGTATTCTTATTCATATATAATTTATTTTTACAGTAGCTTGAATCAATATGTTTGCTTAAAAGTTAATTTGACTGTCTTTGATACTCTGTCCAACAAATATTTAAATGAAACCTTGTCAATTAACAGAGAACTGCCATTTAACTGTTCTTGGGCAAACCATTGCTAAACCATAACTTTTTGACCATGCTTAAATCTTTATAAAAACATTTAAACATTGAGACTGTGTTGTTATAAAAGTTACCCCATAAACTAATTAGTGAAGTATGGATATTTAATTGTAGTTACAATTTAGTATGATAAGAATAAAAGCTATTTACATCATCCAAAATGTATGGAGAAATTCAAATTTAGAGAAAAAAATGCATGTTTTGCTAGAATTCAAGCAAATCAGAATAACTGAAATCTATTTCAAATGCAGGTCACAGATTGAATTTATGTAAAGAATTTTAATGTAAAAAGCTGATATTAAAATGTTCTAAATCACTCTAAAAAATAAGCAGATTATAATCAGACGGCAGGAAGTTAATTATTATTGTCCTTTATTTGCTACGCACCAAAATATTCTGTGGAGCTCTAAAGGGGTTAAGTACGAAACAAAATACAATATAAATGCAAGAATGGAGGCCTCTGTCATTGAGCTTAAAATCTTTCATACATAGTGCTTTCTCCCAAATCACCTTGCATGATTAAAAACTCAAGGCAAAAAAAAAAAAAGGGGGGGGGGTAATTTTATCCAAAAAGGAGATAAGACATCCCAGTAATAGGGTAAAAACTAAATTATAAAGGGGTGTTTTAAGTCCTAATAAAAGGCCCACAAAGTACACCTTTAAATATCAGCACAATAACTCCAAATTACTGTATCCACTGTATATAAATGAACCATAAGACTGGTAAGATTAGTAAAAAATAACTTTTATTGATATATGATAAAACACTGGTTAAAAAATAGACGGTTAAGAACTAATACAAGCAAAGACCGTCCTACTACATATAGTAGTAGTAATGGTAACTCACTGGATACAGTAAACAGTGTAACAATATTATATGACACGAATCCCCTGTGTATAAATGAACCATAAGACTGGTAAGATAAGTAAAAAATAACTTTTATTGATATATAATAGAATACTTGTTAAAAAACGGATGGTTAAGAACAAATACAAGTAAAGACCGTCCCACTATATATAGTAGTAGTAATGATAACCCACTGGGTACAGTAAACAGTGTAACAACATTAGATGACATGTATCCCAGGCAATAGCAATGGTGACACAGTAATCAGACAAGAGAAAAAGAATCACCTATGTGTAAAGGTGTTTTTAGGATAGATAGTAAGACAGGGGTATATATAAGGATTGTACACTATAGTATAGAGAACTATGGAAAAATAGAATAATTTAACTTATAGTAATTAGACTCCTGTCATCGAAATTCTACCTATGGATAACACATGTATATAGTGGCACCAATGGACTAGCAATAAACCATACAGACTGAAGTGTCTCCTCTCATTCCCTGCTGAACCCACTTATCCTAATGTATCTGTATTTTTTCTTTAACACTTGTGTCTGATTTGACTGATGTATGAGACACTTCAATCTGCATGGTTTATTACTTGTCTATTGGTGCCACTATATACATGTGTTATCCATAGGTAGAATTTCTAAGACATGAGTCTCATTACTATAAGTTCAATTATTCTATTTTTCCATAGTTCTCTATACTATAGTGTACAATCCTTACATATACCCCTGTCTTTCTATCTATCCGAAAAACACCTTTACACATAGGTGATTATTTTTCTCCTGTCTAATTACTGTGTCACCAGTGCTATTGCCTGGGATTCGTGTCATATAATATTGTTACACTGTTTACTGTATCCAGTGAGTTACCATTACTACTACTATATGTAGTAGGACGGTCTTTGCTTGTATTAGTTCTTAACCGTCTATTTTTTAACCAGTGTTTTATCATATATCAATAAAAGTTATTTTTTACTTATCTTACCAGTCTTATGGTTCATTTATATACAGTGGATACAGTAATTTGGAGTTATTGTGCTGAGATTTAAAGGTGTACTTTGTGGGCCCTCTATTAAGCCTTAAAACCCCCATTTATAAGATTGAAAACTCACAAACGTACAATATAATGGCACTGGGAGAGGCAGAAACCTGGGCAAGAATAACAGAGAAGTATTTGAACAGACCAGGATGAAAGTACTGAGAGTTATAGAGTGTGAGAGAGAATAGAAGTCAATTCAAATAGAGTACACTTAGATAAAGTACAATATTAAAGAACAGTACAAAATGAAAAAAATAGTAAAGTTAGTTGTTGTGCAGGTGGGTTAAATCATGAAAACTAGAAGAAGGTTATTGCTGAGTTGGTGTAATGAGCCAGAATTGTATAATTGTCCTGTTGTACAGTAGCACAGCAGGATAAAGGAAGCGGGAAAACATGGGAAGTAGATCAGGGTGGCAATAATGTATTGGGTTTGTTAACAATGTACTAGGCATTTTGTTAGCAGCTGTTGCTAATTGATCAAGTTTAGGTCATTTGGATTACTCAATAAAGTAAGAGAAATCAGGGCAGAGAGGGGAGTTCTCTCAGTTTCCCACAACTGTAGGGGCCAAGTACAGTTAAGGTTTTGTAAAGGAAGGACAATAATGTTAGCTGGAGAGAGAAAAAGAGAGAAGAAAAGAATGGGCAGAGAAAGGTGGGATATGGATGGGACAAATATAAGAAGCTTATAAGCTAGGTGCTGGTGCTAAGGAATGCAATGTACAGCATATGGGGTTGGTTACATACAGTAGATATGATGTTGGTAGTAATCCACATTTTAATTCTAGACATTTTCAATCTGCTTAAATATAATAACAGACAAAAAACCCCAACAAAGTCAGAGGTGCAGCGGGGCATAATAACCCAATCAGAGAGCAGTCGCTTTTTGTTCACAGAGAAGAAATATCATATAACACATCAGTCAGGTCTCACTCCATAGAGTGATCCTGCCCTGAAATACCAGACAATCATTCCCTGAACAAGAGAAATACCAAATCCCAAACATACATTTCAGCCTTTTGGGGCCTCTAGTGAGGTCCAGTTGTGGCACAGTGAGCAAGGAGTCTGGAGCTCCCTATGATCCGTATAGAGACCAAACTCCAGGATCATTTGCATACAGACATAAAAAACAACAAAGTCAGAGGTGATCAATCCAAGAACAAACTAACCCAAGTGAGTTTGTTCTATGGGCATAATAACCCACTCAGAGAGCAGCCTCATTTTGCTGACGTGTGCCCTTCACAGGGAAGAATTATCCTAAAGCACATCTGTTAGGTCTCGCTCCTAACAATGGTCCTGCAATTCTTCTCTGATCAGGAGAAACAGCAAATCCCAGACATATGTTTCAGCCATTGTGGGCCTAATCAGTGAGATCTATCAATACTCCCTAAGGTGTTGTGTGCAAGGAGTCTAACCTCTGGATTCCCTTTAACGAGACCAAACCAAACAAAAACCTCAGAGGCTGCTCTCTGAGTGGGTTACTATGCTCACAGAACAAACCCATTTGGGTTAGTTTGTTCTCGAAATGTGCGCCTCTGACTTTGATGTTTTTTTTAAATATAATAACAAACATACATGCATACTAATATGAATAATGATGGTAACAATAGTGGTTGTTATGATGCCATCCTCCATATCCTCTGTCAATACCTCACTTGGTGTGTATCTGTTTCAGTGTTTCTCAGTTTCCCAGAAATGCAGGTGCCAGATGCAGTGAAAATTGCTTCATTATTGTAATCTCTCAAAAAAAGATTTGCGAATTCCCACAAATTACATGAGAGTTGCAAACTTTTGCATTTATTTTGGTACAGGCGCTAATATAGAACTTCAGTGTTTTGCAGAGTAGCTCAGGTATACCCCTTTTCCATTACTACTTTAAATACTTTTCTGGTTTAAGGAAATAAGTTTGAAAGAGAGAAGGCAAGAGAAAATACTAAGAATAAGCATAAACAAGATTATTGTAGACTACATGTTAAACAAAAGTAACGGTTGATTATCACATTACCCTAATACTTTATTTATGTACATTCTTATTGGTATTTTATGTATCACAGGTAAATGATGAAGACTTTCTTTGTCTGTTTATCAAAACTTTTAATCAAGCAAAAATATAGTTTATCACTAAGAGCAGCACAAAATAATTTAGATTATATTTTTTTGGCCTGACATTTTACTGTGGGGCATTCCATCCAAGCATTAAGCCATAGTGACACTTATTGTATAATTAATACACCCTTGTGTTACTTTGATGGTTCTTAACTATGATATTTTTAAACATGGTAATTTCGAATTGACTTATTGAATATAAATAATGTTGATTCAAATGAGTCCACTTCAAATATTATACCCAGTACAATGCAATTTTGCAGTTGCTAACAAGGACAGGAGAAGGAACTGGCAACCCACTCCAGTAGCTTTGCCATGAAAACCTTATGGATTAGCACACCCAGAAACAGATGTGACTGGTGTGCTGTGGTCTGCGGGGTCACTGAGTTTCAGGCACAACTGAACAACTAAACAACAACAAGGTCAACTTTAAAATATTTAATTCATATTAATTCCATCAAACATAAGCATTCTGAGTTAACAAGAGCTTGCAACCTAATACGTTTTCATAAATAATGCATTTCGGTGGTATTTTGCTCCTGTAATATAGGAACACCCCTAAAAGTTATATACAGCACACATATACATTCAGTTATATTGATTGATTTAATCTATTTTGTCCTTGATTGAAATGTATGTTATGCTTGTAAATCACACATATTTATATTCTCCCATGCCACCCAAGATCAATACAAATTCCTGAAGCAGTACTATGAATTATACGTACACTTACCTTCCCAGCGCTCATCACAAACAGTGAATAGAATTGTCTTGTTGGCTAACTCTGGAAGCACACTGCTGCACTCCATGACAATCGCTTGTGGTATCATTATAATGCAGGACACAGTCCAAATAATTATAATGCTGTTCCGTGCTCTCTTGGCAGTACTTTTAAACATTAATGGATGACAAATTGCATACCATCTATCCAGGGCAATGCAGCTGAGAGTTAGCACAGAAACAGAAACAGAGACTGTCTGAAAAGGAAAAAGAAGGATAAAAGTTTGGTAGAAAACACAACATATTTTCTGTATAAATGTGCAAAGCTTTAGTTCTTAAACTAATCACTGGACATGTACAAAGTCAATTCAATCCATGGTACATTCACCTTGGTATACTCAGTTTGTGACTTCCATTTCAGACACAAAATTTTGCAGACCTCTCAAGATTATAATGTTTACTCATTTTGACAGCATAAACTGATTGTTTTTTTTAACAATAATTGTATTGTTACAAAAAATAAGAGTTACAATGACAAAGTAAAAAACATATTTTCAAAATATGCAATGTCTGACACGCAGGTCGATAAATGTTTGTAAGACAATTATTCTTAAATTGTTGAAGAACATATGCTTTAAAGTACAAACATATTGTGACTTTTCCTCAATCTTTTTCCATTTTCAACCTTAATAAACCAGGTATATGGATGGAATATTAAATTATCAATTATCATACCCTAATATTTTTAGGATATCCAATCCACTATCTGGTACAAAGGAAAAAGTAGAATAAATAGTCATGCGACTGTGAACATAAACCATAATCAACTAGTTGGGGGGAGGGAGTGATAACTGAAATCTCTGAATAATATATGTAAAGTAACCTGCTGTTTTATTCCTTTTTTTTTTTTGTTTAGCCATCAGATTTCATTAGGTATTGGTTCGTCTTAATACAGCATGCTTAAATATACATCACACCAAAGCAAGTAATATTTTCCGGATGGCACAAAAGACAATATGACATTTGTTAACCGTAGACTTCCATGTATTACGTATCAACCTGCACTCAAAGGGTCCAAGGACATCGCTAACCCATGGAATTCCACCACCCAGACCAAGTTTTTCCCATTTTATATTAGCAAAGCAGTGTAACATTACAGCAGAAGAGATTTATCAAGGGGGAAGATAAAAAAAAATAAAAGATTAAGAAAATTAAGAAAGGAAAAATAGCTACTAATCATTTTCAGGCACCTCCTCCACGCGCAGTTCCTTTTCACCTCCATCCACCATCTCCAGGGATCTCCCACATATCATGACCCTCCAAACTTGGGGATAAATCATATGCATCAAAGGTTCGAATTTCAAGGTTATCACATATGCATCATATTACATCCCATGCTACCCCACCAATATACTATCTGTCTGTGCAATCCAGGGTGACCATATGTCCATAAATTTTGGTATAGTGTCCTCTAGTAAGTGAGTCAATCGTTCATTGATGAGAATAAAATTAATTTTATTTATAATCGCATGTAGGCTAAGTATTGATGACCTCCAAGCAATATGGCTTTTTGTGGCTAACATTAGAAATTGAATAGGTTGGTTGTGATGTGTAAATAAATGGGGGCTGGAAGACCCAGAAGGCACACTCCAATATTCACGTCAATTTGAGCGCTAAACACTGTAGAGGCTAGTGTAAGGACCTTTTCCCATAAATCTTTAACCTTTGGGCATGTCCACCAGATATGTATGAATGAGCCTATATTTCAACAGTCTCTGAAGCAACTATTATTTTGGACAAGGCCACATTTGTAAAGCTTAATAGGAGTATGGTACGTTCTATGTATGACTTTTATTGATGTTTTAAGAATGCTATAGTGCAAGGATCCCTTTGTGGTTGTTCGCCAGACCGTCCCCCAGGATTCAACACTCAGAGAGTGCCCCAGGTCAGCCTCCCGCAAACGCATATACTTTGGTTTTAAAAGTGAGGTTGCCTCATGAAAAAGAATTATATAACAAGCTAATGGTTTTGCTTGACAGTGGATGATCTCTACAACACTCAGTGAACCAGTTGTTGATCAGGTTTCCAAATGTTCGCGTTCAATTTGTTATGAAGTGTTTCATTCTACAAAAATTGTAATGTTCCCTTAAAGGTAAGTTAAAATTATCTCTCAAATATTCAAAAGTAAAGCTTGTATTATTTGGAAACCAAGCCACATATCGTAATAAATTATTTTCCACCAGTGAATTGAGTTAGATGTGAAATGAATGGGAAAATGAGGATTCAGTATGACAGGGGTAAGATAAGATAGTTTTGGTGCCAGGCTCTTTTTCTGGGTGGCCCAAGACCAAATATTAAGTGAGTGTTTGATCATAGGGTTAGATATTGACCCAAGCACTATCCGTGGTTTGAGAGCTATATGGCTGTGTCCGATGAGAATGGAGACATTTCTAAATGTTCAGTAATTTAGGGGTTGATTCAGAGGGGAGTGGGAATAAAGGCCAGCTGAGCCGCCTTATAATATTGTTTAAAGTCTGGGCACGAGAGTCCACCCTTTGTTTTAAGTGTATACATATTTATTTTTTATATTCTTGGGGATCTATGATTCCATATAAATTTAAACACAGAGCTTTGAAATCTTTCCAGTTCTTTATAATCGATAGCTGTCAGGAGGGTCCGAAACATATAAAGAAGGCGGGTGAAGAATATTCATTTTCACAGAATTATTCTCCCCAGCCAGGATATCTGTCCCTTCATCCATTTTGCTAAATTTAGTTGTAAATCTCTATATAGAATAGAATAATTAGCTTTATAAAGATCCGACAACCTCTTAGTGATATTCACAACTAGATATTTAAAATAAAGGGCCAAGCAAAATTATAGGTTTGTTAAATGTTGTCAATATCTGGCTAGGACATAGAGATTCCCAATGCATCTGTCTTGGACATATTGATTCTTAACTCTGACAGGTCACCAAAGTGTTCAAGAGTTTGAAAAAGGTCTGGGACCGAGGTGGTAGGCTTTGTAAGAGAGCACAACATGTCATCAGAAAAGAGACAAGATTTAAGATGATGGAGGCCAAATTTAATTCCATGTATATTGGCGTTAGATCTTATGAATTGAGTCAAGGACTCGATTGCTCAAGCAAATAAGAGTGGCGAGAGGGGATACCCCTGTCTGGTTCCTTTTTGTATGTCTATTTGTGCGGGTGAATCCCCTGGGAGTTTCAGGGTAGCTTTGGAAGAATTATAATATGTCTTGATCAAATTAAAAAATTTGCTATTGAAACCAAATTTATCTAGCACTGCATGAAGATAGGGCCATTCTAAAGTATCAAAGGCTTTTTTCTATTTCAAGTGCTAATAAGCACATTGGGATTTTATTACTGGTTGCCCTAGAGATAGAGTCCAATGTACGTCTGACCGTTTGTCTATGGGGGATAAACCCTGTTTGGTCTTTATGGATAGCTCTAGGGAGAAAATCTGATATCCTGTTAACCATTATTTTTGCCAATATTTTTATATCCCCATTCAGCAAGGAGATGGGACGGTAATTATGAACCTCAAGTGGGTCTTTGCCTCCTTTTGGAATAAAGACAATATTCGCCGAATTCAATTCCTGAGGAATCTGATGTCCATCAAGAATTTAGTTAAAGCAGTTTGTTAAGTGAGGGGAGAGCGGGTCTGCATTTTTTTATAACAGAGATTTGAAAAAACATCCGGACCCCAGGCCCACCCCCACTCAGGCCCTTAATAGTTGTTTTAACTTCAAATTCTGTGACTTTGGACTTTAATAGAAAACACTCCTGGGCCATAAGCTTGAGAAGATCACAAGGTTCTAGGAAGGCCAGCCTCTGCATATCCTGATTCTGTGAATTAGATTGATATATTTGTTGAAAAAAAGTACAAAAATGTCTTTTGATATCTATGATATCTCCAGTAGGAGTTCTGATTCTATGATATCTATGATATCTCCAGTAGGAGTTCTGATTCTAAATATCTAGTGTATTTTTGAGCAAGTAATGTATCAGGTTTATTAGCTTTAGCATAGAACCAGTGACCCATCCATCTCAACCCCCTTTCTGTGTGATCTGATAATAATAAATCTAATTCTAGTCAAATTTTATCAATCTGTTTGTGCAATCTTTTGGATGGGTTCTGGTGATTTAACCTCTCAAGCTCTATTGAACTTTTCCCCAAAGGCTCCTCTCTAAGACAGTTTGCTTTTTATGTCATGAAGCTAATTTTATAAGGGAGCCCCTAATAAAAGCTTTATGAGCCACCCAAGTCCATCCAACATCTGATTCTTGATTAATATTAGTCGAAAAATATAATTCTATATCCCAGGCAATTTGCTCCCGATCATTGGACTAGATAAAATTCTCTCATTAAGCATCCATGAGAATGGTGGCTTACTGTTCTGGCCCAAATTCAGAGAGAGTTAGACCTAGTAATGGTCAGACCACGGGCACGGGCGGATATCCACCTCTTGTATATTATCTGACATAGCAGAATCAATTAGAATATAATCGATCCTAGAGTAGGATCCATGGACTGAGGAATAAAAGGTGTATCCCCTCTCATCTTGGGGCATCTGCCTCCATGAACCAAGCAAATGAAGCTCCTTGAAAATGGTATCAATTTGTTTCAGTATATTTGAAAATCTGCCACCCTGGTCCTGCACTGACCTGTCCAGACTAGGATTAAGAGCAACATTAAGGTCTCCTCCTAAAATAACCCGTCCCAAGTCAGCTGATCTCAGGTATTTAAGTAAGCTAATAAATGAGTTATGTGGGGTATTAGCTAGGGAATAAAAAGAAACTAAGGATATTCTCATACCCAGAAGTGTTCCTGTCAGGATTATAACATTTCCATAAGAATCATTTTTTTTGTGTTCAACCTTTAATGGGAAATTTTTATGTAATAAAATTGCCACCCCTACTTTCTTAGTAGGTATTGTTGTAGCACAAAAACTTTGGGTAAGTCTTATGCATAAACCTAGGAATCCCGTTATGTGAAAAATGAGTCTCCAGTAGTGATGTCTCGAACAGATCGCAGGGGGAACTGTTCGCGGCGATTTTCGCGAACACATGCGCTTTTCCGTTCGCTCCCTATACTTTATCATTGAGGAAACTATGAACATCATTTATTTTATTTTATAATTTTTTTTGTGTAATCTATGCCTGCCTGCCAGCGTGTGTGTGTGACAGGCTAACACCTAACAGCTTATATTGTGCTTATTTTCACTACTCATACCTGGTGGTGTAACATACATTGAAAACAACCATTTTTTTCCTGTGATCTAATTTCAGTTGCCTGCCTGTGTCAGGCTCACAGCTTATATTGTGCTCAGTGACATAAAACAACACTTTTTTTTACTGTAATCGATTGAATATCAGTTGCCTGCCTACAGGCGTGTGTGTGAAGCCTATTGCATCTACTCTGCCAACTTTTGCCAGTGCACAGGGAAACTCATATCTGGTGTCACAGTAGCTTGCACGCATAGTACCACTAATCAAAAAAAAAAATGACAGGCAGAGGCAGGCCACCCCGCAGGGGCCATCCTGGTCGTGGTGCTGTGATTCCCTTTGGCCCTAGAATAATGCCCAGTTTTCAGAGGCAACGTACCCTGAACTTGAACAGTTCTGAGGACATGGTTGACTGGCTAACACAGGACACCCAATCTTCTACAGCTTCCGCTCGGAACCTAGACGCACCATACTCCTCCAGCTTAGCTTCGGGCACCTCTCCAGTTACCACTCGCCCGCCTGCTGCCACCACCAACACTAGCACCCCAGCCGCTTCACTTGATCCGTCAGCAGAGTTATTTACACATCCGTTGGAAGAAATGAGTGATGCGCAAACATTAGTGACAGGGGATGTAGATAACAGAGATATGTCCCAGTCAGGCAGCATTACACACATGGACGTACGGTTTGATGATGATGTTGTACCCGGTGCTGCTTCCTTTGCTGAGTTGTCAGATACAAGTGAAGCGGTTGATGATGACGATGCGTCTGTGGATGTCACGTGGGTGCCCGCTATAAGAGAAGAAGAACAGGAGCAAAGTTCAGATGGGGAGACAGAGAGGAGGAGGAGACGAGTTGGAAGCAGGGGGAGGTCTTCGCAAGTAGCTAGTGGCACAGTCAGACAGCTTGCATCGGCACCAGGGGTCAGCCAGACAGCACGCCAGTCAATGCATGCTGTTGCCACCACCAGAATGCCGTCATTGCAGAGTTCAGCAGTGTGGCAATTTTTTGGTGTGTCTGCCTGTGACAACAGCGATGCCATTTGCAACCTGTGCGAAAAGAAACTGAGTCGTGGGAAGTCCAACACCCACCTAGGTACAACTTCTTTGCGAAGGCACATGATGTCACATCACAAACACCTATGGGATCAACACATGAGTACAAGCAGCACACAAAGTCAAAGCCGCCATCCTCCTCCTGGTCCAGCATATTCAGCCACGTCAACCACTGCTGCCCTGCTTGCCGCCTCTCAACCATCCGCCACTCCATGTCTCGCCCTAAGCAATCCCTGCTCATCTGCCCACAGTCAGGTGTCTGTCAATGACATGTTTGAGCGTAAGAAGTCAATGTCACAAAGTCACCCCCTTGCCCGGCAACTGGCAGCTGGCTTGTCTGAACTCTTAGCCCGCCAGCTTTTACCATACAAGCTGGTGGAGTCTGAGGCGTTCAAAAAATTTGTAGCTATTGGGACACCGCAGTGGAAGGTACCCGGCCGAAATTTCTTTGCACAAAAGGCAATACCCAACCTGTACTCGATTGTGCAAAAGGAAGTATTGGCATCTCTGGCACACAGTGTTGGGGCAAGGGTCCATCTGACCACTGATACCTGGTCTGCAAAGCATGGTCAGGGCAGGTATATCACTTACACTGCGCATTGGGTAAACCTGGTGACGGCTGACAAGCATGGAATACGTGGCTCAAATTTGAAGTGGGAGGAACGACCAAGCATCTTTTTCCATCTCCCGCTTCCAAAAATCCATGCCATATACACGTCCCCTGATAGTGGACGTAACAGGGATTAAACCGATAGCAATAGTACTACTTAACAGTACACACCTTATAATAACGCAGACAGAGGCAACGCATATAATCTTCCATGCTGTGCAGTGGAAGCCGCCAGACTCTGACCTGTGTATAATATTCCATGCTGGGCACTGGAAGCCCCCAGACTCTGACCTGTGTATAATCTTCCATGCTGTGCAGTGGAAGCCCCAGACTCTGACCTGTGTATAATCTTCCATGCTGTGCAGTGGAAGCCCCCAGACTCTGACCTGTGTATAATCTTCCATGCTGGGCAGTGAAAGCCCCCAGGCTCTGACCTGTGTATAATATTCCATGCTGGGCAGTGGAAGCCCCCAGACTCTGACCAGTGTATAATCTTCCATGCTGTGCAGTGGAAGCCCCCAGACTCTGACCTGTGTATAATCTTCTATGCTGTGCAGTGTAAGCCCCCAGACTCTGACCTGTGTATAATCTATTATGCTGGGCAGTGGAAACCACCAGACTTTGACCTGTCTATAAACTTCCATGCTGTGCAGTGAAAGCCCCCAGACTCTGACCTGTGTATAATCTTCAATGCTGTGCAGTGGAAGCCCCCAGACTCTGACCTGTGTATATTCTTCCATGCTGTGCAGTGGAAGCCCCCAGACTCTGACCTGTGTATAATCTTCCATGCTGGGCAATAGAAGCCCTCAGACTCTGACCTGTGTATAATCTTCCATGCTGGGCAGTGGAAGCCCCCAGACTCTGACCTGTGTATAATCATCCATGCTGGGCAGTGGAAGCCCCCAGACTCTGGGAGTCTGAAGAAGAGGAGTCAGAGGAGGAAGATTGCTTTGAGGAGGTGGAAGACCAAACACAGCAGGCGTCCCAGGGGGCTTGTTGTTACCTTTCGGGGACCCTTGGTGGCTGGGTCGAGGAAGAGACCTTCAATGACATCAGTGAGGACAAGGAACGTGACATGGCTAGCTTGGTATCCAACCTTGTGCAAATGGGGAGTTTGCGGTTGTGCAAAGGGACAGTTTGCGGTTGTTTGCGGTGCATTAAACGGGGAGATTGGTCTGTTACTGTGAAGCGGGTGTAACCCTTACACTACCTGATCGATACAACATCATACCTGATGTTTTAAAGCATGTTATTCCAAACAATTTAGCAATGCTATGTGATTTATGCCCTTTATGGCATAAAACCAGATTCTGCATCAACTATGTAATTTTCCTGGGAGTTTTGCCATGGATCCCCATCCGGCATGCCACAGTCCAGGTGTTAGTCCCCTTGAAACAACTTTCCCATCACTATTGTGGCCAGAAAGAGTCACTGTGTGTTTTGAAATTTGCCTGCCCATTTAAGTCTATGGGGTTCACCGATGTTCGCCCGTTCGCGAACATTTGATGGAAGTTCGCGTCCGCTGTTCGCGAACCTAAAATTTGCTGTTCGCGACATCACTAGTCTCCAGTAAAAAGATGACATCTGGGTGCAGAGATTTATATGATAAAAATGCTTTTTGTCTTTTAAACTGTGAATTGAAGCCTCCCACATTATGCAAGAAAAAAACAAAGGATGTGCCCATCATGAGACCCTGTGTTTATGTATTGCAAGTTTGTACCTGAGGTCTGTGAGGGAGTGGCATAGGAGTAGGACCACGAGATCCCGGAGATGGAGGAGGGACAACTGCTGAAACTTGAGTCCTGAAACAAAATGTTCAGAAGGAAAGGGGAAACAAAAAACATACTTTAAAAGATTAAACGTAACAGTGAGAATTATTCTTCAAACCTATACTCGAGGCACATATGTGCCAAGGGAAAAGAGGTAAGTGACCCAAACCTCCCTTATTTCCCCTTAAGTGAGGAAGAATAAGAAAAAGTTATAAAACAATCAATTGAGTAAACAAATACTCTATCCATAGTTTTGGGATTTCTATGGGCTTATGTAGATCCCATAAGCAAGATGCTAAAGTTTGCTTCATGGACATATTTCAGTCTTACTTACAGTGCCTTTGAAAAATATTCACCCCCCTTGACTTTTTACCTATTTTGTTACATTACAGCCTTAAGTTCATTGTCTTGTTAATTTGAATTTTAGGTGATGGATCAGAACACAATAGTCTAAGTTGGTGAAGTGAAATGAGAAAAATATATACATAAAACATTTTTTTAGAAATAGAAAACAGAAAATTGTCATGTGCGTATGTATTCTCCCCCTTTGTTATGAAGCCCATAAAAAGCTCTGGTGCAACCAATTTCCTTCAGAAGTCACATAATTAGTGAAATGATGTCCACCTGTGTGCAATCTAAGTGTCACGTGATCTGTAATTACATATACACACCTTTTTTGAAAGGCCCCAGAGGCTGCAACACCTAAGCAATAGGCACCACTAACCAAACACTGCCATGAAGACCAAGGAACTCTCCAAACAAGGAAGGGACAATGTTGTTGAGAAGCATAAGTCAGGGTTAGGTTATAAAAAATATCCAAATCTTTGATGATCCCCAGGAGCACCATCAAATCTATCATAGCCAAATGGAAAGAACATGGCACAACAGAAAACCTGACAAGAGACGATCGCCCACCAAATCTCACGGACCGGGTAAGGAGGGAATTAATCAGAGAGGCAGCACAGATACCTAAGGTAACCCTGGAGAAGCTGCAGAGTTCCACAGCAGAGACTGGAGTATCTGTACATAGGATGACAATAAGTCGTACGCTCCATAGTTGGGCTTTATGACAGAGTGGCCAGAAGAAAGCCCTTACTTTCAGCAAAAAACAAAATAGCATGTTTTGAGTTTGCCGAAAAGGCATGTGGCTCTACAAAGTATTAACTTTGGGGGGTGAATAGTTAGGCACATTGACTTTTTCTGTTATTTTGTCGTATTTGTTGCTTGCTTCGCAATAAAAAAAAAAACATCTTTAAAGTTGTGGGCATGTTCTGTAAATAAAATGATGCAAATCCTCAAACAATCCATGTTAGTTCCAGGTTGTGAGGCAACAAAACACGAAAAATGCCAAGGGGCGATTACTTTTGCAAGGCACTGTATAATTATGCTCAAACCTCCTTAGGCCATCCGTCTTCTTTTCTAAGATCCATAAGTGCCAAAATGTCTGCAGAAATAAAGGTTATAAACCATCAATACAAGTATAAATACAATCATAAACCTGAAAGATAACGATAAAGAGACTAATAGATAATCTAGTTTAATCGGCTGTAAAAATTTTCTGTGGTTGAGATAATGTAAGAAAAACATAATCCGAATATAAAGTAACAGTTATTTACAAAGGTATGCATTTAGATAGCTCTATTAGTTTCTCCATATTAGTGCTAGATTAGACATAATCCATTATTTAAGGCATAGTCCACTGCCAACATCTTAGCTGCAATGACCCTAACAGATTCCTGAGATCTGTCTGTTAGTAAAAGCAATACCCTGATCAGGTGAGGTATTAGTTATGTACAATATGATGTAGGAGCTCAGCCAGGGCTATCAAGCCGGACTTGAGGTCAAAATCAACCCCTAGTTGCCTAAAGAGGGGCCAGGAGTAGACCCTGCAGAGACTCCGCTTGCTTGCGTTGCCTTTTGGATTATTGAACTTCCATCCACTGTCTGGCTGGTTGTTGTGACAAATCTGGATCTTGAGAAAATCCTAATTTGTCCTCTCTAGTGATAAGATTTAATTGAGATAAAGTTGCCCAGCTGTCTTCCAAGTAATGAACGATGTGGGTATTTGCACCAAGCTGGAACATAAGGTTGAAGGGGAATCCCCATCAGTATCTAATATTGTTCTTGACTAATATTGACAGGGCTGGCTTCAACTGTTTACGTTTGAGAAGTGTACCTGGAGCCAGATCTGCATAGATTTGTATAGATGCTCCATTCGACCTGTCATAACTAGATGGACAGCAGTACATAGTGCACACAAAGTACGTCACGGTTCTGGGTTAACATGTATGTGTTGTTATGTATGTATTGTGAGCAACCATTTTGTCTAGCTGGGGCCATGTTGACTGGTTCTTGACCCCAAATTACATAAACTCCCCAGATGTCTTGACAACAAGAATTACTAACATTCCTGTCTCTTCCCCCTCCACGACCTGAGCAGACCAGGTCACATAGTATAAACACAGGTTTTTGCAACAGATCAAATCATAATACATTTCCAGACCCCTCTATCTGGTCTAAGATGGGTCATAAAAGTGAAGCAGCCCCTAACAATTAACCCCCCTCCCAAGCCTGAGACAGCTGGTGTGAGTAAAGCCAGGAAAACAACAAGAAAAAACATGGGTCTATGAAAGGAGGGATGGTCTGAGAGGAGTTAGCTGGTGGGTGGGGAAAGTGGTTAAAAGGTACTGGATCTGAAATAATAAACTGAGTCTGCTTAAAGTACACAAGGATATGGATGGTCTTTTTGTGTCCTAAACCAAGGGATGTAAGAGGGACAGATTAAACATACATCAGCATTGTGTAGGATTTCATCTGGAAAGATAACAGAACTATGGCAATGTTTCCTATCTGATACTTTGCTCCTACACACTGGGAGAACTCTGCTGACTTGGATTCCTGCCAGTCCTGGGTACTGTTATGCTGTGTTGAATTCATTGCTGCTTAAAGGGATTTGCAAAAGAACCCTTGGTCCTACCGTGGTAGAGTAGGATCATAACATGACCTAATTATGTTCTGTGACTTTCTAAATGCTGTAAGGATTAAGTCCCTGCATGTCTGACGCTGAAATCTGACTATCACATCCTTAGGTAGGTTTGATGTATTAAGGCCTTCTAGCGCTCTGTGAGCTTGCTCAATATCCCATAGGACCTGGGGGTGATCCGGTAAAATTGTACGTATTACAGCATTTAGATAAGTCTTTAGATCCGTAACTGGCTTTGAAATACCTCTAAATCGAATGTGGTTACGACGCAATCTATTTTCTAGATCTTTAAGTACACTTTCTACGGCGGCAATTTAAGAGGCGTTCTGATGTATATGCACGGTCTGTCTGCTGAGTATCTGGGTGCGTTGGCCAAGGTCCTGAATGTCCTGAGCAGTCCCTATTTTTTAGGCACTCTAATCCAGGTTTCCAGATATTGTGTTAAAGTTGTAAAATTCCCTTATATCCATGTTAAGCAATCGGCTTCATTTACAAGTGGAACTGACCAAGCCCAAAATTAACTACAGAGCTTACATGTTATCCGCTTCTAATACTCATTAGTAGTTTGTACTGGGCCAATTGATACCCACTGATTAGAAAAATGTCTTAGAGTTAGTAGTCTCAGGGCCAATATAGTGACGCCTGAACCCCACTCCTGGTCAAGAGTTAATGTAGGAAGATGTTGGGCATATATAAGGAAGCTGTCAGTGTTCTTTGTATTCTCACAGTTGGCTCCTATTTTCTCATGTGCATGCATTTACAGTTTTAAAGGACAAATAATGTCTTACAGTATGCTCTTTAGAAGGATTTGTCTTTTGTAGTGAATAAACTTTTTTTTGAAGACAACAAAAAAAATAATTTCCATTTATTTAATATATATTTTAAATATTGTATCTGTGTTGAGACAGCTCTCAATAATTGTTTTAAACCAATTCATTATCACCATTCAATTATATGTAAAGGGTTTGCACTCTATAGTAAGTTACTGTACATGTACATCAGCAGTTATAGACACAAAATGTAAAAAAATTATATTAGAAAGAGAAAGCAAATCATTTCTTTAAATACCCCACTATTCCTCTTCTTTCCCCTAACTGTTTTTTTTTATTTATCACTGTTAATGTTATGAAAAATTATATAAAAGAACAAATTATTTTCTGTGTTTATGTATATATACAACATAATTGTTAACTATTTGTTTTCGGTGTAATTAAAATAAAATACATTTGAAAAATAGAAACATCCCAGTTTCCATCCCCACTGCCAATGCAGATAAACTGACACTGCAATAGTGTATCTTTACATAATATTTGTAATAGCTAATAAACTAACAACAAAACTGAAATGGTTTGCCCTTTATTTAAACAGTTCTATAAAAGTGAGAACTACAAATATGGGCCATCAGGGGTCCTTTAATGATCCACTACACTGTTCTGAAAAAAAAACAGAATTAGAATAAAAACGCAAACAAAGCAGAAGTGTTAAAAGGCATATGCCTATTGACACTAGTATAAGCATAATGGTTAAACAAAAAAACACAGAATGGTGTCTCCAAGGACCAAATATTCACCAGTCGTGCTCTGGATTGTGATCTTTCTCCTAACAGTCCTCTTGCAATCAGATAGCAGTCTGACCAGTGGAGTCTGAGTATTCCACCTGACACAATCAATCAAGAAGGAGCTTCACTAAAGGTCTAATATACAAGAATATGTTTAATATTATAAAACAATCATTATCGTAACCCCACTACTGTGAAGTCCTAAGTGTTTAATTATCAAAAATAGAGAATTTTTTAAGGCATTTAGCCTGTATAATAAACTCATCTCCTATACCGCGCCAGTATCATCCTGCTAATGATGTCACTGGGTTCTTTTGTCACCACATAAATGATGCAACAAAACAAATAATGCATAATCGATCTAAACAATAATTTTTATAGTTCATTTATAATTACATGTAATAATCATGATCAAATAGAATACATTTGGAAAAGAAAGCATCAGAATGTTTTATATTGGACTTAATGATAATTCTGTATTTAAATAAAAACGACTTTACAAGTAGTCACTCCAAGTAAAATTAAAAATGTAGATAACAATATTAGTTTTCAAACAGATATAAAAAATGACAGGGCCATTTCAAAAGTAATAGTAAATATCTGATGTGTAAGTTTCATTTATATGCTGTTGGGAGGACAAAAATATGTTTGAAAATACATTTAATGAACAGGGGAAATATTGTAAAAAATATGCTAAGTATTAGCTATTAAGATATATTACTAAGGTTTGTAATGGTGATTATACAGGATTAACTATTATCAGTACTGAGAGTGTTAATATAAATATAACTGCAGCTAAGAAACTTCAGTGTCTGTGTCATAGGCAATCTTTTTGGATACTGAATCTGGAGACTTTGTACAACAAATGATCTTAATGAAATAGTAAATGCTATACTTTAATGAGTTTCTTTTTAGTTTAATTCTGCATGCTAGAAATATGTGTACTTCATATTTGACTGGTTACTACAACTGTCTTGTTTCAATTTACATTGCATTAATGTATATATTTTATATTATCTATGCTACTTTATGCTGCCGAGTTATTCATTATCCTGGATGATTATTATTCTTATTTCTTTTCCCGGTATATTTAACATTGTGTCATTTATTATACTGATTATATGCCTTAATAAAGTACCTATTATTGCTGATGAGACACTAAGGGCTTGTCAGTAGTAGGCTTTATATTATTATTGTCATCAGGTTGCAACTTGTTTTTTTATAATACTGAATGAATTGTTGTATATTGAACTATGAGTGAAGCTGATTGTTGAATGACGGGATCTGTATATAATATACCTAGGATTGCTAATATCCCAAGGTGTTTGCCAATTAGTAAATACATATTTAAACCAAAGGGAGTGATAATTTTTTTTTAAACATTTCTTAAACTTAATTGCATTTTGTTCACAACGGTGATAGTTAAAAACACACTTTCAAAAATCCAGGATTGGAAAGAAAATGTTAAAACTACAGCCACTTGTACAGGATAAATTACTTCAATTGTTTTTGAAATAAAAATCATAGGCTCCACACTGGAGGGATAATAATATTCCCACCATGTAGATATATGTCATTAATGAAAAAACTATCCAGCTCTTATTTGTTAGCCCTTTACCTAGTCAGATCTATTTGTATTCACCAAAACACTACCTATATGCCTTATATGGGGGGTGAAAATTAGAAGCAGTAACACTTAATGCAAGCCAGTAACACTTAACCCAAGGCAGTAACACAACCCAAGAAAGTAACACTCAAGCGCAGCACCTATAAAGTATACAGGGTGAGAGGCTTGTAAAGAGCGCCGAGGGTGATCATTCAAAAGCAGGAAAGTTGTGGCTAGCAATGAGCACCGATCTTTAATGGAAAGTCTCCCACATTAAAATGCCAATATACGTTAAATTTGGTTAGGACAGGTAAGGGCACACACACACACTATGCTGCAAGGTACGCAAACCCATGCACGCTCCTAGCGTAGTGGCACCTATCCCAGGGAGGCTCATTATATCAGGTACTAAGAACCTTTCATCCAATGCTAGTATATTCGAGGACTATTATCTGAGAGATCCGGTACAAAGCTTACCCTCTTATGTGAGGGACACAAATGATATCCTCAAACAACTGGAAGACTTAAATGTACCAAAACATTCATGGCTGGCATCAATTGACGTTGAAGCTCTCTATAGTAGCATACCTCATACCTATGGTATTGAAGCAGTCAACTATTTCCTAAGTACGTAGGGCACTATCGACAATAAGTTAAACAATTTATTCTTACACCTCCTTAAATATGTGTTGAGACAGAATTACTTCATTTATAATGAAAAATGGTAACATCAAAGAAAAGGGACGGTCATGGGCACATCTTGTGCCTCTTTATACTCCAACTTACTATTAGGATGGTGGGAAGAAAAATATTTTTTTCAAGATTCTCTCATGGCCCTCACGGAACACGCCATAGTATGGCGACGTTACATAGATGATATTCTGGTAGTCTGGGCAGACACCAGAATAGAATTTAATAAACTTATAGAACTACTGAACACCAGTGAGGTGGGTCTCAAATTCACACACAAATTACATTCTTGGACCTCATATTCAAAAACGATACTACACTGCCACTAACACTTTGCTCATGTGGGGATGTCAACACTTTAAACCTCTGAAAAGAGGCATCCCCAAAGGGCAATACCTTTGAATCAGAAGGAATTGCAGCACAGATTACAAATTGAAGCAGACAATCTAAAAAGGAGGTTTCAGGAGAGAGGGTATCTTAATAAGTGCCTCAAGTCTGCATTTAAGTATGCGTTAGGTTGTAACAGAACTGAGCTACTAAATGGACAGTCTGGGAAAAACAGACAACTAGGAGACAAACCAGAGAGTATCCAACCCCGATGTATTATGACCTTTGGATATGATTCTAACATGGTGAAAAACATCCTATCCAAACATTGGCATTTATTAAAAAGTGATGATCTAGAAGGAATACTAACACCAAATGCATCCGTCACTTCAGAGGGGAAGGAATTTAAGGGATATGCTGGTTCACAGTTTCTTTAAAGAACAAAGACCCACCACAACCTGGCTACAACCACCAACAGGATGCTTCAAATGTGGCAGATGCAAGTTCTGCAAATACATCAAACCCACAAAAGTTTATCAACATCCAAAAAGTGGGGAGGAATACATACTAAAATAATTCTTCAACTGTTGCTCTACAAGTATCTATGTGGGAACATGTGTCTGTAGTAAAATTTAAGTGGGCAAAATGAGGCGCCAACTACATAGGTGAGCATATCTACAACATTAAAAATTCACTGGATACACCAATTGCGCGCCACATAAGATACTATCACAATGGTAAAAGTGAAGTATTATATTTTACTACAATGGACAAAGTCCATGCAGGTCGAAACAAGGTGATCTGGAGAAAAAGCTTCTACAGCAAGAAGCACGTTGGATTTACAGACTTAAAGCATCAACCCCCAAAGGGTTGAATGAGAGATTTACCTTTACATCTTTCATTTGAAATTATTTGAGAAATAGAATTCTGTATCAGGTATCACCTGAAATCAACCAATTTAGTAAACGTGAAGTGCTATTTTTTTTGTATTGGACTGAATGGATACTACATTAGGGACTGATAAAGGAGATATAAACCCTTATCATTGCAAATGAATTTCAAATATCTGAGTTCGATACTCATAATCATCAATTACAAATGTATATCAAAACTGTGATAGAATTGTCCCATAGAACACATTTCATTAATACATTTTGGGGTCATAGATTTATAGCACCTTTCACGATCATTATATCTTATTTATTTATTTACACTATATATGCACCTCATCACTTCATATTATAGATATACATAATGTTATTTATGATAGTGACAATTTTAGGACACTACTACAGTTACAAGCACATCATCACGTCATATTATAGCCTATATGATGTCGTCCATCACAATATTGATTTATCAATAGCACCTTTACATTATTCTAATTCTAGACGTTAAATAAAGCTGAAGTAATTTCATTTATATAATAAGCCGGGCACTATAGCAATTTAATAAGCAACTTTTAATAAATAATGTCACTTATTTTATAAACAATTTTATGTACCTCACAAATACCATCATATATAATATGATGCTTTAGGGCATAATTCCACTTTGTGCATCTAGGATTTGGTCAATTTCGGGTAGAGTATTGCAACAGGTCTGATCTGTAGCACTGCATTCATTATAAGAAATGGGTCTCTAGGATATAACAGCACCCTACTACTAGTTTTCTAGAGGCTATGGTCCTCATTCAATAGCAAATTTGACAATTGAATAGGGGTCTAAATAAGCACATCACATATATTTTTTAAAGAAGTTTTTAGTTATTAAGCATCTATCCAAAAGCAAGTTTTTCACTAACGAAAAACTTATTTAAAAAATATATGTTATGTGATTATTTTGATCCCTATTGAATTAGCAAAATCGCAATTGAATAAGGGCCTATGTATTTACACAGGGGGATATCATAGGGCAACACAGTACCCAGCGATACATATCTCATTATCTATTTACCTTACTCACACCAATGTCTCAGGAAAAAGAATCTGCAGTATCTTACAGGTCATTACCCTATACAGATGAATTGACATGTTAGACTGGGATATGTTAAACTATCAGAGAATTTATCATTTAGATTTATTCTATTTTTACTTACCCTCACAAATGTATAAGTTCGCAGTTAGTTAGATTCAAGGATCAGATGACTGGCCATACTCAAGTTATATCTTACTCAATAACGGACATATAGCTTTGTCAGCTGTATCAATATCTGCACTGTACATTACAATGTACATGTCACTGTTGGGATATATATCCTAAGATTCATTTACCTTTTAGGACCAATGTCTGAGGAGACAGGTTCTGTAGTAGTCTTACAAGGTACTACCTCATCCAGGAGAATCAATATGTTCACTCTGTGATACTCTAGAGTATCAGTATACATTATTTTATGTATTCATTTAATTTTTTATCTAAACCAATGTATCACCAATCTTTAAGGACTATTTAATTAGTCACACTTACAGTGGATATAAAAAGTCTACACACCCCTGTTAAAATGTCAGGTTTCTGTGCTGTAAAAAAATGAGACAAAGATAAATCATTTCAGAACTTTTTCCACCTTTAATGTGACCTATAAACTGTACAACTCAATTGAAAAACAAACTGAAATCTTTTAGGTAGAGGGAAGAAAAGAAAAGAAAAAAAATAATGTGGTTGCATAAGTCTGCACACCCTCTTATAACTGGGGATGTAGATGTGTTCAGAATTAAGCAATCACATTCCAAATTGTGTTAAACAGGAGTCAGCATACACCTGCCATCATTTAAAGTGCCTCTGATTAACCCCAAATAGAGTTCAGCTGCTCTAGTTGGTCTTTCCTGAAATTTTCTTAGTCGCATCCCACAGCAAAAGCCATGGTCCACAGAGAGCTTCCAAAGCATCAGAGGGATCTCATTCTTAAGAGGTATCAGTCAGGAGAAGGGTACAAAAGAATTTCCAAGGCATTAGATATACCATGGAACACAGTGAAGACAGTCATCATCAAGTGGAGAAAATATGGCACAACAGTGACATTACCAAGAACTGGTGATCCCTCCAAAATTGATGAAAAGACGAGAAGAAAACTGGTCTGGGAGGCTATCAAGAGGCCTACAGCAACATTAAAGGAGCTGCAGGAATATCTGGCAAGTACTGGCTGTGTGGTACATGTGACAACAATCTCCTGTATTCTTCATATGTCTGGGCTATGGGGTAGAGTGGCAAGACGAAAGCCTTTTCTTACAAAGAAAAACATCCAAGCCAGGCTACATTTTGCAAAAACACATCTGAAGTCTCCCAAAAGCATGTGGGAAAAGGTGTTATGGTCTGATGAAACCAAGGTTGAACTTTTTGGTCATAATTCCAAAAGATATGTTTGGCGCAAAAACAACACTGCACATCACCAAAAGAACACCATACCCACAGTGAAGAATGGTGGTTGCAGCATCATGCTTTGGGGCTGTTTTTGTTCCGCTGGAACTGGAGCCTTAGTTAAGATAGAGGGAATTATGAACAGTTCCAAATACCAGTCAATATTGGCACAAAACCTTCAGGCTTTTGCTAGAAAGCTGAACATGAAGAGAAACTTCATCTTTCAGCATGACAACTACCCAAAGCCTACATCCAAATCAACAAAGGAACCAGAAGAAGATTAAAGTTTTGGAATGGCCCAGCCAGAGCCCAGACCTGAATCCGATTGAAAATTTGTGGGGTGATATGAAGAGGGCTGTGCACAGGAGATGCCCTCGCAATCTAACAGATTTGGAGTGTTTTTGCAAAGAAGAGTGGGCAAATCTTGCCAAGTCAAAATGTGCCATGCTGATAGACTCATACCCAAAAAGACTGAGTGCTGTAATAAATCAAAAGGTGCTTCAACAAAGTATTAGTTTAAGGGTGTGCATACTTATGCAACCATATTATTTTATTTTTATATTTTTTCTTCCCTCTACCTAAAAGATTTCATTTTTTTTTCAATTGAGTTGTACAGTTTATAGGTCACATTAAAGGTGGAAAAAGTTCTGAAATGATTTATCTTTGTCTCATTTTTTTACAGCACAGAAACCTGACATTTTAACAGGGGTGTGTAGACTTTTTATATCCACTGTAATTTATATGTTATTATATAACGGACACATAGTCTTATCAGTTTTATTAATATCTGGACTATATATGTAAAAGCTGCAATATATATCTTATGATTCAAATATCTTGTGTGATTACTCCGGTTGAAAATGGATACATTGCTGTGTCATTGCTTTGTTATTTGTATTATACACGTTATCGTTTTATGTATTGTACAGTATTACAGTACAAATTCACTGTATCTTATTTAGTGACAGTTCAGTTGAATTGATTGTAGCCACCATTCGATCTCCATGTCTAGCAGTTCACTGTCCATTATATCGGACCTCCATATTGATTGCCATATTAGACCTTTCAAATAGCCGAATCAACATGACTATTGTGCTCTTCCTAGTCACGTGTTTAGATTAGGTTTCCTAGGTTATGCAAACATATAAATAAGTTGCTCCAACGGCAACTCACTTTTGCCCTTTGAGGAAGATGTCCGTGTGACATAGAAAAGTGTCACGTCAGGTGCGCGCATGCGTTTTCGTACCTTGTAGCATAGTGTGTGTGTGCCCTTACCTGTCCTAACCCAATTTAACGTATGCTGGCATTTGAATGTGGGAGCCTTCCCATGAGAGATTGGGGAGTAGTATTGTATAGGAGTGAGGGTGGGGAATTCCCCTAGGGACATTGGCAGTTTGTTTCTGCAGCCCATTATATCTCCATAGCAGTACACAAACAAGTGGCCCCATTTTCATTGATTTCTAATTTTTACCTATCATATGAGGCATATAGTCAGTGTTTTGGTGAATACAAATAGATCTGACTAGGTAAAGGGCTAACAAACAAGAGCTGGATAGTTCTTTCATTAATTACACATATATACAAGGTGGGAATATTATTACCCCTCCAGTGTGGAGCTTATGATATTTATTTCAAATACAATTGAGGTAATTTAACGCGTACACGTGGCCATAGTTTTACATTTTCTTTCCAAAATGATATGTATTTAACTGAAGCAGATCAGATAAAGAAGTCCTGGCAGGAATGTTGTTATTGTCTATTTTTGTAACCTGCCAACATATTCCGTAGCTCTTTACAGAGATTAAGTTCAAAGGAAAAAAATACAATGATAAAAGTAGAGGGCCCTGAGTTTAAAATCTTATGTACATGGTGCTTTTTTCAAAGCATATTGCAAGATTAAAAGCTCACAACAATTTGATAAAGTAACACCACCTCTTGGGTTCCCTGGTTGTCCATTGGATATGATTCAGTACTTTCACTGCTGCGACCTGGGTTTGATTCAAGTCAGGCAACCAAGAGCTCACACCACCCTGAAGCCATGCAGGGTTGGGCTTGATCAGTACTTGGATGGGTGAACACCTAGAAATACCAGTATCCAGTATCTCTGCCATGAAAACCAAACAGATCAGCATTGTGTTTGTTGTGGTCCATGAGGTCATGGAGAGTCACACATGACTGAGTGACACACACAACACCACCTAGATATGTGGGTACCTCATAAGTATTAGAGTAAGTATTATTTCTATGAGGCACAGACAACCACTAGTGAGTGGAGAAGATAATGACATGTGAAATGAAACAAGAACACTGTTTAGAAACTGGTGACATTCATTCCCAGGGTTACAATATATATATATATATATATATATATATATATATATATATATATATATATTTGTGGTCGGTCCCTCTCCAATGGCGAAAAGCAGCTGGATTTGTGGCCAAAGCTACAAAGTCTAGCCTGAGTAGTGGGCTAGATTGTCATAGTAAGGAGAAAGCAAATCATTGGGCATGGGCAAGGATGAAGCTTAGCAGATGTGGGATGAAATCTACTATGTGGGCTTGGTGGAAGCCATGTGATGATGAAAATGGAATATTTACCTGATGATTTCAGATGCTGTCTCCACTCTCTCTGCATCTGATGTTTATATATAAACTGAGGGTTCCATCTCATGTCAGTATTGCTTCAGACTTGAAAAACCTCTCAAATTCTCGTCAATATAAATAAGACATTTGTCCAATACAAAAGGTATCACATATATAGTTGTGAGCGTACGAGTTGTTGCTAACGCTGCGGGCTCGCGTAGCGAGGGACTCAGTTGCTGGCATGGAGCGCCGTAGGCGCTCCATGCCAGCACCTGAGGACCTCGCAAAGCGAGGCCCGCAGTTGCTGGCATGGAGCGCCGAAGGCGCTCCATGCCAGCAACTGCGACCCTCGCAAACTTCACGTCGCAACCCAAACAGTACGACACACACATTACGACACTCGCAAACAACATACGACACACGTTCACACACATTACGGACTCGCAACACTCGGACGCAACACGCGAACATTACAAAATTTAAAACACAATACATACACACACCACATACATAAAAAACTTACCTACACCAAGAGGGAGCACCCAGCACCTCAAAAATACAACTTACACCTCGATTTTACTCCAAATAAAACAGTTTAGAGACTAAAAAAAATTTGAAGCGAGAGAAAAAATGGCCGCCGAACAAAACGAAAACGAGGCTACAGCACTCTAAACTCGCAAAACACCACAAGAAACTCGCAAAACACCACAAAACACCTACGGATATTCCGATACAAACGTATACCACACATTACTCGCCATTTTACGCAAATGCGGAAGTACACGGTTTGGGCTCGCGCACGCACAGTGTTATACTGCACACATTCAGCACGCTTACACAGCAGATCCACACCACTAATGCTGCAGCAACATCAAAACACATTCACAGCTCTTCCACACAATGCTTTAAAATAGGTAAAGTATATTCATTTATTCATGTATTATATATTTCATTATTACACACTGAACAGCATTAGCTATCTTACAATTTCATTGCCGTCATTTTTTGACGGGCAATTCGCTAGTCATAATATATCTATCTATCTATCGATATATATATATATATATATATATATATATATATATATATATATATATATATATATATATATATATTAATAAATACTAAATTACTAGATTACTTGACATTAACGGCTCCTTCACGCTTCTATTATATATATATATATATATATATATATATATATATATATATGCATACCAAGACGTTCAATTTTTTAAAACAAAACTAATTAAAATTAAAAGGACAGTTTAATGGAGAAAAAAAAAGCTGTTGCTATACACCCGGTGTCCATCATCAACAATAATAGAAAATGGTCCTACGTTAATGCTGTGTGTGTCTCAAGAGCTTAGAAATGTATTCAGTAAATGTTTACAATACATTTCTGGATAGCATTTAGATTGTTTGATACCTTCAAGAAAATTGAGACACAATTGATAAAAGGAAAATAGCATGCAAAGTGGCTGCTTAGAAAGATAATCTCCTGCCCTCTGCAAATGTTAGCTAGATGGAGGGATGCTTGATTATAAATGTATATTCTGGCCTTAGCCAGTTAGCAGATGTAATTGTAAAGGTCTCCAAAGGACTCCTATTTAACCCAAATTATGGATCTCTGCTCAGGTATTATCCATTTATATATATTACTTGCCCTTAGTAGCACACTTTTGTATCGGTCATTACATATATACACCTAGAGCCACCTATTCCTTCCTCTCTCTGCTCAGGTAACTGGAATATCCTTGCCTTAACCAGTTAGCACATATAATTATGAAGACCCTGTATCTTTGCTATAGTAGCTAAAGTAATAAAGGGTAATATACCTCACTGTATTACACAGAGCTGTAGGTCAGGCTAGGGGCAGTCAGTGACATATGTAAACACAGATTTATTGTATTTGATTTCTAAGTGAAAATGCATATTCTTCAAAAATTCAAAAAATATTTCAAACAATGTTTTTAAGTAATGTATTACTTCACAATAAAACTCACTCAATGAAATGAATGTGGATCCTAACACATAATGCACAAGATAGGGCAAACAAGCTCTAAACTAACTACTAGAAGGACCTATTAACCCTGTTAGCAGTTTTAAAGGGCCAGCTAATCGCCCTATTCTACATTAAATATAATTATCTAACACATCTAGAAATGATAGCAACAGAAAATAAACAAATGGGTGGCTAGCCTACAGCTGAAATCCTGAAAAGACCCTAAAATAAGGGGTTTCTTGGCAAGGAACTGACAGTTTCTTAGGAACATGTTGGCAGTGAGTGTTGCTAACCCGGTGTGAGCTCTGGTACCTGACGTCGCTAATCTCATGACTTCAAACCAGGTGTCTTATTTTGGGGTCTTTTAAGGATATCAGCTGCAGGTTAAAGAGCAATTAGTAGGCCCTTTATATCGGCCCTTTGTTTTTTTCTGTATACCTTTGTTGCTATGATTGCTATATGTGTTAGATCCTTATATTTCATCTGGTATAGGGCACTTACCAGGGATAATAGGTCCCTCTTATATCTCACAAGCTTTAGGTGTTTGATCAAAGTTATTTTTGCCCTATCTTGTGCATTATGTGCTAGGATCCACATTAATTTTATTCAGAGTAAGTGTGATTGTGAACCAATACATTACTTGGTGGAATAGACTGTAATATTAGTGTTAGGCTGAGAGTGTCCGCTTACCACACTGGGCATCTGTTTAATACTTCAGCCACTAGAGCATCACTTCGCTAGGAATGTTTTTTAGACCTTCATAAATATATATTCTAATTGGTTAAGACTAGGATGTTCCAGTTACCTAATCATAGTTCAAGACTTTGGCTTAAATAGCAGTCATTTTAAGACATTTACAATTACATCTGCTGACTGGCTAAGGCCAGAACATACATTTATAAACAAACACCTCTCCTTCTAGCTAACATTTGCAGATGTCACAAGATTATCTCTCTGAGCAGCACATTTGGATGATATCTTCCTTGTATCAATTGTGTCTGAGATTTCTCTAAGGTGTCAAACTGACTCACAATCTTATCCAGAAATTTACTGCAACCAAAGTGAACTCTTGGGACAAACAAAACAAATAACTTAGGACCGTTTTGTATTATTGTTGATATTGGACACCCAGTGTATAGCAACATTTATCTTTGTCTTTTTATTTCATTAATTTGTTTTGTTGAGAATCTGTTTTAAGTTTTAAAATGTAAACTTCCTGGTATGTATATATATATATATATATATATATATATATATATATATATATATATATATATAGTAGATAAATAGTACATCTGTGTTCACATTTGAATGTCTAAAGCAAGTTAGAAAACCTGCTTCCTGCTCCGAATTCCAAGAAAAACAGTTATTACACTGCATTCTTGGAAGCTGAGCAGGGACATGCAAATGTGCACACAAATGCCTCGCTCTTCAATCTATAGATGGTAAGCCTGTAAACGAATGCCACTAGTTTCAAATATCTTTTTATCTCACATGTAAAGATTGAAAACTCATAAACTTACAATATAAATGGAATAATGGAACAAAAGATAAAGTAACTAAAACAAAAAAAATAAGGGCTTGACAAGTAATTGAAAAGAAAGTAGAGAGTTAATTAGTAATTAAGTATGTGGGTGTAGCAGCTGTAAATAATAGAGGTGATAATTATAAACCTGTACTATAAATTAACACAAATCATAGGTAGATGGGCTTTTTAAATGAGTTTAGAGGCAGGAGAGTGGCAGCATGGGGCTCCAGGTCTAATGGCAAAAGAAACCAAGGTGTTTTTGCTATTGTGGATTGTATGAGACCCAGTGCTGAGAAATGACTGCTCAATCCTGGTGAAAAATGGAAAAAAATGTAGTGAGTGTAGTGATGTCGCGAACATCAAATTTTGGGTTCGCGAACAGCGGACGCGAACTTCATCAAATGTTCCCGAACGGGCGAACATCGGCGAACCGCCATAGACATCAATGGGCAGGCGAATTTAAAATCCCACAGGGACGCTTTATGGCCACAATAGTGATGGGAAAGTTGTTTCAAGGGGACTAACACCTGGACTGTGGCATGCCGGAGGGGGAACCATGGCAAAACTCCCACGGAAAATTACATAGTTGATGTAGAGTATGGTTTTAAGCCATAAAGGGCATAAATCACCTAACATTCCTAAATTGTTTGGAATACCATGCTTTAAAACATCAGGTATGATGTTGTATCGATCAGGCAGTGTAAGGGTTACACCCACTTCACAGTAACAGACCAATCTACCCGTTTAATGCACCGCAAACAACCGCAAACAGTCCCTTTGCACAACCGCAAACTCCCGATTTGCACAAGGTTGGATACCAAGCTAGCCATGTCCCGTTCCTTGTCCTCACTGATGTCATTGAAGGTCTCTTCATCCACCCAGCCACCAAGGGTCCCCGAAAGGTGACAACAAGTCCCCTGGGAAGCCTGCTGTGTTTGGTCTTCCACCTCCTCAAAGCCACCTTCCTCCTCTGACTCCTCTTCTTCAGACTCCCAGAGTCTGGGGGCTTCCGCTGCCCAGCATGGAATATTATACACAGGTCAGAGTCTGGGGGCTTCCACTGCCCAGCATGGAAGATTATGCACAGGTCAGAGTCTGGGGCCTTCCACTGCCCAGCATGGAAGATTATACACAGGTCAGAGTCTGGGGGCTTCCACTGCCCAGCATGGAAGATTATACACAGGTCAGAGTCTGGGGGCTTCCACTGCACAGCATGAAAGATTATACACAGGTCAGAGTCTGGGGGCTTCCACTGCCCAGCATGGGAGATTATACACAGGTCAGAGTCTGGGGGCTTCCACTGCCCAGCATGGAATATTATACACAGTTCAGAGTCTGGGGGCTTCCACTGCACAGCATGGAAGATTATACGCGTTGCCTCTGTCTGCGTTATTATAAGGTGTGTACTGTTAAGTAGTACTATTCCTATCGGTTTAATCCCTGTTATGTCCACTATCAGGGGACGTGTATTTGGCAAGGATTTTTGGAAGCGGGAGATGGAAAAAGATGCTTGGTCGGTCCTCCCACTTCAAATTTGGGGCACTGCACGTGCAATCTATGGTGCCAACAGATATGAGTGAACTGTGCACTGGCAAAAGTTGGCAGAGTAGATGCAATAGGCTTCACACACATGCCTGTAGGCAGGCAACTGATATTCAATCTATTATATATATATTTATATATTTTCTTCCCTCTAGCTAAAAGATTTCAGTTTGTTTTTCAATTGAGTTGTACAGTTTATAGGTCACATTAAAGGTGGAAAAAGTTCTGAAATGATTTATCTTTGTCTCTTTACAGCACAGAAACCTGACATTTTAACAGGTGTGTGTAGACTTTTTATATCCACTGTACCTTTTGGCTATTCCTTTAATTGAGAAGTTCTAACACTGAAATTTCCTTAATTTTGTGTATGCAAAAAACCTATTATGTTTTTTCTATGTTTTCTAATTAAGGTTCTGAAGAGAGAGATATGCAATGAGATACACGTTGAAACATGTTTTACATTTTTGGAAAGGAGAAAAGAGTTACTATACCTGTAAATAAGGGATAATTTTGCAGAGAGTCTTCCCAAAGAACCACGTTTCTGTTATATCAACTACCAATGTTGCTGGAAGGCAAGTGATCGTAACGAGAACATCAGCAAGTGATAGGTTGACTATAAAATAGTTGGTGACTGTCCTCATATGGTGGTTCTTCCAAACTGCAACACAAACTGTAAAGTAGTATAGTTATTAATAAAATATGCATACACAGAGTCTGATAACAATTTTATAACAATTCAGAATGACATAGGACTGAACATTTTTACAGCTTATGGTCTAGCATATATATAGTTGCTAGTATGGGAAATGTTGGTCATGTTTGCGATGTTGGTCATGCCGAAGGCGCTCATTGCAGGGCTTGCAATGAGCGCCACCGGCGCTAATCGCAAGGCCTGCAGGACTTTAAAACAGCCTAGACATGAGCACAGAAGGCGCTCATGTCGATGGTCATGATCACCACCGAATACTGAAGCACTTTTGCCGATCCCAAAGCGAGTAACACTTAGCCGAACAACGCAAGCAACAGACACTGTACATGAGCCACGCAAAACTGCAGCACAGACACAGAGGAGAATGACACAGGGGAGGGAGAGGGGGGAGAGCGTGGAAAGAGGCACAGGGCTGAGAGACGGACGAAAAGAGACACAGGGGAAAATAAGGAAAAACAAAATACACAGGGCAGGGAGAGAGGAGGAAACAGACAAAGGGGTCAGAGACTGGTGAGTGGCTTGAGATGAGCACCGAAGGTGATCATTGAAAACCACAATAGTTGCGGGTTGCCAAGGCGCTCATCGCGAGGCCCATAAAGTAGACAGGGGGAGAGGCTCGCAACGGGCGCCAAATGCACTCAGCGAGGGACTCGCGATGAGAGCCGAAGGTGCTCACATTGTGTGGCAAACACCATTGATAGCCTGTAAATTTTAATGCTGTCATTTTTGACGGGTAACTAGCTAGTGCCTTATATAAATAACAATATATTGTGTCCACTGCTTATTAGTAATCTATATTTCTACACTTTTAACATGAAATATGTTACAAATGTATATAAGTATATTTTTAAAAGCTAACCAGCAGTTGTGTCTTTAATAATCTGATCCTCTAATTTTTCCTATATTCAAACAGTTCTGGTGATAACTTTTTTTTTTTTCTCTTTTTTATAAAACCTTTTTTTTGTGCCTTCAAATTTGAATTTCAATCGGTCTTTGAAAATCTAAACATCATACCTACACAAAGTATATTTACCGCTGTCAAACTCATTATCTTTGTCTAGCTTTTTTATTTCTTTTTAAATCTTCATTTTCCTGAATAAATAATTGTAATATTGTAAAATTGTATATTTATTTATCTTTAAGAACTATTGTGGTGTTTTTTTGCTTACTGGTTATAATTAGCTTTTAAGATTCACTCAACACATGGTCGATACCAGATGACTGGGGAAAAGCAGAGGTAATACCTATATTTAAGAAAGTAGTAAGAACAAATCTGGAAAATTATAGACCAGTGAGCCTTACTTCTATAGTGGGAGGTTTTAGAAGGGTTAATAAAGGATAATATACAATAATATATCTATTTGAGCAGGATTATAAGTCAACATGGATTTATGAGGGATAGGTCATGTCAAACAAATCTAATTAGTTTATATGAGGAAGTTAGTAGGAACTTGGTGGCAACTGAGTGGATGTAGTTTTTTTGGATTTCACTAAGGCTTTTGATACAGTGCCACATTGAAGACTATTGTGCAAACTAAGGGATACAGGAATTGCAATAAATATCTGCTCATGGATTGAGAGCTAGCTAAAAGATAGGTAGCAAAGAGTTGTGGTAAATGGAACATACTCCAATTGGACTAATGTGGTTAGTGGGGTTCCTCAGGGTTCAGTATTAGGTCCTCTCCTTTTTAACATATTTATTAATGACTTAGAGGTGGAATTGGAGTGTGGTGTCTCCATTTTCACTGATGACACGAAGTTGTGCAAAGTATTTAAAACAAATAATGATATACTTTCCGTCCAAAGGCATTTACATAAATTAGAGGAATGGACATCTAAATGGCAGTTGAGATTTAATAGGAATAAATGTAAAGTTATGCATTTGGGTAGGAAAAATAGTCATGTAATATATACTCTTAATGGAGCAAATCTAGGGGTATCAGATATTGAAAGGGATTTTGGAGTACTTGTGGACAACCACCTAGGTAACAGTGCTCAATGCCAAGCAGCAGCTGCCAAGGCAAATAAAATATTAGCATGTATTAAGAAGGATATAGAAGCAAGGGAAGCAAATATAATTCTGCAACTATACAAATCCCTAGTACGCCCTAATTTGAAATACAGAGAACAATTTTCTGCACCACTTCATAAAAAGGACATTTTAGAGTTTGAAAAGGTACAGAGAAGAGTAACAAAACTAATAAGAGAAATGGAAAGGCTAACAGCCTTATTAAATTGCAATTCGGTAAATTCTAAAGGGCTCTATATAAGCACACAGCATATTTTTTTTACAGAAGTTTGTAGTTAGTGATCTTCTATCTAAAAGCAAGGTCTTCACTAACTAAAAACTTTTGTAAAAAAAAATATGCTATGTGCTTATATAGAGCCCTTTAGAATTTACCGAATTGCAATTTAATAAGGCTGATAGTTATGAAGAAAGACTAACTAAATAAAACTTATTTTCTCTAAAAAAAAGGCTTCTAAGAGGAGATATGATTACCTTATATAAATACATCCAGGGTTAGTATAAAGATTTGTCAAGGGAGCTATTTGTGCCAAGTGGTTTCCAATTGACAAGAGGACATCCTTTGAGGATTGAAGTAAAAAGATTCCACCTTAAAGAAAGAAAAGGTTTCTTCACAGTAAGGGTTGTTAATGTGTGGAATTTTCTTCCAAAGATGGTGGTGACAACTGATTCAATAGATAACTTTAAAAAGGGACTGGATATATTTTTAAAGGTTTATGCAAGTGAGCTAGATTATGAATCTGAGAATTAGTAGTGTATGAAAAAAAATATTTGCATGAAAAATACCAAAATAAACAATTAAACAGTTACCGTAAAGTTTGCTGATTTTCTTGCATTTGCAAACTGTTTTTTATCCATGTTGACACCCCCTGAAAATCCCAGCGAAAATTAGCATACATAATACATTGTATCTTTTTGGTCTGTGAATTGAGCTCCAGCTTTCCTTTAGATTTCTGTAATACCCAGAACAAGGTCTATGTCCCTTCATTCACTGATTGTTTTATCTACATCCCAAGTGAAAGTTCCCCTAGACCGAGTAATTTGCCCCTGTAACCTCCGCCAGCCACAGTAATTTATCCCATCGCTTCCCCCAGCCCCAGTGAATTGCACCCTGCACCCTGTGATCTCTACAAGCCCCAGTGAATTGCCCCATCACCTCTCCCAGTCCCAGTGAATTGCCCCATTACCTCCCCCAGCCCCAGTGAATTGCTCCTGAGATCTCTCCCAATCCCAGTGAACTGCATGCACTCACTCACACAGAGACACATGTACTCACACAAAGACCTATGCACAGACAATGAATGTTCTCTACCTCAAACATTGCAGGTCATTGCAGGATCATAAATCAAGCATAAATGTTCATTAGCCTAAACAACAAATAAAAATATGAAGAAGGAGCTGAAATGTTTGGTTTCAGTACAATTATGATTTGTCAGCATTTATCAAGGAAAGGGTGTATGTCTAAAGCATACAGCACTGCTGATTGGCTGTAAATGCTCACATGGACAGGGTACACTTTTACAAAAATGAACCCTCTCAGGAGCCTAGCTCAATCCTGGGGGTGTAAACATCACCTGTAATAGTTGTTTTTAATGCAAAGCTAAAACAGTGCATGCAAATCAATTTAATCATACACTACTAATTCCCCTCTATCAGATGCATCCATAACCCAGCTCCCTTGTATATACCTTTAAATAAAAATTGCATTCAGGGATATCCTGGTTAATTAGAGAGGGAGTATTGATCAAGGGAGGAATCTGATCGCCAGTTTCTGGGGTCAGGAAGAAATTAATTTTACTCAGTTCCATTTGGCATATTTCCATCCATGTTCAAATATCCAAACATAAATCCCATCCTAATGGGACTTTTGCGTTATCGAACCTCATTTTCCAACTACCACTCCAGTTTACAAACTAATCATATTTATAATATGACCTTTAAGCACAGCAAACATAAGGCTAGATTACATGACTTCCCTAGGATTCTCCACAAGGTTGGCTCACAGCTACAGGAAATCTTAAATATTAAGTGGGTGGTTCACATAAGAACTTACTGATACAAAGCCAAGGGATTTGTTACATAAGAGAAATAGCGTCTGATCATTCACAATGTTCCTTATGTGTTATATAGCAGCTAAGATTTTGAGCTAGCAAGTCACAGCTAAGGACTGGGAGTATTTCCCATTGCAATTCCCATAGTCACAAAATGTCAGAACACATTGCAACAGGGAGTCTATGTAAGCTTGTGACTGTGCCACACTGAGTGAGCTAACCCACAGATCCCAGGAGATGAGGAAAGTGTTTTTGCAAGAGAGAGAGGGAGAGAGAGTAAGAGCTTGGTTTAGAGTGTAGGAGGTTGGTGCTTTATTTTACTCTTAAAATCATCAGTAACTTTATCACATAGTTTATGTACCCATATATTAATAAACTATCACAGATTTTTTTGGCCTTACCTCAATCCTATCTCATTTCCCATACCCACCGAGCCCTGACATACACCCCCAACCACACCCCCTACATTGCTACATAAGCATTACCATATACTGTATAACAGATATATATTTTAAATAATAAATACACACACCCTGCTACACACCCCATCATAATACCCGATTACTTCTGCATACTACTTATTAGAAGACACATAAAAAACACAAAATACATATTTTTTCTACCCAAATTAATTCACTATCTTTTTTTCATTTAAGCACGTGAGTGTGGTGTGATACGTCATGTATCTGAGATTGTGTCTGTATTTGTGAGTGGCCTGATTGTGTGTTTGTTTGTTTGTTCATCACAGCACCCCAAATGACTCCATCAAGGAATGTTTGGTCCTTCTTAATGCCAGCCACAACCAGTCACACATTCTACATTCTGGCTGTAAAGTTAGGGCAGGTCAGAGACCAAGGATGAGGAAAGAGGTGGCAACAAAGGTAAGCACTGTGGGAATTCACATCAGGCTTGTTAAAAGCATGAAGCACTGCTATGATGACCGGCTACTGTGAAGAACATGGCTGAGGAAGTGGAAGTGGAAGAGGCACAGGTGGCAGTCCTCCGACTGTCATTAAGTACAGCGCGTAGGAGGATTCCTGAGGAGCAGGATGTCCACAGACACTATTATATGGTTACTCCAATAGGGAACGTTGTCAAAGATAATCCAATGGCTCTGCAATCTAAATATCACATTAACAATATATCTGATGACTATAAATTACTAAGTATATTGCCCTGCAATGAACACTATAATGTGTGATTCATTGTAATAATATACTAAAAAACAAAAGCCCAATCTGTACCTATCTGACAAATCAATGCTTTCACATAACTCTAAGGCCACACAATATGTCAGCATGATGAAAAACAGACATTACATCAATTCCAAGACTCATGACATTAAAATTGCTTAATATTCATGTTAAGTCTTCTAGTTCTTGTCTATACAAACCATAATTGAAAAATGTACATACACTGACTGAAGTTATGCTTATGAGAGAAAGAAAATAAATATATGTTATTCTTCTTCTACAGTACGGTAGAAGGTGCTGCAGGACCAGCGAACCCAGGAGGAGAACATTGAGAAGGGGTAGAAATTCCTGTGGGCCATGGAATACTTATTGTGCCACTCAGTGACTATAGTCACATTTTGCCGTCAGCCCTCTCCTACCACAGATGGATCCTACTCTCACTGGTTTTATTGGCTGCTGCCATATACAGAGTCTCACGGATGATTACCATTCGAGACAAGTGGTTTATCATCATTAGTGAGTGTGCCAAAGGAAGGATATGCCTAAAAAGTAACATATTGTTGATCCCTTTGGACTGCATATGAGATACTCTGAAGTAGCCCCTATTTTAAGTTAAGTCTCTGGGTTTTCTTTTCAGATAGCTCTGAAATTGAACATTACAGATTGTTGATCTCCAAGTAGTGCTACCTGATACTGTAAGTGAACCATGTATAGCGCACACCAACAGCATACATGTACATAACCACATCTGATCTGTGAAACATATCTCATTCAGCTTTACATTTTAAGTGGATAACAAAAATAATTCATGTTGGCAGGAGTATAATTTTAAATAAAATGGCTTAACTGGCTCCAACAATCAAAATATTGGCTTTAAGTAGTCATGTGTCATGCTTCTTAGCAATTATTATATGATTTCCTACCAAAACATAAAGGATATTATGAAATAAACATACATGAATTATGACAATGTTTATGTATTAGTGATGTCGCGAACATCAAATTTTCGGTTCGCGAACAGCGGACGCAAACTTCCATTAAATGTTCGCGAACGGTCGAACCCGGCGAACCGCCATAGACTTCAATGGGCAGGCGAATTTCAAAACCCACAGGGACTCTTTCTGGCCACAATAGTGATGGGAAAGTTGTTTCAAGGGGACTAACACCTGGACTGTGGCATGCCGGAGGGGGATCCATGGCAAAACTCCCACGGAAAATTACATAGTTGATGCAGAGTCTGGTTTTAAGCCATAAAGGGCATAAATCACCTAACATTCCTAAATTGTTTGGAATAACATGCTTTAAAACATCAGGTATGATGTTGTATCCATCAGGTAGTGTAAGGGTTACACCCGCTTCATAGTAACAGACCAATCTCCCCGTTTAATGCACCGCAAACAACCGCAAACTGTCCCTTTGCACAACCGCAAACTCCCCATTTGCACAAGGTTGGATACCAAGCTAGCCATGTCCCGTTCCTTGTCCTCACTGATGTCATTGAAGGTCTCTTCCTCCACCCAGCCACCAGGGGCCCCGAAAGGTGACAACAAGCCCCCTGGGATGCCTGCTGTGTTTGGTCTTCCACCTCCTCAAAGCCACCTTCCTCCTCTGACTCCTCTTCTTCAGACTCCTCTCTCTGCGTTGCCTCTGTCTGCGTTATTATAAGGTGTGTACTGTTAAGTAGTACTATTCCTATTGGTTTAATCCCTGTTACGTCCACTATTAGGTGACGTGTATATGGCATTGATTTTTGGAACAGGGAGATGGAAAAAGATGCTTGGTCGTACCTCCTATTTCGAATTTGGGGCACTGCACGTGCAATGTAATGTGCCACCACATAGGAGTGGTGTATTAAGTTGTACTATTTATTCCTATCAGTTTGATACCTGTTACGTCACCTATCAGGGGACGTGTATATGGCATGGATTTTTGGAAGCTGGAGATGGAAAAAGATGCTTGGTCGGTCCTCCCACTTCAAATTTGGGGCACTGCGCATGCAATCTAAGGTGCCACCAGATATGAGTGTCACTGTGCACTGGCAAAAGTTGGCAGAGTAGGCGCTGTAGGCCTCACACACACGCCTGTAGGCAGGCAACTGATATTCAATCGATTACAGTCAAAAAAGTGTTGTTTTATGTCACTGTACACTACGGTTGCACCATATATGACGTATCACTGTGCATTGGCAAAAGTTGGCAGAGTAGATGCAATAGGCTTCACACACATGCCTGTAGGCAGGCAATTGCTATTCAATCTATTACAGTCAAAAAAGTGTTGTTTTATTTCACTGAGCACAATATAAGCTGTGAGCCTGACACAGGCAGGCAACTGAAATTAGATTACAGGAAGAAAATGGTTGTTTTCAATGTATGGTACACCACCAGGTATGCGTAGTGAAAATAAGCACAATATAAGCTGTTAGGTGTTAGCCTGTCACACACACGCTGGCAGGCAGGCATATGCAATTAGATTACACAGAAAAACATTATTAAAAAAAATAAATGATGCTCTAGCCCTTAAAAGGGCTTTTTGGGTTCCTGTCCTTGCAGCAGATATCAGATAAGTCCTTCAGGTCTGTAGTGGAAGCTAAATACACAGCCTGGCTATCTATTTCCCTATTAAATCTCCAGCAGCTACACTATCTGTCCGCTCACTTCGAATGCAGCTTCAGAATGATTCTAAAATGTATGCTGTCCTTCAGATGGAAGGCCCTGGAAGGCAGTGTATGCTGCTGATTGGCTGGAATGTGTCTGCTGACTGTGGGGTGCAGGGTCAAAGTTTCCTCAATGATAAAGAATAGGGGGCAAACCGAAAAGCGAATGTGTTCGTCGTCTGTTGCGAACACGAACATGCCAAAATCGACGTGAATAGTCCGCGGGCGAACTGTCTGCGACATCTCTATTATGTATTATTTACATAATGTAATTATTCAACTGTGTCGACCTATGATGTCCCTATCTATTTATATGATTTCTTATCCTCTGCACATCAAAGATAGGGACTGTTGCACTCCTTTAGAATTTCATCCCAATGCATCATTTTGAGGTCAGGAATAAAAAAAAATTGCCAGATAATACATCATTGGTAGCTCTGCTTGGAGATCAATAGCAGGTACCATTGCTAATTGCAAGACTGAAATATAAACATTACTAAATTGTATATATCCATTATTTTTTCTCCTCCACTTTTTATTCCCCCCCACACACACACATACAGAAACAGGATTCTAGAGCTGTGCCATAATACATTTGCTGTGACATTGTCTGTTATGTTATTTTCATGTCAGTCTCACAGGGATCAGTTTGCACTGCAAAGATTAGTTATTAATTATTCATGGTCTTGTTACTTTAGTTACATGTGGCTAGGATAAACCCCTCCAGTTCAGTTTTAAATAAGTGTGGTTTATCATTAGTTGGATATTATTATTTAATTGTTTGAACTAGTATTTCTAATTTACACTGTGATTTAGTTAATTGTTCTTAAATATTCTTTAGCATTATTGTGCAGGGCATGGTTAACCATTAGAAACATATCAGCCTTTTGAGAATTCCTACAGGGGCTATTTAATCAGGCTAAACCCTGAGCCTGCAAATCCTTCCCTCAATAGTTCTTTGTGAGACCTCACATATATCAGTGGTGTGTTTCTGCATATGCCTATGAGGCCAAGGCCTAGGGTAGCACATCTTCAGCAGCCTGCCTCAAATTGCTGTGTGTTATGAAAATAGTGTGTCCATAGGCACAGAAATATCTATATATATTGTGATATTTATATATAGTGTAGCTTACTTTTCTGACATACTTTATATATAAAAAAGCACACATAAATGAGTATTTTATATACATGTGTGTGTTAATCTTAGGCTAGTAGTATAGCAAGGGGGAAAGAGGAGAAGTAACTGGGGAATATGGGAAACATTGATCTGAGTGGGACCAGGGCATCACAAAATACTTTCATGAATGTCACTAATGACTTGCTCACTGCCAAGTCAAAGGCCCACTTCTTGATTCTTATTCTCCTGGATCTCTCTGCTGCCTTTGACATAGTTGACCACCCTCTTTTTATGGAAATTATCCACTCTCTTGGCATCCGTGACACTGTTCTCTCTTGGTTCACAAGAAAATCAAACATTTATTGTCTCCTTCTCTGGCTCTTCTTCATCACTCACCCTCAGACTATTGGCATACCTCAAGATTCTGTCCAATGTCACCTTCTTTTTTCCATCCATACTTCTTCCCTTAGTACCCTAATACATTGTTTTGGCTTTCAGTATCATCTTTATGCAGATGACAATCAATTCTACCTCTCTGCACCAGAACTACCCCCCTCTCTTCTAGCTCATGTTTCCAACTGCCTTTCTAGCATATACTCCTGGATGTCTGCCCCTCAACTCAAACTCAATATGTCCACTAATATTGCCACCTTCTTCCACAGCTTCAACTCCTCACATATCTCTCACCGTTGACAATTCTATCATCACGCCCACCTCTTAGGCCCGTTGTATCTTGGGATTCTACTGGATTATGCCCTCTCTTTAATTCTACCTAAAAACATCTCCAAAATATGTAGCTTTCCCTCACAAGAGACAACCAAAATTCCAATACACTATCTGATCATATCCGACCTTTACTACTGCTACTCTCTTCTTGCTGGTTTCCCCATCACCTGTCTCTCTCCACTTCAGTACATAATGAATGCCTCTGCTAGACTCATCTAAAATACTCATTGCTTGGTGTATGAAGCACCTCTCTGTCAGTACTGGCCTCCACAATAATATTTAAAATCTAAACCCTAGCGGATAAAGCCCTCAATAATAATGCACCCTCTTATTTCTCTGCTAGTGAACTTCTTCTTTCCTCCTCTCTTATCACCTCCTGTCATTCTCGCCTTCAGGACTTTTCTTGTGCTGCCACTATTCTTTGGAACTCCTTGACTCGCTGCACTAGACTATTCGCCTGCCTCAAATCCTTCAAACTCTCACTAAAATCTCATTTATTTAAAGAAGCATATCACCTTCAACCTTAATTTGTGCTATATATATTGTACCTCAACTTTCTGTAGTAATAATATTATTATTAATATTATATCAGCATTCACTAAGGGCCCACTATAGTTATAATTAGAGATGTGGCGAACAGTTCGCCTGCGGACTACTCACAGCGATTTTGGCATGTTCGGGTTCGCAGCAGACGGCGAACATATGCGCTTTTCGGTTCGCCCCCTATACTTTATCATTGAGGAAACTTTGACCCTGCACCTCACAGTCAGCAGACACATTCCAGCCAATCAGCAGCATACACTCCCTTCCAGAGCCTTCCATCTGAAGGACAGCAACCCAAAAAGCCCTTTTTAGGGCTAGAACATCATTTATTTTATTTTATAATATTTTTCTGTGTAATCTAATTGCATATGCCTGCCTGTCAGCGTGTGTGTGTGACAGGCTAACACCTAACAGCTTATATTGTGCTCAGTGAAATAAAACGACACTTTTTTGACTGTAATAGATTGAATAGCAATTGCCTGCCTACAGGCGTGTGTGTAGGCTATTGCATCTACTCTGCCAACTTTTGCCAGTGCACAGTGATACGTCATATCTGGTGCAACCGTAGTGTACAGTGACATAAAACAACACTTTTTTTACTGTAATCAATTGAATATCAGTTGCCTGCCTACAGGCGTGTGTGTGAGGCCTACAGCGCCTTCACTGCCAACTTTTGCCAGTGCACAGTGACACTCATGACTGGTAGCACCTTAGATTGCACGCGCAGTGCCCCAAATTTGAAGTGGGAGGACCGACCAAGCATCTTTTTCCATCTCCCGCTTCCAAAAATCAATGCCATATACACGTCCCCTAATAGTGGATGTAACAGGGATTAAACTGATAGGAATAAATAGTACAACTTAATACACCACTCCTATGTGGTGGCACATTACATTGCACGTGCAGTGCCCCAAATTCAAAATAGGAGGTCCGACCAAGCATCTTTTTCCATCTCCCTGTTAAAAAAATCAATGCCATATACATGTCCCCTAATAGTGGACGTAACAGGTATTAAACTGATAGGAATAAATAGTACAACTTAATACACCACTCCTATCTGGTGGCACATTACATTGCACGTGCAGTGCCCCAAATTCGAAGTAGGAGGTCCGACCAAGCATCTTTTTCCATCTCCATGTTCCAAAAATCAATGCCATATACACATCACCTAATAGTGGACGTAACAGGGATTAAACCAATAGGAATAGTACTACTTAACAGTACACACCTTATAATAACGCAGACAGAGGCAACGCAGAGAGAGGAGTCTGAAGAAGAGGAGTCAGAGGAGGAAGGTGGCTTTAAGGAGGTGGAAGACCAAACACAGCAGGCGTCCCAGGGGGCTTGTTGTCACCTTTCAGGGACCCTTGGTGACTGGGTGGAGGAAGAGACCTTCAATGACATGTGCAAATGGCGAGTTTGCAGTTGTGCAAAGGGACTGTGCATTAAACGGGGAGATTGGTCTGTTACTGTGAAGCGGGTGTAACCCTTACACTACCTGATGGATACAACATCATACCTGATGTTTTAAAGCATGTAATTCCAAATAATTTAGGAATGTTAGGTGATTTATGCCCTTTATGGCTTAAAACCAGACTCTGCATCAACTATGTAATTTTCCGTGGGAGTTTTGCCATGGATCCCCCTCCGGCATGCCACGGTCGAGGTGTTAGTCCCCTTGAAACAACTTTCCAATCACTATTGTGGCCAGAAAGAGTCCCTGTGGGTTTTTTAATTCGCCTGCCCATTGAAGTCTGTGGAGGTTAGCCAGATTCGCCCGTTCGCGAACATTTAGTGAAAGTTCGCGTCCGCTGTTAGCGAACCGCAAATTTGATGTTCGCGATATCACTAGTTATAATACAAATATATACATAATTATCTATGGTAGGCAGAGGACCTCCCCTGGGGGCGTTACCGGATATGCACATGTGAGCGGACGCTCGCACAGTCCGATGGAGGAGACCACGCTGGAGACTGGGATTCCCTAAACCTTTTCCCTCAGCCCTTCCCAAAGTACAATCACTCCAAGCCCGATACGCGTTAGGCAGCACGGGACCGGCTGCATGAAGAGCAGGACCGTTATGGAGATATAGCCCCAGCATTTGCCCCCGGTCTCGATGTCCCACGAGCGGTGAGAGTGCACAAGCTGTGCAAATAGACTGGAGGGGGCTAAGCTAAGCATAGCAGTGATTTGGCCAGACTGCGGGCCCGCAGGAAGGAGCTTTGACTACCTAGAGTATTAGATATTCCAGGCCTCTCACAGCAGTTCGTGCAGCTATTAGCTGATATCACCTGGAGGCCATGAGGTCTGGTAAGGCTGTAATAGAGCACTCTTTATACATAAACACTGACTCTTTTCTGTAAGGCCCTAAGATATTAACGGCATAATATATACACAGGTCCTATAAAGGATATAAGGTCCAGCTCAGCAAGAAAGGACCTGAAGTATAATTTTGTGGGGTCTATAATTTCTTCAAGAATGAAAACCATTATTGGGGCTTTGGTCTGTGAAAAGTGAGAGTAATAATACAATCTAATTGCTCCCTGACAGACCTTATGCAAAAGCTATACATTAATGGGAAAAATCTTACGGACCCATATCTCAAAGGACGTAATACTAATATGGTTAAAAGTAATTAAGGAATAAAGGTCTGGAATGGACTCCACCAATCGACTAAAGGAATACTAAAGGAATTAATCCCTAAAAATAGGGGATCTGGCTCCAAACCTTTATATTACCTATAATTGTGAAATAAAACCATATAAACTTAAAAGACAAAATATTCCCAATTAAAGAATTGGATCAGGACCACGGAGGGGGAAGAGAGAAAGAGAAATATATAAAAGAAATATATATCCCCAAGTAAAAGTATGTGATCAGGACCACATCTACTGTAAAGCGGATTTGGGACTACCTCTGTTTTTGCATGTTTTTTTTTTTTGTGTTTGTTTTTTTGGTATATCGTTTTGTCTCTTATATTGTATTCCAGGAACTTGATTCTAGGTAAATTTCATACAATGCCTCCGAAAAATAAAAACAAAGATAAAATAAGATCTCCTCCTAAATCTAAACTATTTTTTTCGCCTAAAATGGCGCAAAAAACTATGGAGTTATCCCTTTTGGCTTCTCCAATAGGGGATAAATCTACAGAGGCATATGTAGATAATACAGTGGATACCTCTTCGGAAACAAATACAGTTAATTTAGAGGAGGAAATCCTCACGGTTGGAAAACTGGAAAATATCTTAGAGAAGTTTCAAAACAAATTCTTGGATGAATTTAAAAATCTAATTCTTCTAAATATCAAGGCAACCCAAGAAAACACAGTCAAAAGTGCATAATTGGGGAACACTTGTGAAACAATTAAAAAGGAACAAACTTATTCCAAAGAAAGCATCAAAGCAATGGAGGGGAAATTAAAGGCATTGGAAAATAAGGTGGACTTCCTTGAAGATAGATCAAGAATTAATAACTTAAAAATACGAGGGATTGATGAAAAAATACCCAAAGAGGACCTGGGATTATATCTTACTAAGTTTTTTTCATATTTAGTGCCTGATTTTGCGGATATAAAGTTCAAGTTCGATGCAGCCTATAGACTCTCTAAGCCGAAAAACATTGAGGTAGAGTTTCCTAGAGATGTAATGGTAAAAATCCATCATTTGCCACTGAAAAATCAACTATTAAAAGCTAGCTATGGAATAACATCCTTTGACCCTCCCTATTCAAATATTAAAATATTTTTGGACATTTCTACTTCCATGAGAAATAAAAGAAGACAATTTTTTCCTATTACCCAGAAACTGAGGGAAAAAGAAATACCATACAAGTGGACTTTTCCCATAGGACTTTCATTTTTAAGAGACTCTAGATGGTATAAAATCACATCACTTAAAGAGGGAGAAGATTTATTTAGTAAATGGGATATTTGAGAGTCTTTGCCTCATTGTCATTTGGTGGGATTGCTAGATTTCCAAAAAAGGGAGGAATACTTTACAAATTCCTCGCTACTATCCCTTTTATTTTTAGGATATATTACCATTTCCTCACAAAAATGATGGATTACAATGTTTAAAGGGTTTGTGATTGTATATTGCCTTCCTCCTAAGAAATTGCACAGCACTTTTTTGTAATGAATGCACTTTAAACTTTATTATGTATTTGGGGTATTAAGGAAGGAAATAGGTGGTTTAGATAGGGTCTTTTTTTTTTGTTTTCTTTCTTCCTTCCTTTTTTTTTTTTTTTTTGTAGTCATGCAATTATGATTAGATGCAATATTTAAAGGGTCTAAGATTGCATATTGACTTTCCTTATAAGAAATTGCACAGCACTTTATTTGTATTGAATGCACTTTAACCTTATTATGAATTTTGGGTATTAATGATGTTTTTTTTTTTGTTTTTTTTACTTTTTTTTTTTTCTTATCTAAATATATAGAAGCCACGTAATTTTAATAAGAGGTTCACCAGCTTATGATTGAATCAACTATAGGGTGATTTTAAAGGAAAGGAATGGAAGAGAAAAGAAAAAGGAAGGAATTTTTGGATGCACAAATTTTAATCTAATAGATTGAACCAGTATATGAAATGAAATGGAATTATTCTACACGTAAAATTATGCTAATTTGCACATGTAAATTGTATATAATAATTGATATTATGATTAAGTAGGATTTGTAGCACATGATTGCACTACAAGATTAAGGGGGATATGTAGCCTAATTTAGATTACGCTTGGAAATCAAGAGTGATAGAGTAAGTAAATGAAAAAGGGGTGAAGACAACTTGATCATGGTAAAAATTTTGTATAATTACGATTTAGAACTCATTTTAAGGAATAGCATCTGCACAAAATGTAACAATAGAACATAAATTTAATATTATAAATTGTGGAATGTTCAAGGAAATTTACGAAGAATATGAAAATTAAGAAAATTACAAAAGCGAATAAAAATAGAAAAATAAAATGACAGGAAGGGAGGAGAGGGGTATATTTACAACAGGAATTGTGATTAGGTAAATTATTAATTAATAGAAATGAACAGGCAAAGAGAGCATATCCAGGATTAAAAAGGCTTGGAGAGAGCAGGGGTAAAGTAACATAATTGGAAAAAAGTTCCCAAAAACTATAAAGGTATAGAAAAAACAGCTCAGGATTTCTCCAAATTATTGGTGGAAAACCACTTATATGATGCATGGCGCCTTACAAATATAAATGAAAGAGACTATACCTATTATTCTGCATCTCATAAAATGTATTCAAGAATTGATAATATAATAGTGAATGAGACTTTGTTAAACGCAATTCAATCAGTTAAAATTGGTTTCATAACAATCTCGGACCATGCTCCAGTCACCCTCCAAATACAGGAAAAGGGGGAGATAAAATCTAGCAGGGCATGGAGAATGGATGATAAAATCTTAGAAAATAAGGAAAGACTAAATACGATTAGAATAGAAATTAAAAAAAAATTGGAAATTAATATGGGGTCGGTTCCATTAAATACAACAATATGGAACTCACTAAAAGCATATACAAGAGGTATATTAATCAAGTTGAAAAGCATCTGGGATAAACAGAAAGGATTGTCCTTACAACTTTTACTTATAAAATTGTATAAATTGGAACAAGAAAACAAAATAAAAATAAATGACACCCTTACACAAGAGATAATAACAATTCGGAACAAAATAAAAAACATTAACCAAAAACGCTCAGATATGAGTCTTTGGCAACTACAACAAAAATCAAGATCTCGCGAATAAGATAAAAAAACAAAAATATCAAGATTGTAATATTCCTTATCTTGTAAAAGAGGGAATAAACATTTTTAAGCCTAAAGAAATCACGGATCAATTTGCGAAATTTTATCAAGCCTTGTATAATCTAAGCTCGGAAGAAAACTTTATAACACCCAAAAGTTAAGACATATCATCATTCTTAGATCAGATTGACTTTCCAGTTATCTCAAATGAGGAAAAGGAGGCTTTAAATAGTCAGATAACGGAACTAGAAATTAGACGAGTTATTAAAAACCTAAAAAACTACACGGCACCAGGCCCAAATGGATTTTCTACAACATACTATAAAATATTCGAGGAAGAGTTAATGCAAATCTTAGTAGCTACATTTAATGAAATTAAAACCACAGGTACATTCCCACCAGAGATGCTTAGAGCCAATATAATCACTATACCAAAATCAGATAAGGAAGCACACTCTTGCAAATAATGTAGACCAATTTCGGTTATGAATATAGATACCAAAATATATGCGAAAGTTTTGGCTCTAAGACTTACAGAAATATCTAAATCATTAATAGCGTCCGACCAAACAGGATTTGTCCCAGGGAGGCAGGGCGCCGATAATTCCCATAAACTGATTCATTTAATAACTTACGCGAAGAAAAAAGACATCCCCACCCTATTCCTATCCATGGATGCTGAAAAAGCTTTTGATAGGGTACGGTGGGATTTTATGATGCAGACCCTCCATAGATATGGGTTTGACTCATTTGCATCGAAAGCTATAGCTGCCCTATATAAGGCTCCCTCGGCATCGGTTTTGGGGAAAGGGGTACAATCAGATTATTTTATGGTAACACATGGAACCCGTCAGGATTGTCTGCTGTCTCCCATTTTATTCGCATTGACCCTAGAACCCCTCGCTATAGCTATTAGGGCTTCGTCGGACTTTAAGGGGATTAGAGTAGGCAAAAGGGAATACAAGATCTCCCTCTTCGCGGATGAGGTAGTAGTATATATGGAGCAACCTCATATATCTATGAAGGCGCTGATGGAAATCATTGCAAACTACAGTAAGGTGTCGAATTATAAATTAAACATAGAGAAATCTGAAGCACTAAGTGTTAATATTCCAGAGGAAGACAAAGAGCGCCTGACTAGTAGGTATCAGCTGGCCCACACAAAGGGATTTACACACCTGGGAATTAACTTTAGTGATGATATAAGAAGTATTCAAACCTCCAATTTGAACAATTTATATAAATCATCTAAAGAGCTTATTGAGAACTGGCCGGTCAATCAAATATCCTTCTCTGCTAGAATTGCATCAATCAAGATGTCTCTCCTTCCTAAACTTAACTATGTATTTAGATCTTTCCCTTTTTCAATCTCAAGCCAATGGACAGCTAAATTCCAGAAGATGATCGATAGATATATTAACAAGAACGGTCAGATCAGAGTTAAAAAAGCATTAATGAGTAGAAAATTTATAAAAGGTGGCATTGCATACCCAATGGTTTTTCACTATCAGGAAGCAATTAAATTGGCGCAATATATAAAGTGGAGTCAACCTCTTTCCACTCACCCGGAGAACCAGATTTTAAGTGATATGCTACACAATATCGACCTTAATGCTCTATTGTTCATTCCAAAACTAGCATTAGCTTACATTGACCCGAGAGCAACTATTTTGACTATAATGGTAAAAGAGTGGATAAAAATGAACAAAAAATTTAAATTCATAGAGCAATATAGTGAACTTACTCCTTTGACAACATTAGCACGCATGAATTATATCTACTTAGAACCAGAATGGAAAGACATAGGAATATATCTACTGGGGCACATTATAGATAAAGAAAAAGGTAAAATGTTAGATTATAACATGCTAAAGTTGAAATATAATATTTCAACTAAACTTTACTTAATAGATGGTACTGGGTTCCCTCCAAAATCTACTTTATAACATTTAAACCAGAAATTAAATTATGCTGGAGGAACTGTGGGAAATCTGCAGATATGTTCCATATATGGTGGGAATGCCCTATAACCCTTCATCTTTGGAAGGAATGTTCTGAATACTTATCTATTATATTTAAGACAGAAATGATAGTAAAACCGCAGATGGCCTTGTTTAATATTTTTCCCCCTAAGATGGAAATAAAAAATAAAGCGTTTATGACTCAAATTTTTCAGGTTGTAAAAACTGCAATTGCACGAAATTGGAAGAAAGAGGATCTTCCAAAACTAACTGAAATATTGTCCATGATGGGATACAATAGGGAACTAGAGAGGGATTTTAATATGGCATTTCAGCTAAAACAGGACCCTGTAAAATGGGTAGTTTGGGACTCAATTTTTTAAGTAACCTCTACGAGGTAATCTCAGGAAGACACCATATCTTCCCTGGCAGATCGATCCCTCCCTGGCTCTTCCTCCCTACCTTCACCAAGCTGGCTAGAATATGAGTGGAATGAAAGGGTGTGATAGGATATGTAAGTAATTTAAGAGAGAAGTTTAACTGGTTAATCTCTCCATTAGGTTGAAGAATATTCAACCAAATATTAAAGTTTGGATTTCATTCATAGCCATATGTAAGTTTAATACAATGATACACTTAAAGTCTATTAATAGCAATAAACATGAAAGAACAGTTACACTCTTATGATTATTGTTATAATGTCAGGGCACAAATGTATGGCTTCCGTATTTTTGTCTGGCTGTGTATATAATATGTAATGTATTATTTATGTAAATGGAAATTTTAAATTTGTAAAAGAACAAAAAAAAAAAAAAATGATCTAGGGTATACACGTTATATTTAGACATGGTCCTGCGCAATCAAATATAAATGTAGATATTTACATATGTAGGTTCCCTCTAGTACTATATGTGTACACATATTAAGCCAGGGTCTCCTATAATCATATTAATGTATAAATATTCAGAGAGGGTCACCGCTAATCATCATAGTAATACTGTATATAAATATTTAGTAAGTGTCTCATTTAAAGAAACGCATATTGAGCCAAGGTCTCCTATAGATATATACTGGACATAAGCCAGGGAACATTATATTATAAATATTCAACCACAATTGTCAATTATTATATTGATGTATACATATTTAGGTAGGTTCACCTAAAATCATATCAATGTATACATATTCAGCCATGTTCACCTATAATTATAAACACATACCTATTTAATCAGGATCATCTATAATCATAATTCCTACAGGGTCTCCTATTATTATTTTCTAAATATATATTCACCAGAGCTTTCAAAAATTGTATACATTTACATATATTCACCCATGGTCCATAATTATAACATAAACAGATACGTATATATATTCACCTATAAGCATACACATGTATACATATTCAGCTAGGGTCACCAATAATTATAATACAAATACATAAATATTTTACCAGGATCAACCATAATTAAACAAATGTACACATATCCAGCAAGGGTTAGCATAAGAATATATAAATGTACATACCTGCCTCCAAGAATAAATACTATTGTGGAGCTACTTTCTACCAATATTTCCTTATAAAAATATTTTTTAGTGTAAAAGCATTATACCGTATAAACATACTTATCCTGCTTTTGTTCAACTGGTGCAGTTCCTTCCTCTATACTCAGCAGGATGCAGCTCATACACTGTGGAATTCTCTACCTTTATGTGTCAAACTCTTCCCTAGTTTTCTTATTTTCAAGATTTAATTGTTTTTGTTTAAATATAATATTGAGGAAGTAACAGTTTGATTAAATATGCAACTTAATATAAAGAACTATTATAGTGTAAACAAGGACTCATTGAGAGTCAGCGGTCAGTATTTTCTAATCTTGTTATAATGTTTAAATTCAAATAGTGTTTGTATTAGCACACCGATGTCTAAAGGTAGTGATATATCTGTCTATAAATGTACCTGACATACTGTATATATATATATATATATATATATATATATATTAATATATATATATATATATATATATATATATATATATACACATATATATATATATATATATATATATATATATATATATATATATATACAAAACATAAAATTAAGATTTTAGATTTAGGTATGTGTTAATAATGTTTGTTATGCTTTAGGATACCATTTCATTTTTAAATGGGTTCTTTGACAAAATGTAAATGATACACAACCATGTCACTTATAATAACATCCAACAATGTCACTTATAATAACATCCAAGTGTCAGTACTTCACACTGCTATGTTGTGAACCAAACAACATCCGATTTCAAACCAAGGTGGGTCCCATGGGAAATTAAATAACACAAAAAGTAACCAAAACAAAAGCTTTACAGATCATATGAATAAATGAAAATAAAAAATCCTTTTAAAGAAAAAAAAGAATAAAAAAAATCTGTTGATATGAAATACTGAGAAACCAGCAGTAACTAAATAGCAACAAAAATTATATAATTTTAAATATAATTAATGCTAAATGCTTTAATGTTAGTGCACATTTTAAGTGTTGAATTAAAAGTACTATAAAAAAGATAAGGCTGAAAATGCCCTGAAAATGAGGAATTAATTGCATTCATTAACAATGCTTGATTCTTCTATGGTAAGGTATAAATAAGTTATTTCTTCTTTTTTACAGGTTGTATTTTTTATTTTAGTGTAATTATTATTTGTATTTTCTTGTAATGTTTTTTCTGTAGTGTTTTTTATTATAAATTGGTACTTTTAGTCTACTATTGGGGAGAGTTGTCTTAGGGTCCACAGGGTTAGTTACAACTATTAAAAAATAACAGTGACTATATCAATGGATAGCAGTGCTGCTATATATCTATGACCCCTCACTTTACATAAATATTCTCCATGGCTTGATGATATCATGAGGGAATTTAAAAGAGATGGATGCAGTACTGAACAGGTTTGGATATGCTATCACCAACTGTAAGAAAGGAGAAGTTTTGTCTAGGGAGCTGATACTTGTCAAAACAGACCAGCTCAGTTATTCTTCATCAAGCCAACCTGTTCATATCCTATTATAACATTCATAAAATGTTCCTACTTTCAATGCAATGCATTTGCCAGTAATTCAAAAACAAAGTTCCCTCTCTATTGAATTGGTATTTCAAGATTGATATCTTATAAAGTTCAAAAGAAAGTGCATGTTAAAGTGGACTCGACAGCTTGACCAGCTTTGACTTGGATCTAGTCCCAACTAGTCTTCTTAAAGTTTCTCCTTATCTTTCACAGTATTCACTAAAACAGTGAGCTGCTCACTGCACAGTGGTATCTTTCCTGATCTGCTAAATTAAGCAATTGTCAGACCCCTTATAAAAAAACATATTTAGATCCAGGCTGCATGGAAACCTACCAACCTATTTAAAATCTTCCATTTTGTTAGGAAAAGTGTGGCTAGAAATTCATTAGCAAAGGGATGACTTCTATAATCCATTGCAGTTATGGTTTGGGAAAATACAGAACAGAAACAGCACTGGCTTGTGTTTCTATTAATATTTTTATAGCAAGAGATAGGGTTGAGTGTTCAATTCAAATTTTTCTTGAACTCTTTGCAGTATTTCACACAGTGGGTCATCATGACATATTAACATATTAATAAAGAGGCTGAAGAACTACTGTGGATTGGGTGACACTGTCCTTAGCTGGTTTACTGGCAGTTCATAGAGGGGTTATTCTGATTCCCCATCTAATATGGATTTCCATAAGACTGTATTTTATCTTAAATGTTGGTTGCTGTGTATATGCTACCCGGGGACAGATTATCAGAAGGCAGTCCTCAACTACCACTGTTATGAGATGACACATAGCTCTTTCAACCCAGATGCAGGACACCCAATAAACATCTAGAAGAGCTCAAAGCAGATGAAAAGTGCTCAACCTTAGGGGAGTTCTAAACTGTGATCTAACACTAAAATAGCAAGTGTCAGCTGTGAGGAAACCCCCATTTTTTTATCTGAACATAGCTAGGATAAAGGGAAGAGTGGTCTGATAACTAGCACATTGCTTAATTGTATTTTGTGACAAACTTAGATCAAAAGTATTGAATAAATTAGTATTTATTATGAGTATTATTAGACTAGCGACTTGCCCGTCAAAAATGACTGGGCAATAACATTTCAAGGCATGGGAATGCTGTTTGACACAGAATTTAAACTGTTTTGGACTGTGAGGACCTTCGGCGCTCATTGTGAGCCTCTCCTGTCGTGTACTTTTGGTCCTCTAAGAGAGATATATATTTCTATGTATATGTAGTTAAGTAATAATTAATGATTTATAAATAAATAAATGAATCTACTTTAATTATTTATAATTCATATATGCAGCGAGCTACAGGCTGAAGAGCTACCAAGCTCTTTGTATTTTCCTACCGCATAGAATATACATTGCGAGTGTTAGTGCCCTGCTTATAAAGTGTAATGAATGTTTCAAGTGTGCATTCTAAATAGGCTGCGTGCGCGAGGTTAAGCCGTTGGTTTATTGTGTAAAGCGTCATTGTATAGTCGTAATGTTATTAATGTGTTAGGCGTCTCGTGAGCCTTTTCCAGCTTTTGTAATATTGTATTTTGTAGGTCATAGTGTGATGTGTAAAGTGCTACGTGTTTGGCAGTGTTTTGCCTAGTCCGTGGTCATGTAGCCTTGTTTCCATTTTTTTCGGCGGCCCTTTTCTCACGCTTAGGCGATTTTCTAGTGTCGGAAATCATCTAAATCGAGTTAAATTTGCGTTCCACCTTACTCCCAGACGTCCTGGCTGTTGCCCCGTGCTGTCTGTGATGTTTTTGTAATTTTTTGGGGTGTATTTAGTGTGTTTTTATTGTTTATTTATTTCTGTCGTTCGGTCTTGTATCTTTTTTTTTCTAAGTCCCGCGTCTCTTATTGTGAACCGCTTGCATGCCAAGGCGATCCCACATTTTTTAAGTGTTTTTTGGTTAAGTCCCGCGCATTGTAGTGGCTTAACGATTCGCAAGGCTCGCATTGATCAGCGATCGGTTAAGTCCAAAGCGTTAACGGCTCGCCTCGCAGTTTGACAACTATTATATGTGATTTTATTGAGTATAACAATTCTGCTATTTGCATATATTGGTAAATACTACAATTAACTAAGCTGGAAAAGCCAGTAGGATATTTGTTAATGCTGGAAATGTAATTAGTAGCAGAATAAGAAAGATACTAATGACACTATACAGATGCATGGCTGTGCTTCACATACAGTGTTATGTGTACTTATATGTAGTTTTTGATACAAGCAGAAAATAAGACCAATGATAGGTCTAAAAACCTGAGCGCTTTAGAGTCAATATAGGTCAAAAATAGAACGTAGAATTAGTTGGATGTTATACAACTGTTTAAGTACTGTCCCATATTTGCCCGATTGATATGGGGACTCACGGTACCTTAGTCCAAAAATGTCCAATATGTCCCGCGTCTCTTATTGTGAACCGCTTGAACGCCAAGGCGATCCCGCGTTTATGAAGTGTTTTTTGGTTAAGTCCCGCGCGTTGTAGTGGCTTAACGCTTCACAAGGCTCGCAGCAATCAGCGATCGGTTAAATTCAAAGCGTTAATGGCTCGCCTCGCAGTTTGACAACTATTATATGTGATTTTATTGAGTATAACAATTCTGCTATTTGCATATATTGGTAAATACTACAATTCACTAAGCTAGAAAAGCCAGTAGGATATTTGTTAATGCTGGAAATATAATTAGTAGCAGAATAAGAAAGATACTAAGGACACTATACAGTATAGATGCATGGCTGTGCTTCACATACAGTGTTATGTGTACTTATCTGTAGTTTTCGATACAAACAGAAAATAAGACCAATGAAAGGTTTAAAAACCGGAGCGCTCCAGAGTCAATATAGGTCAAAAGTAGAACGAAGAATTAGTTGGATGTTATACAACTGTTTAAGTACTGTCCCATATTTGCCTGATTGATATGGGGACTCACGGTACCTTAGTCCAAAAATGTCCAATATGTCCAATTAGTCCTGTGGATTAAAGGAGGGTGATAAGCCATAGTCCCATGTAATAGGGGGTCCTCCTTGATGGAATTGGTGTAATGGTGATCACTTGGAAATTGCTGCCCCCTCAGACGGCAACGTTAAAAAATGAGTAACTAGATAAAAAGCTATATGCAGGAACATATAGCTATTTATCTAGTGACTCATGTTCATATTATTTATTTATACATTGAGAAAGCCTGCAACTACTATACAGGAAACTTTGTCATTTGTGTACTGGATTTCTTTATGAATAAAAAGAGTTTATTTATTTAGCTGACTGGGTGTCTATAGAGGGACATTAGTACTGACCTTTATATGACTGGGGGTCTATAGGTGACATTAGTACTGACCTTTATCTGACTGGGTGTCTATAGAGGGACATTAGTAATGACCTTTATCTGACTGGGGGTCTATAGGTGACATTAGTACTGACCCTTATCTGACTGGGTGTCTATAGAGGGACATTAGTACTGACCTTTAGCTGACTGGGTGTCTATAGAGGGACATTAGTAATGACCTTTATCTGACTGGGGGTCTATAGAGTGACATTAGTACTGACCTTTAGCTGATTGGGTGTCTATAGAGGGACATTAGTAATGACCTTTATCTGACTGGGTGTCTATAGAGGGACATTAGTACTGACCTTTAGCTGACTGGGTGTCTATAGACGGACATTAGTACTGACCTTTATATGACTGGGGGTCTATAGGTGACATTAGTACTGACCTTTATCTGACTGGGTGTCTATAGAGGGACATTAGTAATGACCTTTATCTGACTGGGGGTCTATAGGTGACATTAGTACTGACCTTTATCTGACTGGGTGTCTATAGAGGGACATTAGGACTGACCGTTAGCTGACTGGGTGTCTATACAGTGACATTAGTACTGACCTTTATATGACTGGGAGTCTATAGGTGACATTAGTACTGACCTTTATCTGACTGGGTGTCTATAGAGGGGCATTAGTAATGACCTTTATATGACTGGGGGTCTATAGAGGGACATTAGTACTGACCTTTATCTGACTGGGTGTCTATAGAGGGACATTAGTAATGACCTTTATCTGACTGGGTGTCTATAGAGGGACATTAGTACTGACCTTTATCTGACTGGGTGTCTATAGAGGGACATTAGTAATGACCTTTATCTGACTGGGTGTCTATAGAGGGACATTAGTACTGACCTTTATATGACTGGGGGTCTATAGGTGACATTAGTACTGACCTTTATATGACTGGGGGTCTATAGGTGACATTAGTACTGTCCTTTATCTGACTGGGGGTCTATAGAGGGACATTAGTACTGACCTTTATCTGTCTGGGGGTCTATAGGTGACATTAGTCCTGACCTCCTGCTGCAGTATTATTACTCCCAGTACTCCCAGGCTTGCTACTATTAGATATAATAACCACAGTTTCGTGGTTGGTAACATCAAAATATGATTATTAAATATTTCATATTTGTTTGTTTTTTTCTTCCAAAGTGAACCCCTTTGTGTGTGTCCCACAGATGTGGCGTTTCCGCTCTGCGTATGTTGGATTTGCACCGCTCAAAAAGTATGAAAAGAGATCCCCCCCCTTGAAGCCCATTAATGACATCATCAGTAAATTGTATGTAACAGATTCCAGTGTTTAGGGTTTATGACCCAATACTGCAATCATATCACTTATGACAAAAATCCGTATTTGTCGTATTATTCAGACGCGCGTGCATCTTTGTGTTACATTTCCTGATACTTTTATTATCTTGATCTTTATATATTTACTAGCGACTTGCCCATAAAAATATGGCGGCAATAAGATTGTAAGGCAGGTAATGGTTTGGACGAGACATTCATTTTGTTGGCGGTCGGAGATCCTTCGGCGCTCATTGCGAGGCTGTTGGTTGTATTTTTTTTCTGATAGGCGCTTTTGCTGTTATTCTTTGGTCAGCGGTGATGTGTTTTTTGCGCTTATTGCAAGGCTTTGTATGCTATGAGCAGCGTTGGCGCTCGTTGTGAGGCGCGCAGTGAATGGCTTTTATGTTTAATGTGATAATGTTTTTTTTGTGTATATGTATTTTGTATGCTAATGAAATAATTACTAAATGAATATACTTTACCTATTTGTAAGTAATATATGCAGGAAGCATTGTGCTGAAGAGATGACAATCTGTTTTCATGTTCCTGCATCATACAATGTAGGTTTTCAGTGCTGTGGAGCTGCTGTGTAAGTGTCAGCAATGTGTGCAGTGTGTAGTATAAATAGGCTGCGCGCGCGAGGGGAAGCCGTTAGGGTAGCTGGGTACTTCCGCATTGTGTAAGTTAGTGTTGTAAAATGGCGGGGAATGTGTATGTGGTACGTGAGTGTGGATGATTTAGCGTCCTTGTTAATAGTGTATCTTTACCTCGTATGGCTTTTTAGGAAAATCCGTATGTGTTTTGCGTGTTTAGGGTCCTGTAGCCTCGTTTTCTTTTTTTCAAGGGCCATTTTTTCTCTCACTCTCACTTAGGTGATTTTCGGGTGTCTAAACTCATGAATTTGGACTTAAATGGAGGTGTAACTTCACTTGCAGAGGTCCTCGGTGCCCGCCTTGCTGTGGGTAAGCTTGTTATGTGTTTGTTGTGTGTATTTATTGTGTTTTTAATGTTTTTAAGTGCGTGCGGATCGGGCGTTAAGGTCGTATTTTTGTGAGCTCGTAATGTTTTTTTTTCTAAGTCCCGTATTTTTGGATGGTAAGTCCGTAAATTTGATGGTGTAAGTCCCGCCTGCGGCTCATTGCAGCCGACGTGGGAGCCTTCGGCGCTCCTTGCCAGCAACTCTGGCCCTCGCTTCGCAAGCCCGCAGCGTTAGCAACAACCCGCCTGCTCACAACTATATATGTGATATCTGTAACGTCTTCCCCAGTTGGCACTTGTAAATCGGCTAAGCGACAAAAAAAATGGCGTCCAGAAAAAATGAAAACGAGGCTACACGACCCCAAACCGCGCAAAACATCGCCAGCCATGTACGACTTTTACCTAGTAACAGACGAGGTACAAAATACACTATTATAAATAATGGAAACTGCTGGCGAGCCGCGTAACACTTACACAATCGACACCATTTTACAACACTAACTTGCAACTAATAACATTACAAATCTAAAATGGCGCGTTACACGACTATACAAGCGGTTTCCCCTCGTGCACTGCGCACATTGCTGACACTTACACCTCGGGTCACCAACAGTCCAAATGTACACTGTAAGCTGCAGGAAAATCAAAACTGATTGTTAGCTCTTCAGGTTATTGATCACTGGATATATTAATTACAAATAGGTAAAGTATTTTAGTAATTAATTAATTCATTATTATTAAAAAAAATATATATATTAAAAAAAAGGCTTACTAGCATATTTTACACTGCGGTTACTTTACATACATTAACGCTTCGAACTTCCTAATACATTTGTTCATTCACAATAGTTATTATCGTGCATTCATTTAATAAGTATTAATTAGTAATGGAAAATAAAAATGTAGACTTTACACTACACTAAAATGTTTTACTTTTTACTCTGCAGTTATATATCTGGATTACTGCTCATTGGCTGCCAGCGATAGCACTCTCAAAGCAGTTACAAATCTAAATCACTTTATTATGCTCTGAGACCTGAATACATTTTTTAATTTACACTGCACAAAAAAAATTATATATTTAACACTGTACTTATATATCTGTCTTTGCGATGAGCGCCGAAGATTGATCGTTGCAAAGCACGAAACATGAAGGACACGAGGGAAGAGACTCACAATGAGCGCCGAAGGTCCTCAGAGTTCAAAAAGCATCACATTGTGTGGTAAACAGCATTGCCATGGCTTCAAACTTTATTGCCCCATCATTTGTGCCAGGCAAGTCGCTAGTGATATAATATAACATAATGCAATACAATATTATACAGTACACATGGGTGTTGGAACTGGGGGGGGTAAGGGGTAACCCCCCCCCCCCCAGATTTCTTATCGTATGTATGTATGCGTATAGAAGCTAACAGGGGAGGCGAGAGGGGGAGGAAACACAGGGGAGAGGGAGAGGAAGACACAGGAGAGGGGAGAGGGGGAGGAAGACACAGTGGAGAGGGGGAGGAAGACACAGGGCAGAGGGGGGAAAAGAAACAGGGTAAGGGAGAGGTGAGGGGAAGAGACACATGGGAGAGGGGAGAGACACAGGAGAGAGTGGGGGTAGAGACACAGGGGAGAGGGGGGAAGAGACTAATGGGAGGGAGTGGTGAGGAGACACAGGGGAGAGAAAAGGGGGTAAAGACACAGAGAGGGGGGAAGAAACACAGGGGAAGGGAGAGGGGGTAGAGACACAGGGGAGATTCAGATATATGGAGGATGAATCCGTGGACGTACCTGAATCCCACAAGAGAGTGGTCGCCATGTTCATGTGGTGTTTATTATGACACTAGCGACTTGCCCGTCAAAAAATAACGGCAATGTTATTGTAACTGAGCTAATGTTGTTTTGTGTGTAATAGTAAACATGTAATACATTAATAAATGAATAGACTTTACCTATTTGGAAGCATTGTGTTGAAGAGCTGTGAACCTTGTTTGCACACAGACCTACAGCACCAAGCACACTGACAGTACACACAGACCCATAGCACCAAGTACACTGGCAGTGCACACAGACCTAAAGCACCAAGCACATTGACAGTACACACAGATTAACAGATTAACAGCACCAAGTACACTGACAGTACACACAGACCTACAGCACCAAGCACACTGACAGTACACATAGACCTATAGCACCAAGCACACTGACAGTACACACAGACCTACAGCACCAAGTACACTGACAGTACACACAGACCTAAAGCACCAAGTACACTGACAGTACACACAGACCCACAGCACAAAGTACACTGATAGTACACACATATATACAGCACCAAGTACACTGACAGTACACACAGACCTACAGCACCAAGTACACTGCCAAGTACACACAGACCCATAGCACCAAGTACACTGGCAGTGCACACAGAACTACAGCACCAAGAACACTGACAGTGCACACAGACCTACAGCACCAAGCACACTGACAGTACACACAGACCCATAGCACCAAGTACACTGGCAGTGCAAACAGACTTACAGCACCAAGTACACTGACAGTACACATTGACCCACAGCACCAAGTACACTGATAGTACACACATATATACAGCACCAAGTACACTGACAGTACACACAGACCTACAGGACCAAGTACACTGACAGTACACACAGACTCACAGCACCAAGCACACTGACAGTACACACAAACCTACAGCACCAAGCACACTGACAGTACACACAGACCTACAGCACCAAGTACACTGCCAAGTACACACAGACCCATAGCACCAAGTACACTGGCAGTGCACACAGAACTACAGCACCAAGAACACTGACAGTGCACACAGACCTACAGCACCAAGCACACTGACAGTACACACAAGCCTACAGCACCAAGCACACTGACAGTACACACAGACCTACAGCACCAAGCACACTGACAGTACACACAGACCTACAGCACCAAGTACACTGACAGTACACACAGACCTAAAGCACCAAGTACACTGACAGTACACACAGACCTACAGCACCAAGCACACTGGCAGTGCACACAGACCCATAGCACCAAGTACACTGGCAGTGCACACAGAACTACAGCACCAAGTACACTGACAGTACACACAGACTCAAAGCACCAAGCACACTGACAGTACACACTGGCGCTCATTGCAGGCGAGCCTCGCATAGCGAGGCGAGCCATTAATACGGACCACTTTTTTATGGAGCAAACTGCTCCATATGTATATTAATAACTATACAACTTTCCAAACATACACATCTCATTGCAATACGCTAGTAATAATAATAATGCACAAGAGTCCTTCAGCACTGCACTGGACACTGAATAAACTTGCCTAGCTATGGTTTTCCCTATTGATGCAGTATCATCCAAACTGTCCCTCCTCTCAGTAAGACTGCAAGGTACTTATGATTCCAAAATGGCTGCTGTCCATGAGGTAGAAGGGTGTAGAAGGGAGTGTATGCTGCTGATTGGCTGGAATGTGTCTGCTGACTGTGACAGGCAGGGTCAAAGTTTGCTCAATGATAAAGTATTGGGGGCGGGTCAAATCTCGCATATGTTCGCAGTTCGCCGCGAACGCGAACATGCTATGTTCGCCGAAAAAAGTCCGCCGGCGAACTATTCGCGACATCTCTATTAAGGAGACATCAAAAGAAAAATTCATATAATAAAAATAAGTTAATTCTAGTGATGAACTAGTTGATACAAGCCCACAATATATGATTTTATTGTCGCCAATGTTCTGCTAGGATAGAGTTTATTGATTTGCAATTGTGAAGTAATGTAAGTATCTTTGATCGAAAAGCTGGATATGAATACATTATTATTGTGATTGCTCTATGAAGACGCTGTTGCTTGTGCAGATTCACTGAAGTATAAATGGAGGCCTCTAGTGCTATTTTGAGGCAAACTAAAGCTGTATTAAAAAAACAGCATAGTCTTTTCCACCATATTTGCTCCATTTAGACACTGCCACACTAATTTCAAAGCTTTTTTTTTAAGGGTAGGCATTTGCAAGATGTAACATTTATTACAAAAGCTCACATCTCTTAAGTGAACATTCTGAAGTGTAGCAAAATAGAATTATACAGGAATTATTACAATACAGCATTAATTCTAATTTCTTATCCATCCGCACAACTCTACCTTCAACATATGGAAGAAATGGTTGTGACATCATACTAATTCATGTTCCTATCTCTCCAAACAGGTATGAATTCTTATACTGAATTTCTAAACTGAATTTGTATACTGATTTTTACCCAAATTGCCTGTTTATATCATTATTCTTGCATGAATTTCTACACTGATTTTTACCCAAATTGCTTGTTTATATCATTATTCTGATACGAATTTCTACACAGATTTTTACCCAAATTACCTCTTGATATCATTATTCTGGTATCAATTTGTACACTGAATTTCTACACTAAGGGCCCTATTAAATTCCAGCCTCGTAATAAGAGGCTTCTACTTAAGCCCTACGTACTGCAAAGTTTATCTAACTTACAATGCTATTACAATCGCCCTGCTGCAAGCAACGTATGAGCTACGCAGCAGGGCCGTACGTATCAACACTGTGTAAATGTACATGAGTGATAGCCTGCGATATGATATTGCTAAACGGGACCTCCGCGGCAGTCCCCCAAATAAGCTTTGTTGTAGGGGGAACTCCAACTACCCCCCCGGCACCTAAAATTAACCCCCCCTCTATGCGGGGGACCCCATCGGGACCCCTGAAGTGTCCTCACATTAACACCTTGCTGCAGGGGTCCATAGGGACCCCCGAAACCCCCACACATTAACCCCTTGCAGCGGGGTCCCCGATCAGCACCGATCAGGCCCCCGCTGCATTTAATACTTTTAAATTCCCTGCCGCGGCTCCTTAAAGGGCGCGCGGCACACTATTACGCAACCCCGGCCGCGGCACCTAAAATTAACCCCCCTTTATGCTGGGGGTCCCCATCGGAACGCCCCAAGTGTCCTCACATTAACCCATTGCAGCGGGGAGTCCCCAATCTGCATAGATCAGGACCCCAGCTGCATTTAAAAGTTTTAAATTCCCCGCCGCGGCTCCTTAAAGGGGCCGCGGCACACTATTACCCAATCCCGGCCGTGGCACCTACAATTAATTCCCCTCTATGCTGGGGATCCCCATCGGGACCCCCGAAGTGTCCCCATATAAACCCCTTGCTGCAAGGGTCCATAGGGACCCACGCAACCCCCCCACATTAACCCCCTGCAGCGGGGGTCCCCGATCGGGACAGATCGTGACCCTGATGCATTTCAATTTTAAATTTCCTGCCTTGTGGGTCCTTAAAGGACCGTAAAGGTTCTGAAAGGACTCGCACTAAAAATATTAACCCCAGGCAACTATAATTAACCCTATAACTCATGGTGGTCAATACAGACCCCCATAAGGCCTTAATTAACCCTATAACTCATGGTGGTAAATACAGACCCTCATAAGGCCTAAATTAACCCTATAACTCATGGTGATCAATACAGACCTACAGTACAGAATAAAAAACAAATACATTACAACCCCCCCACTACAGAAAATAAAAAAATTACACACCGGAAAAGGAAAGACAGATATACACAATACAATACATAAATACTTATAATACATTACATACATTACATATATTACATATAGTGATGTTGCGAACGGACGAACATCTGCGAACAGCCATAGACTTCAATGGGCAGGCGAATTTCAAAACCCACAGGGACTCTTTCTGGCCACAATAGTGATTAGAAAGTTGTTTCAAGGGGACTAACACCTGGACTGTGGCATGCCGGAGGGGAATCCATGGCAAAACTCCCTCGGAAAATTACATAGTTGATGCAGAGTCTGGTTTTAAGCCATAAAGGACATAAATCACCTAACTTTCCTAAATTGTTTTGGAATAACATGCTTTAAAAGATCAGGTATGATGTTGTATTGATCAGGTAGTGTAAGGGTTACACCCGCTTCACAGTAACAGACCAATCTCCCCGTTTAATGCACCGCAAACTACCGCAAACAGTCCCTTTGCACAACAGCAAACTCCCCATTTGCACAAGGTTGGATACCAAGCTAGCCAAGTCCCGTACCTTGTCCTCACTGATGTCATTGAAGGTCTCTTCCTCCACCCAGCCACCAAGGGTCCCCGAAAGAGGACAACAAGCCCCCTGGGACGCCTGCTGTGTTTGGTCTTCCACCTCCTCAAAGCCACCTTCCTCCTCTGACTCCTCTTCTTCAGACTGCCAGAGTCTGGGGGCTTCCACTGCACAGCATGGAAGATTATACACAGGTCAGAGTCTGGGGGCTTCCACTGCACAGCATGGAATATTATACACAGGTCAGAGTCTGGGGGCTTCCACCGCCCAGCATGGTAGATTATACACAGGTCAGAGTCTGGGGGCTTCCACTGCCCAGCATGGAAGATTATACACAGGTCAGAGTCTGGGGGCTTCCACTGTACAGCATGGAAGATTATACACAGGTCAGAGTCTGGGGGCTTCCACTGCCCAGCATGGAAGATTATACACAGGTCAGAGTCTGGGAGCTTCCACTGCACAGCATGGAAGATTATACGCGTTGCCTCTGTATGTGTTATTATAAGGTGTGTACTGTTAAGTAGTACTATTCCTATCGGTTTAATCCCTGTTACGTCCACTATTAGGGGACGTGTATATGGCATGGATTTTTGGAACAAGGAGATGGAAAAAGATGCTTGGTCAGACCTCCTACTTTGAATTTGGGGCACTGCACGTGCAATCTAAGTAGCCACCAGATAGGAGTGGTGTATTAAGTTGTACTACTCATTCCTATCAGTTTAATACCTGTTACGTCACATATCAGGGAACGTGTATATGGCATGGATTTTTGGAACAGGGAGATGGAAAGAGATGCTTGGTCGGTCCTCCCACTTCGAATTTGGGGCACTGCACGTGCAATGTAATGTGCCACCAAATAGGAGTGGTGTATTAAGTTGTACTACTCATTCCTATCAGTTTAATACCTGTTACGTCACCTATCAGGGGACGTGTATATGGCATGGATTTTTGGAACAGGGAGATGGAAAAAGATGCTTGGTCGGACCTCCCACTTCGAATTTGGGGCACTGCACGTGCAATCTAAGGTGCCACCAGATAGGAGTGGTGTATTAAGTTGTACTATTTATTCCTATCAGTTAAATACCTGTTCCGTCACCTTTCTTTCCTCCTAATAGCACATTCTATATGTCATCAACCGGCCTGTGTGTATTTAGAGAACCGCACTTTAAGGCCCTTAACATGGAACAAGGTGGCTTGGCTATCAGAATTGCCTCAGAGCCTTAAAAACTCGCCAAACCCCCTAATCAGACCCAAATGACTCCAATTCTTGACCCCCCTCAGGCCCCGAAACACATGAGCACAACATCACGACACTGGTGGAGGTCAAGGAAACTAGATAGACTGGGAGACTGGTTAGTAAAGTGCCAGATGCTCACCTATGAGGAACTGAGGGACAAGCATGAGCTACCGCTGTCAGAACATTACAATTACTGTAGGCTGAGGCATTTCACACACTCCCTGACCCAGAAACAGGGGACACCGGTCTTAAATTGGTTCTCCAAAATTTGTAAAGATAAACCTCTATCAAAGGGGATCATTGGGTCGCTTTACAAATATAAAACATTTGTTACTGGATGAAGCGACACTGGGGGAAGGACCGGAGTGGGGGAGCCCTGGAGACCCTTCAGAAGCAACCGGCGGCAAAATCATCCCAGGAAAGGAGAGGTCGCTTACTGAAGCCTGCCCTAGGGTAACCCAAGGGTGATTGCCCAGGTTAGATATTGTAAATAATAAGCTAATACTGCTGGAGGGATGATAGCTAATAGGACTTTGGTGTTCCCTGCAGATATACTCTTTACTATTGTCTGTTTTACCATGTTTTAGGTATCTCTTAAATTGCAATCACAGTAAAAAATAATAAAAATTATTAACCTAAAAAGTAAAAATAAGAAGGAATAACCAGCTAACTTTCACAAAATGTCTTTATTGTAAATATGTCTTTTTGCACAACTGTTATGCAAGACTGTTCAAAAATGCTTTATTTTTCATTACATGCTGTACACCTTTTTTTTTTTTTTTTTTTATTACTTTATTTTTTCTCGTTTTTCTTTAACAAACATCAACAACATAACAAAACAAAACAATCATACATTCCAGAGGTATCAGTAATTCAACAGTTTAGCAATTGCATATATATAAATACACTGTTAAAGACTCCTCCCTCCCATCTCTTCGAATACCAATTTTTATGTACTATTTTGTATTACTGATGGGAAGGCGGTTCCCCAATAGCTAGTTCACTTAGCTTGATACCTCCACCAAGCATACAAAGGAACCGGCACTACTCTCAATATAGTTAATATAAATAATAGTTTAGCACAGAAATCATGTGCTTCTGGGGAGACTCGGGTGAAGAAGGAAAATAGAAAACAGTAAAACAAAATCTCTTTCCTCTTCCCTCCCCCCCCCTCCCTTCCCCCACTCCAATAGGAGCAGAGAAGAGAAGAGAAAAGGGAGGGAGAAAGAGAGACAGAGAAAAGCAAAGGGAAAGAGAAAATCTGATTTAACAAAAAAAGCATATATCACCAATGGTAACCAATTATCAAACATAATTTCTCATATATTAACCTTTCTATTGCAATAACTATCCCAAACAGACCATCTGTCTAGTCCTTTTCTTCCAGTTCGCTTGACTAAGCTCTCTCCTTGGACTTCAAACTTTCTATTTCTTATAGCACAATTTATAATTTCTTGAAGAGATGGGGAGGACTCTGATTTCCAATATTTCACAATATACATTTTAAAAACCAAAAGAATATGAGAGACCAGGAGGTAGACTTTTGGAAAAGTCTCCCTTATGTTTATATGTAATAGGAGTATCTCTGGAACAAAAGGAACCTCTACCTCACATATATCCTCAATCAGATATGTACAAGCTCTCCAAAAAGGCTTTATTTTTGTACAGTTCCACCAAGCATGGAGTGAATCACTGTTTATACCACAGCCCTTCCAACATGTATTCCCTTTGTTCTGTGCAAATTTATTAATCGCATCTGGTGTCCAATACCATCTATTGATCAACTTGAAATATAATTCAATATAGTTACTAGAGCAGGAAGAGATTTTTACGATTTTTAGAGCCTCCTCCCATTTATCTCCGTCCATTAATATATGTAGATCTTTCTGCCACTCTAACATACCTTTCGTTGGATTTACTTTATCCTGTGGCGTTAGAATCTTATGACATCTTGAAATTCTATGCGGTAACGCCTTCTGATATAGCATACTTTCAAAGTCAGTAATCGAATATCTAATCTTTTTACCATAACCCTTTGCTTTCACCAAGGATTGTAAGGATCTAAATGCCAACCATTGGTTGTTCTTAAGTTTATATTTTTGTTTCAAGTTAGACCAGGATAGTTGGACACCAGAAGCGTAGAGATCATCTATAAGGGATATTCCCTGCACTTTCCATCCAGCTATTAAGTCAACATTGAACAGTGATAAAAGACACTCTATAGGGGCACCTAAAGAAGGATATCTCGAAAGGTTCAATTTATCTCTATTTGTCACCCAGAATTTTAACAATGTTCTTACTCCACTGGGTAGCCGTTCACTCTTGACATCATTTAACCCATCAATCCACAGCAATGTATTAGGAGTGTCTATTTTTAATATATCGTATTCTAAGGACTTCCAACCTGGATTAATGGCAGGAGTACTCCATATCATAATTTGAGAGAGGGCAATAGCATTATATAAATCTCTTATGGAGGGTGATGCCAATCCACCCTTAAGCATGGGTCTTTTGGTAATTGAAAGAGGGATTCTAGATCTTTTACCACCCAAAATAAATGCATCTATACCTCTTTGCAGTTTAACAATCCAATATTTTGGCGGAACTTCCGGACTTGTTCTAAGGATATAAGTGATTTTAGGGATCAATATCATCTTACTAATTGCGATTCTAGCTGACCATGCAAATTTTACATCTTTCCACTCTAAGAGGATTTTCTGAATCTGTTTCCATATCTTTTCTAAATTAGATTTCAAAATCTTATTAACCTTGAATGATAGGTCTATACCCAGATGACTTATTTTATTAGAGTTCCATTTAAAATTAAATGAGCTTTTTAAACTTGTAATTTCTTACAAAGGAGAGATCCCTCCATATAATATCTGATTTCTCATGGTTGACCTTATAATAAGAGAGTCTTCCAAATTCTTTAAAGATAATATCAAGAGCTCCCAAAGATTGGATAGGGTTCTTCAAAATAACTATCAGATCATCTGCATATATAGCAATTTTATACTCTTAAGACCGACTTTTACTCCCTCAATATCCTTTGCTTCCCTTATTTTCAATAGAAGAGGCTCCACATAAAGATTAAATAATATGGGAGACAAGGGACAACCCTGCCTGGTTCCATTTTTTATGGGGAAAAAAGATGTTTCATAATTAGGCCCACTAATCTTAGCTGTAGGGTTAATATAGAGAGCCATAATTGCTTTAAAAGCAAATTCCTCTAGTCCATAACATTCCAAGGCAATCTTAAGGAAGTCCCAGCTGGCTCTGTCGAAGGCTTTCTCTGCATCTATCGACAGAGCCAAACTGGGGCCCCCATCACTCCTCCCTATAGAGAGAATATCTATCAATGTTCTTATATTATCCCCTCCTTGTCGGGACTTAACAAATCCTGTCTGCTCTGGATTAATCAACTGCGGAATTAAAGAGATCAAACGATTAGTTAACACCTTAGAATATATTTTTAAATCATAATTAATAAGAGAGATAGGTCTATAGCTCTTCCTATCTTCCGGGTCTTTTCCTTCTTTTAGTATATTTATAATTTTTGCTTCAGTTAACTCCTCTCTAATAATGCCGCTGTTCTTAATCTCATTAAACATACTGGCCAATAAGGGGGTCTACTGGTCTTTAAACGTTGTATAGAATAGTTTATCTAGGCCATCAATACCAGGGGCCTTATTGTTTTTTGTTTCAGTAATAACCTTTATTATCTCTTTCTCCGTTATTGGTTCATTTACATATAATAATTCTTCCTCTGATATCTTAGGGAATTTAATATCCTTCAAAAAGTTTTTTATCTCACTCAAACTAGGTTTCTGAAAATCTTTCTGCTTCTCAATATTATATAATTCTGAGTAGTATTCGAAAAATATGTTGCCAATTTTTTCTGGATGGTTATATAGCTGATTATCTTCTCCCCTGAGTCCCTGGATATGATTTTGAATTTTTTGATTCTTAAATTTATTGGCCAAATATTTCCCCATTTTTCCTCCCATGAGGTAATTGTTTTGTTGTGCTTTCCAAACCATTCTATCTTGAATTAACTGAAAGATCTTTTTAATTTGTAAATTGATATCTTTAATTTTTTCCATCTTTTGCATAGATGGAAGATTTTTATTGCTATTCTGTAATATATCTAACTGAATGTAAAGATTTCTTAGGGTTGTTCCCCTAGCTCTCTTCATTTGCACTTCTTTTTCTATTAGAATGCCTCTAACAAATGCTTTTAATGTACACCATATGAGTGAAGGAGATGATACTGAATCTATATTTAAGCGCATAAATTCTCTAATAGCTGTTCTTATTTCTTCTATATATATCTTATCTTTTAAAATCAGAGGTTCTGTTCTCCAATTTCTTATTTTACCATAGGTTTCAACCCCTTTTAGTTCCAACATCAGTGGAAAATGATCTGATAGTGCAGAAGATAAGATTTATTTTTTTTGTATCGTATACCACTGAAGGATCCCCCTGTACATGCTGTACACCTTCTGACAATAACAGAATTGAAATGCAAAAATTAGGTATTGTTGCAGCGACCAGAAAAATTTATGTCTTGTGGACCATTATTAGCTCAAGGCAGCTCATCTATCAGGCCTTTTTTAATCCCATGTATCGCCCACTGTCAGTCCCTTTGGGATCCATCCCTCATTCATCTTAATGAAGGTGAGGTAATCTAGACTTTTTTGACCTAGGCGACTTCTCTTATCAGTGACAAAGCCTCCTGCTGCACTGAAGGTCCTTTCTGAGAGGACACTTGAAGCGGGGCAGGACAGAAGTTCTATGGCAAATTGTGATAGCTCAGGCCACAGGGCAAGCGTGCATACCCAGTAGTCAAGGGGTTCATCTCTCCTCATAGTGTCGATATCTGTAGTTATGGTGAGGTAGTCTGTTACCTGACGGTCGATCTCTGAGGGTGGACCCCGAAGGGCTGTGGCGATGCATAGGACTTAAAAAGCTCTGCATGTCCTCCATCAACAACACGTCTGTAAAGCGTCCTCTCCTTGCCGGCGTGGTCGTGGGAGGAGGAGGATTACGTTTACCTCTTCCACTGTTAGATTGCCTTTGTGCTGTGACATCACCCTTAAACGCTGTGTAAAGCATACTTTTTAATTTATTTTGGTAGTGCTGCATCCTTTCCGACTTGTGGTAATTCGGTAACATTTCAAGCACTTTCTGCTTATACCGGGGGTCTAGTAGCGTGGACACCCAGTACAGGTCGTTCTCCTTCATCCTTTTTATACGAGGGTCCCTCAACAGGCACGACAGCATGAAAGACCCCATTTGCACAAGGTTGGATGCCGAGCTAGTCATGTCCCGTTCCTCGTCCTCAGTGATCTCACTGAAGGTATGTTCTTCCCCCCAGCCACTTTTCTTGTTGGAGCAGGCGGTCGAACATTAGGAGTGATGAATTCCAACGTGTCGGGCTGTCTAAAATCAAGCGCCTCGCTGGCATGTTGTTTCACTGCTGGATATCTGTAAAGTGCACCATGGCTGTGTAGGAACGCCTGAAATGGGCACACACCTTCCTGGCCTGCTTCAGGACGTCCTGTAAGCCTGGGTGCTTATGCACAAAGCGTTGTACAATCAGATTACACACATGTGCCATGTACGGCACATGTGTCAACTTGCCCAAATTCAATGCCGCCAACAAATTTCTTCCGTTGTCACAAACCAATTTGCCGTTCTCCAGTTGGTGCAGAGTCAGCCACTGATCCACCTGTGCGTTCAGGGCGGACAGGAGTGCTGGTCTGGTGTGACTCTCTGCTTTCAGGGAAGTCAACCCCAAGACGGATTAACACTGCCGTATCTGGGATGTGGAATAGTTCCTGTGGAGCTGGGGGGTGCCGTTGATGTGGAGCAAGACATAGCAGCAGCAGAAGAGGACTCAGCCGAGGAGGTTCTGGAAGAGGATGAAGTAGGAGGAGTAGAGGAGGTGGCAGCAGGCCTGCCTGCAAGTCGTGGCGGTGTCACCAACTCCTCTGCAGAGCCACGTATTCCATGCTTGGCAGCCGTCACCAGGTTTACCCAATGCGCAGTGTAGGTGATATACCTGCCTTGACCATGCTTTGCAGACCACGTATCAGTGGTCAGATGGACCCTTGCCCCAACACTGTGTGCCAGAGATGCCATTACTTCCTTTTGCACAATCGAGTACAGGTTGGGTATTGCCTTTTGTGCAAAGAAATTTCGGCCGGGTACCTTCCACTGCGGTGTCCCAATAGCTACAAATTTTTTGAACGCCAAAGACTCCACCAGCTTGTATGGTAAAAGCTGGCGGGCTAAGAGTTCAGACAAGCCAGCTGTCAGTTGCCGGCCAGGGGGGTGACTTTGTGACATTGGCTTCTTACGCTCAAACATGTCCTTGACAGACACCTGACTGTGGGCAGATGAGCAGGGACTGCTCAGGGCGAGACTCGGAGTGGCGGATGGTTGAGAGGGGGCAAGCAGGGCAGCAGTGGTTGACGTGGCTGAAGATGCTGGACCAGGAGGAGGATGGCGGCTTTGACTTTGTGTGCTGCTTGTACTGATGTGTTGACCCCATAGGCGTTTGTGATGTGACATCATGTGCCTTGGTAAAGAAGTTGTACCTAGGTGGGTGTTAGACTTCCCACGACTCAGTTTCTTTTCGCACAGGTGGCAAATGGCATCACTGTTGTCACAGGCAGACACACAAAAAAATTGCCACACTGCTGAGCTCTGCAATGACGGCATTCTGGTGGTGGCAAAAGCATGCGTTGACTGGCATGCTGTCTGGATGACCCCGGGTGCCGATGCATGCTGTCTGACTGTGCCACTGGCTACTTTCGACGACCTCCCGTGGCTTCCAACTCGTCTCCTCCTCCTCTCTGTCTCCCCATCTGAACTTTCCTCTTGTTCTTCTTCTCTTATAGCGGGCACCCACGTGATATCCACGGATGCATCGTCATCATCAACCGCTTTACTTGTATCTGATAACTCAACAAAGGAAGCAGCACCGGGTACAACATCATCATCATCATCAGACCGTACGTCCATGTGTGTAATGCTGCCTGACTGGGACATATCCCTGTTATCTACATCCTCTGGCACTAATATTTGTGCATCACTCATTTCTTCCAACGGATGTGTAAATAACTCTGCTGACAGATCAAGTAAAGTGGCTGTGGTGCTAGTGTTGGTGGTGGCGGCAGGCGGGCGAGTGGTAACTGGAGAGGAGCCCGAAGCTAAGCTGGAGGAGGATGGTGCGTCTAGGTTTCGAGCGGAAGCTGTAGAAGATTGGGTGTCCTGTGTTAGCCAGTCAACCATGTCCTCAGAACTGTTCAAGTTCAGGGTACGTTGCCTCTGAAAACTGGGGCATTATTCTAGGGCCAAAGGGAATCACAGCACCACGACCACGACTGCCCCTGCAGGGTGGCCTGCCACTGCCTGTCATTTTTTTTACTATTAGTGGTACTATGTGTGCAAGCTACTGTGACACCAGATATGAGTTGGCAGACTAGATGCAATAGGCCTCACACACACGCCTGTAGGCAAGCAACTGATATTCAATCGATTACAGTAAAAAAAGGGTTGTTTTATTTCACTGCACACTACGGTTGCACTAGATATGAGTGTCACTGTGCACTGGCAAAAGTTGGCAGACTAGATGCAATAGGCCTCACACACATGCCTGTAGGCAGGCAACTGATATTCAATCGATTACAGTAAAAAAAGGGTTGTTTTATTTCACTGCACACTACGGTTGCACTAGATATGAGTATCACTGAGCACTGGCAAAAGTTGGCAGACTAGATGCAATAGGCCTCACACACACGCCTGTAGGCAGGCAACTGATATTCAATCGATTACAGTAAAAAAAGGGTTGTTTTATTTCACTGCACACTACTGTGACACCAGATATGAGTGTCACTGTGCACTGGCAAAAGTTGGCAGACTAGAAGCAATAGGCCTCACACACACGCCTGTAGGCTGGCAACTGATATTCAATCGATTACAGTAAAAAAAGGGTTGTTTTATTTCACTGCACACTACTGTGACACTAGATATGAGTGTCACTGAGCACTGGCAAAAGTTGGCAGACTAGATGCAATAGGCCTCACACACACGCCTGTAGGCAGACAACTGATATTCAATCGATTACAGTAAAAAAAGGGTTGTTTTATTTCACTGCACACTATGGTGACACCAGATATGAGTGTCACTGTGCACTGGCAATAGTTGGCAGACTAGATGCAATAGGCCTCTCACACACGCCTGTAGGCAGGCAACTGATATTCAATCGATTACAGTAAAAAAAGGGTTGTTTTATTTCACTGCACACTACGGTTGCACTAGATATGAGTGTCACTGTGCACTGGCAAAAGTTGGCAGACTAGATGCAATAGGTCTCACACACACGCCTGTAGGCAGGCAACTGATATTCAATCGATTACAGTAAAAAAAGGGTTGTTTTATTTCACTGCACACTACGGTTGCACTAGATATGAGTGTCACTGAGCACTGGCAAAAAGTTGGCAGACTAGATGCAATAGGCCTCACACACACGCCTGTAGGCAGGCAACTGATATTCAATTGATTACAGTAAAAAAAGGGTTGTTTTATTTCACTGCACACTACTGTGACACCAGATATGAGTGTCACTGTGCACTGGCACATGTTGGCAGACTAGATGCAATATGCCTCACACACACGCTAGCAGGCAGGCATATGCAATTATATTACACAGAAAAAAATAATAAAATTAAATAAAAATGGCTTTTTGAGTTGCTGTCCTTGCAGCACATATCAAAGGAGTCCTTCAGGTGTGTAGTTAAAGCTAAATACACAGCCTGGCTACCTATTTCCCTATTAAATCAGCAGAAAAAAATAATAAAATAAAATAAATGATGTTCTAGCCCTAAAAAGGGCTTTTTGGGTTGCTCTCCTTGCAGCAGATATCAAAGGAGTCCTTCAGGTGTGTAGTTAAAGCTAAATACACAGCCTGGCTATCTATTTCCCTATTAAATCAACATCAGGTAGAATATATCTCCTCTCTCAACGAATGCAGCTACAGAATGATTCTAAAATGGAGGCTGTCATACAGATGGAAGGCTCTGGAAGGGAGTGTATGCTGCTGATTGGCTGGAATGTGTCTGCTGACTGTAAGGTGCAGGGTCAAAGTTTCCTCAATGATAAAGAATAGGGGGCGGACCGAAAAGCGCATATGTTCGCCGTTCGTTGCGAACGCGAACATGCGAAAATCGCTGCGAATAGTTCTCCGGCGAACTGTTCGGGACATCACTAATTACATATAATTACATTACATTACATACATTACATACATTACATATAATACATTACATTACATACATTACATATAATATATTATATTAAATATAATACATTACATACAATACATTACATATAATATATTGCATATAATATATTACATACATTACATTACATACATTACATATAATATATTACATAGAATATATTACATATAATACAAATCAAATACCCCCTATCTATCTAACATACAATCTATTTAATATAAAATAAATCCTAACTATATCAAATACATCCCCCTATCTATCTAATATACAATAAATCCTAGCTACATACATATCCCCTTATTCTAAGCTAAAATAAAAATAATTACAGTCCTAACTACATACACAGACCCTAATTCTAAGCTAAAATAATTACAGTCCTAACTACACAGACCCTAATTCTAAGCTAAAATAAAATAATTAAAACCACTTATCTTTAAGATGTTGCTTCAGATCACCAACCTAGGGGTAAAACAAAACAAAATAATTAGTACAAAACATTAACATGAAATAAATAAACATTATATACATTCTAAATATTCTACTCACCTTTCCAGCATGTCCCGTCATTGTTCAGCTCTTCCGGCGCGGCCCTGTTAAAAAAACACAATACATTAATACATTAATACAATATACAAACAAGAAATAAAATAAACATATAAACATCTAAATATACATTTAACTTACCTCCCAGTGATGTCCCCGGCCTTCTCTCCTTCAGCCCCGGCTGGGCCCCGGAACAATCCGCGCTCTAAAAAAAAAATAAACTAACGGAGATCTGCACTTGCAGACCTCTCCGACGCTAATGAGCCTCCCGGAGTCTTTTCCGGGAGGAAATTGGCAATGGCGGCTTGTGATTGGGTAGTGTAGAGGGGGGTTAGTTTAGATTAAAAGGTTTATTGGGGGTATAGTGTAGTGTTTGTAGTTAGTGTCATGATGGTCCTTGAGGATCATCATGGCACTTATGTGGTTAATGTTGGGTTGTAACAGGCCGATAATGGTCATAATATACCCTTATGGGACTGATGGGGTTAAATAGAGGCTTATGGGGGTCTGTATTGACCTTCATGAGTGACAGGGTTAATTAAGGCCTTATGGGGGTCTGTATTGACCTTCATGAGTGACGGGGTTAATTAAGGCCATATGGGGGTCTGTATTGACCTTCATGAGTGACGGGGTTAATTAAGGCCTTATGGGGGTCTCTTTTGACCACCATGAGTTATAGGGTTAATTAAGGCCTTATGTGGTCTGTATTGACCACCATGAGTTGTAGGGTTAATTAAGGCCTTATGGGGGTCTGTATTGACCACCATGAGTTATAGGGTTAATTATAGTTGCCTGGGGTTAATATTTTTAGTGCGAGGCGGGAATTTAAAAATTGAAATGCAGCAGGGTCACGATCGGTGCCGATCGGGGACCCCCGCTGCAGGGGGTTAATGTGGGGGGCTGCGTGGGTCCCTATGGACCCTTGCAGCAAGGGGTTTATATGGGGACACTTCAGGGGTCCCGATGGGGACCCCCAGCATAGAGGGGAGTTAATTGTAGGTGCCGCAGCCGGGATTGGGTAATAGTGTGCTACGGTCCCTTTAATGAGCCACGGCGGGGAATTTAAAACTTTTAAATGCAGCGGGGGGGGGTGGGTCTGATCTATGCAGATTGGGGGCCCCCCCTGCAATGGGTTTATGTGGGGACACTTCGGGGGTCCCGATGGGGACCCCCGGCATAGAGGGGGGTTAATTGTAGGTGCCGCGGCCGGGATTGGGTAATAGTGTGCCGCGGCCCCTTTAAGGAGCCACTTCGGGGAATTTAAAACGTTTAAATGCAGCGGGGGGGGTGGGTCTGATCTATGCAGATTGGGGCCCCCCCCTGCAATGGGTTTATGTGGGGACACTTCGGGGGTCCCGATGGGGACCCCCAGCATAAAGGGGGGTTAATTGTAGGTGCCGCAGCCGGGATTGGGTAATAGTGTGCTACGACCCCTTTAAGGAGCCTCGGCGGGGTATTTAAAACTTTTAAATGCAGCGGGGGGCCTGATCTATGCAGATTGGGGACCCCCCCTGCAATGGGTTTATGTGGGGATACTTCGGGGGTTCCGATGGGGACCTCTAGCATAGAGGGGGGTTAATTTTTTTGGCCGCGGCCAGGATTGGCAATTAATGTGCCGCGGCGAGGAATTTTAAACGTTTAAATGCAGCGGGGGCCTGATCGGTGCCGATCGGGGACCCCCGCTGCAAGGGGTTAATGTGGGGGTGCTGCAGGGGTCCCGATAGAGACCCCTGTAGCATGGGGATGTGTATAGGGTGCAGAGGGAGACTCACACTGCTGTCTCGGGCTGCTCCGAGGCAACACGTAGAGGCTTTAGGATCCCATGCGGGCACTTTTTGTGCCCGTAGGGATTCTTACGAAATGCGATAATCATGCGTAGATTTAAGGCTGCGTGTGACTACCTAGCTCTCTCGGAGCCTATTCTCTGCCATTTTTTCGTAGTCATATCACAAAGCAGGCTGCGAGAGATTCGGTACTCGCAAACAGCAGAAAAACTGCCTTTTGCGAGCACCGAGAGAACTACGAGGGATAATTTAATAGGACCCTAAATGTCTACACTGATTTTTACCTAAAATGCCTGCTTTTATCATTATTCTAGTATGAAATGTATGATTTTTTCTTATATCTAACCATTCAAACTTCTGATGCACATATAATTTACTATCTGAAATTTGCAACTGTTAAGAACACTGAACACCTGATAAGGCACAAACATCCCCATGCCATCATTTTGTCAATCTGGCCACTCTGTGAATTGCAAATTAGGCCTAACCTTTCACTATAATATCTATTGCAAAAGTTCACATCTCTTAAGTGAACATTCTGAAGTGTAGCAAAATAGAATTATACAGGAATTGAATACACTTAAATATATCACCTCCGACAAGAACAATTAAGGCAAGCATATCTTCTTTTATTTATTCCATTGCTTTTTTGCTTTTTTGCTTTCTCACACCGTCTTCTTCATTGTAACCTCCTGCCTCTTTCTCAGACTCTCCTATACTGTCTCTACACATCATGTCTCCAATAACATAACAATCTCACGTTTCCTGCTTTCCACTCCTCTTCTTGCTCTCCTTCCTCCAGTCACAATCTCATCCCTTCCCTAAAGCTCAAAAGCAGAAATGCTTCTGTAGGTCCTACTCCCATCTCCTTTTAATCTCTCTCTCCTTTTTCTGATGGCTAGTGGGGACATATCCCCTAACACACTATTCTCTACCTGCTGTCAGCCACACAGAGTCTCCAGGGCAGCAAATACAGAAAACACCCATAATTTAATACCCATCACTTGTCACAAACCATCTACTTTGCCCTCTGAAATGCAAGGTCTGTATGCAATAAATGTACCTTCATTCATGACCTTTTCATTTCCAACACCATCAATCTACTGGCTATCATGGAAACCTGGCTCACTCCATCTGACTCTGTCTCACCTGCTGCACTCTCATATGTTGGCCTACACTTCAGCCACACTCTTAGACCTAGGAACAAGCAAGCTGGAGGTGTGGGCATACTACTAGCCTCTCGCTTCATTTTTCACTGCATATCCCCCGTTCCCTCCCTCCAATTCTCATCTTTTGAAGTTTACACTATCCATATCTTCTCTCTCATCCCTCTGTGAGTAGCTGTGATTTATCGCCGTATGGATCACCCACTCAATTTCTGGATCACATTGCCACCTGGCTCCCTCACTTTCTCTCTTCCAATATACCTTTACTCATTCTTGGCTTTCAACATAGCCACATTCACCTCCCCAACAACCGCAAAATTACTTGCACTTACCTCTTCCCTTGGCTTTACAATGGACAGACTCCCCAACTCACAGTCATGGACACACCATTGACCTTATTTTTACCAATCTGTAATCTCCCTATTTCCTCTATCTGACCCCCACCTGCTAACTTGCAACCTCACCTCATCTTCTGCTTACCACCCTTCTTCAATCCCTGCAGAATTATGCAAGCACTTAACTCACAACAACCTTCCAATGTGCTAAAACCCCTTATCAGGCTCTCACCATCCTTACCTGTCCTAACATTGCCACTTCACAGTACAACATGACTCTAACCACCACCCTTGACACTCTTGCCCCCATAGCCACAAGCAAATACCCTCACTCTCATCCACAACCATGGCACACTACACAAACACACTATATACAGAGGTGCTCGCACCTCAGCAGACTTTCTTCACTACAAGTTTATATTGCAATCCTACTTCTCTGCCCTCAATCTTGCCAAACAACACTACTTCTCATCACTAATATCAAACCTGTCCTTCAACCCTAAACATTTGTTCGCTACATTCAACACCCTCCTTTGCCCACCCCACCTCCTGCCTCTTCCTGTCTCACAGCTGATGACTTTGCCAGCCACTTTAACAATAAAATTGAAACCATGCAAAATTAACTCTCTTACCAGCCTAGCCCTAACTCACCCTACTCACAACACCCAGCCCTTACCTTTCCCCAATGCCTCCTCCACTATGGACTCCTTTGACCCTGTAACCGAGTATGAAGTATCTACTTTTCTATCAACCTCTCACCTTACAACTTGTCCACATGATCATATTCCATCACAGCTAATCCCTCCCCTCTCTACCACACTTATCCCAGCTCCCACACATCTATTCAACCTCTCCCTAAACACTTGCAAGTTTCCATTCTCTTTAAAAATGCTATAATTACACCCATTCTTAAGAAGCCCTCATCTGATCCAGCGACTGCCTCCAACTATCGCTCTTTCTCTCTACTTCCCCAAGCTTCAAAACTGCTTGAGTGGCTTGTCTACAATCACCTCAATTTATTTCCTCCAATTCCCTTCTGGACCCCTTCCAATCTGGCTTCTGGGTCCAACACTCTACAGAAAAAGCCCTCACAAAAGTTACCAATGACTCGTTAACCGCAAAATCAAAGGGTCACTTCTGTATTCTAACTCTCCTGGACCTCTCTGCTGCCTTCAATACAGTTGTCCACCCTCTTCTAATCCAAACTCTCTGTTCTTTTGGCATTCATGACACAGCTCTCTCATGGTTCAGATTCTACCTAGAAGATTGTACATTTAGTGCCCCCTTCTCTGACACCTCTTCTTCACCTCTCCCTCTGTTGGTGTACCTTAAGGATCAGCCCCCTCCTCTTTTCCATCTACACATCTTCCCTTGGTACCCTAATAGAATCCTTTGGATTTCAGTATCATCTCTATGCAGATGACAATCAAATCCACCTCTCTTCCCTGTGATATATCCCATCTCTTTTAGCTCAAGTTGCCAACTGCCTCTCTAACATATCCTCCTGGATGTCTGCCCATCAACTCAAACTCAACATGTCTAAGACTGAACTCCTTATCTGTCCACCCTATTCTAAAGCTTTTTCTCCTCAAATATCTCTCACTGTTGACAATGCCATCATCATTCCTACCTCCCAAACCCATTGTCCTGGGGATCTACTGCATCCTTCCCTCTCTTTTATTCATCACATACAATCAATAACAAAATCTTGTCAGTTACACCTAACATACATCTCCAAAGTTCGTCACTATCTTACAGAAGACACAGCTAAAATTTGAATAAACTTTCTCATCATATCTCGACTTGACTACTGCAATTCACTCCTTACTGGCCTCCCCATCTCTTGTCTGTTTCCACTCCAATCCATAATGAACGCCTCCACTAGACTCATCTTCCATACTAAATTCTCAGTGTCTACAGCTCCCCTCTGTCAATCACTACACTGGCTTCCCCCCTCCAGAATCAAATTTTAAAATCATGACCCTAACATATAAAGCCCACAACAACAGTGCACCCCCTTATATCTCTGCTCTTGTTTCAAAAAACTATCCCAACCACCCTCTTCGTTCTGCCAATGACTTTCTTCTTTCCTCCTCTCTTATCTCCTCTCACCCCCACCTTCAATACTTTTCTTGCGCTGGCCCTACTATCAGGAACTCCTTGCTTAGCTCCACTAGACTATCTTCCTGCCTCAAAACCTTTAAAAATCACTAAAAACACATCTGTTCAAAAAAGCTTATCGCCTTAAGCCTTAATAGGCATAATTGTACAATCCACAGCTTAATACCACTTACACCCACAATCTACAGTACAACACACAGACACCTCCACTTGATTGAACCAATTGCATTCACACTGCCATTGTGCATCTATCGCCCTTGTGTATCACACCCACACCAATTAGATTGAAGGTTTGCGAGTTTTCAATCATGTGTCGGTGCTTTGGAAACAAGCACTATGTACAATTGGTTTTAAACTCAATAACAGGGACCTACATTCATTGTAATGTGTTAATTTTGCTTATGCCATGTACTTAACCCCTGTATATCGCTACGGAATATGTTGGCAAGTTACAAATAAAGATAATAATAATAATAATTAAACACCTGTTTATAGCACTGTAAATGTGAATTAAAAGTCAATACCGCACTGTGAAATATGGGGAAAGCGATGATTGACTAGAATTAGTTGTGCAACAGTTTCAAGCGCGTAAATCGGCAAGGTCACAAATATAAGCTGCACCCGTAATTTCCAAGCTCGGAAATCGGTAAAAAAGGTGCATCTCATATTCTGACCAATACGGTAATCCAGTCAATTAAAAACACAAAAACAGTTAATATCCTGAATAACCGCCATGTGCAGCACAGACACCAGTGTGATAGTAGGTCAATAAGATACCAGAAGCTTGGCAAGGGTACTTGGAGCCATGCAGACTGCAGTGCATCCAACAGATGCTGAAGAGTGTGATTGCTGGAGGATCCATACAGTGAACATGGTGATTGAGGTGGTCCCACAGTTGCTCAATTGGGTTCATGTCCGGGAAATTTGGAGACCAGGGAAGTACTTGGAAGTCTTTGCCATGCTTCTCCAACCACTCCCCGACAATTCTAGTTGTATGACATGTTGCATTGTCCTGTTGGAAGATCCCATCCGGTCCAGGGAAGATAGTCAACATGTATGACAACCGTCTCGTGTTCTTCCAACAATGGTTGACATGCCAATGTCCGTCCAGTTGATGGAGCAGAAAATGAGGCTCATCAGTAAAGGCAACCCTTTGCCAATAGGAAGAGGTCCAATTTAGGTACTGTCATGTAAATTAAAGCTGATTTTGCCAATGAACCCTTGTCAGCATGGGTGCAGTGACCAGTCATTTGCTTCAGAGCCCCATACACAACACATGTCTGGTAGCCCCCTGGTTTGTTTGAATGAAGAGTTGCTCAACTGTAGCCCTCACACACCTTCTCAGCCGATGTTCACCTCTGACATCAATAGCACGTGGTGCTTTGCAGTTTCGATGCCTTTTATTCGCAATGGTGTCAGCCGATGTTCACCTCTGACATCAATAGCACGTGGTGCTTTGCAGTTTCGATGCCTTTTATTCGCAATGGTGTCATTTGTCCTGGTCACGGAACAAGCGAACAGTTCACAAATTGAGCTGTTTCAGAAATACTGGCACCCTTGGCCACAAGGCAATGATCACCCCTTTCAAAAGCTAGATAAATCGCACATTTTACCCATGACTGCGATGGTTAATATATTTGCAGAATTTATAAACGACACCTTATATACTCACGACACATGCAGTATTTCATTGGCTACTCACTGCTGACGTCAAAAGTAGGCAGTGGTCATAATAATGTGACTCAACCGTGTATAAAGAATCAAGGGCATGCTCTGTTAAATTATCTCATGATTATAGAGACACAACTAATAATATAGCAACATAGATAACAGATTCTTAATTGTGAGCTCCTGAGGTAAGAAAATATTAAAACAAAAAATAATCTCCCTTTATACCACCAAATTTTCACGGTTTCAGCATTCTCTCGCCAGATCCAGAGACTCAAAAAGAGTGATAAGCGCATGACGTTTTCAAAAGACCAGCGGAGAATATGCTGTTTCTCACTTTACTTGAAAGGTATATTGTTTTATAGATAATTGTATCCTAGTTTTACCACTGCCACCTTCCTGCATATCATCAATCAGTTTATAGTATTAGGTTGAAAGCAAAAAGGAATCTATTGAATCCATATATGTATTGAAAGACCACAACCCACATAACTTCATGCTGGCCCAATAGGTGTATGTGTTTAAGCAGATAAAATTAGTAAATATACTAACAGCAATTTAACCTATATTTTAGACTATAGAGCTTAGAATATTTAGTTTAATTCCCCATATAGCTATATTTTGTATGTTGTTTAAAAAAGGAAATGTTATTTAGGATTTGTAATAAAGTGAAGGCTAATATGAAGTAACTATGTGTTTTTGGGTGTTTTTAAATAATTATTTGAATCAATTAAACTAATGTAATTAGTTGAAATATAGTATATATTTCTAATACTTTATATACATAATTGTTCAATTATTTTAAATCAGCCCAAAACAGTTACCTCATATCAAAGTTCATAAGTTTAAATTTATAATCTAAATAACATATTTCTGATTCTTAAAAAAAAAAAAAAAAAAAAAATAAGTTACATGGGGACTTCAACTAGGGAACCTAAGTTCCATAATTTGCAGCTTAACTTGCTGTGTTGCTATACCAGCTGCCAGAATGTAATCAAGTAGTTATGTATGACATATTCACTGCCTGACTCAAAACTTCTACACCTGATTCTAATTAATATTCATTAAAACCGCACAGTACAGAGCTCATTACTCATTCCGGCAGAGACAACACACTGAAATCCCCTAACTTTTACTAACCATAACTCCATGAATTCAGCATCAATACATTAAAAACAATAATACCTTTTTCTCATACTTTTTCACCCTCTATCAAATAGTGCAGAGCACATATGGTGACTTCAGTTGCCCTTTAATGTACAATGTGGTAATGTTGTATTGTTGCTTTAGAATAGGCATGCTGACTGATTGTCCCTAGCCCAAATTCAGTTAATTGCCTCATTACCTTCATTGCCCCCTTCATCCCTTACTGCCCCATACCTGCCCTGCTCGGCTTCTATTCAACTCTATCCCCACATCACCAGGTGTGTTTATTTCAGTACTTTGAAAGGTTGAATTATGTATTGCACTATATTTTTATCCATAATATGTGTCATATTAATAAAGGACAATTTATGTATTGTGCACTATTTTTACCATAATGCATAATATGTTTTGAAAGAATACAGGAAGATTTATGTATTGTGCCATATTTTTACCATAATGCATAATGTATATTGTAAGAATAATGTTTACGCTTTGTATTGAACCATTGTCACCAAGATCTGCATCACAATACAAAGTATGGATTAATGTTCTTTTGTTAAACATTGTATACTGTATATAGAAATAAAAATGGTTTTCAATCAAAAAATAAAAATTGGTTTGCCTGAGGTGTACTGTACTATAAATCTAAATCTTCTATCCAGTAAATACTTATATATATATATATATATATATATATATATATATATATATAGTGGATATAAAAAGTCTACACACCCCTGTTAGAATGTCAGGTTTCTGTGCTGTAAAAAAATGAGACAAAGATAAATAATTTCAGAACTTTTTCCACCTTTAATGTGACCTATAAACTGCACAACTCAATTGAAAAACAAACTGAAATCTTTTAGGTAGAGGGAAGAAAAAATATAAAAATAAAATAATATGGTTGCATAAGTATGCACACCCTTAAACTAATACTTTGTTGAAGCACCTTTTGATTTTACTACAGCACTCAGTCTTTTTGGGTATGAGTCTATAAGCATGGCACATTTTGACTTGGCAAGATTTGCCCACTCTTCTTTGCAAAAACACTCCAAATCTGTCAGATTGCGAGGGCATCTCCTGTGCACAGCCCTCTTCAGATCACCCCACATATCTTCAATCGGATTCAGGTCTGGGCTCTGGCTGAGCCATTCCAAAACTTTAATCTTCTTCTGGTGAAGCCATTCCTTTGTTGATTTGGATGTATGCTTTGGGTCGTTGTCATGCTGAAAGATGAAGTTCCTCTTCATGTTCAGCTTTCTAGCAGAAGCCTGAAGGTTTTGTGCCAATATTGACTGGTATTTGGAACTGTTCCTAATTCCCTCTATCTTAACTAAGGCCCCAGTTACAGCTGAAGAAAAACAGCCCAAAAGCATGATGCTGCCACCACCATGCTTCACTAGGGGTATGGTGTTCTTTTGGTGATGTGCAGTGTTGTTTTTGCGCCAAACATATCTTTTGGAATTATGGCCAAAAAGTTCAACTTTGGTTTCATAAGACCATAACACCTTTTCCCACATGCTTTTGGGAGACTTCAGATGTGTTTTTGCAAAATGTAGCCTAGCTTGGATGTTTTTCTTTGTAAGAAAAAGGCTTTCATCTTGCCAGTCTACCTCATAGCCCAGACATATGAAGAATACGGGAGATTGCTGTTACATGTACCACACAGCCAGTACTTGCCAGATATTCCTGCAGCTCATTTAATGTGCTGTAGGCCTCTTGGTAGCCTCCCAGACCAGTTTTCTTCTTGTCTTTTCATCAATTTTGGAGGGGGCTCCAGTTCTTGGCAATGTCACTGTTGTGCCATATTTTCTCCACTTGATGATGACTTCACTGTGTTCCATGGTATATCTAAAGCCTTGGAAATTCTTTTGTACCCTTCTCCTGACTGATACCTTTTAACAATGAGATCCCTCTGATGCTTTGGAAGCTCTCAGTGGATTATGGATTTTGCTGTTGGATGCGACTAAGAAAATTTCAGGAAAGACCAACTAGAGCAGCTAAACTTTAATTGGGTTTAATCAGAGGCACTTTAAATGATGGCAAGTGTATTCTGACTCCTATTTAACACAATTTGGAATGTGATTGCTTAATTCTGAACACAGCTATATCCCCAGTTATAAGAGGGTGTGCAGACCTTTGCAACCACATTATTTTTATTTTTTATTTTTCTTCCCTCCACCTAAAAGATTTCAGTTTGTTTTTCAATTGAGTTGTACTGTTTATAGGTCACATTAAAGGTGGAAAATGTTCTGAAATTATTTATCTTTGTCTAATTTTTTTTACAGCACAGAAACCTGACAATTTAACAGGAGTGTGTAGACTTTTTATATCCACTGTATATATATATATATATATATATATATATATATATATATATATATATACCGTATATACGCAAGCCAACCCAAGTATAAGCCAAGGCACCTATTTTACCACAAAATACTGGGAACATTTAGTGACTCGAGTATAAGCTGAGGGTGGGAAATGTGCTGCCCCCAGTGTCCCTCTTGTGCCCTCTGTGTCCCCCTCTTGTGTGCCCTTTTCATGTGTCCCCCCTCTCTCTCCCCTTTGTCTCTTCTCCCCTCTCCCTCCCCTGTGTCTCTTCCCCCTCTCCCTTCCCTGTGTCTCTTCCCCCCTCCCTTATCACCCTCCTCAACCCCCCTCCTCATTCTCAACCTCGCTACTCAACCCTCCTGCTCATCCTCAACCTCCCTCCTCAACCCCCCTCCTCATCCTCAACCCCCCATCCTCATCCTAAATCCCCCATCCTCATCCTAAACCCCCCATCCTCATCCTAAACCCCCATCCTCATCCTAAACCACCCATCCTCATCCTAAACCACCCTCCTCATCCTCAAACTCTCTCCTCAGTCCCCCTCCTCAGCCCCCCTCCTCAACCCCTCTCCCCATCCTCAACCCTCCTCCTCATCCTCCCTCCTCAAACTCCCTCCTTATCCTCAACCCCCCTCCTCAATCTCAACCCCCCATCCACAACCCCCCCATCTTCAACCCCCCATCCTCAACCCCCCCTCCTCATTCTAAACCCCCTCCTCAACCCCCTTCCTCAACCTCAACCCCCCTCCTCAACCTCAACCCCCCATCCTCAACCCCCCATCCTCATCCTCAATCCCCCCTCCTCAACCCCCCCATCCTCATCCCCCCTCCTCATCCTAAACCTCCCTCCTCAACCTCAACCCCCCCATCCTCAACCCCCCATCCTCATCCTCAACCCCCCATCCTCAATCCCCTCTCCTCAAGGCCCCGTCCTCAACCTCTACCCCCCATCCTCAACCTCAACCCCCCTCTTCAACCTCAACCCCCCATCCTTAATCTCAACCCCCCAATCCTCAACCCCCCCTCCTCATCTCAACCCCCCATCCTCAACCTCAATCCCCCATCCTCATCCTAAACCCCCCCATCCTCATCCCCATCCTAAAACCCCTCCTCACTTTACCCCTCCTCATCCTAAACCCCCTCCTCACTTTACCCCTCTAAATACCTCCCCCTCTCCCTTTCCCCTCACTTACCTCCATCTGCAGCTGTTCCTCCACTCCTCCACGCTCCTTCCTGCATCTTGACCCGGCCAATGCTAATGACGTGGTGCACATGTGACGTCACGTCATTAGCATATGCTGGGTCCCGATGCAGGAAGGAGCTTGGAGAGCGGAGGAGCAGCTGCAGATGAGGTAAGTGAGGGGAAAGGGAGAGAGGGAGGTATTTAGAGGGGTAAAGTGAGGAGGGGGTTTAGAATGAGGAGGGGGGTTTAGAATGAGGAGGGGGGAGGGAAAGAGACATGGGGGAGGGTTAGAGAGACACAGGGGGAGTGTTAAAGAGACAGGGGGAGGGTTAGAGAGACACAGGGGGGTTAGAGAGACACAGGGGGGTTAGAGAGACAAGAGGGGGAGAGTGACTCGAGTGTAAGCCGAGGGGGCCCTTTTCAGCCTGAAAAAAGGGGCTGAAAAACTTGGCTTATACTCGAGTATATACGGGTATATATATATATATATATATATATATATATATATATATATATATATATATATATACAGGGAGTGCATAATTATTAGGCAAGTTGTATTTTTGAGGATTCATTTTATTATTGAACAACAACCATGTTCTCAATGAACCCAAAAAACTCATTAATATCAAAGCTGAATATTTTTGGAAGTAGTTTTTAGTTTGTTTTTAGTTTTAGCTATTTTAGGGGGATATCTGTGTGTGCAGGTGACTATTACTGTGCATAATTATTAGGCAACTTAAAAAAAAATATATATATACCCATTTCAATTATTTATTTTTACCAGTGAAACCAATATAACATCTCAACATTTACAAATATATATATTTCTGACATTCAAAAACAAAACAAAAACAAATCAGTGACCAATATAGCCACCTTTCTTTGCAAGGACACTCAAAAGCCTGCCATCCATGGATTCTGTCAGTGTTTTGATCTGTTCACCATCAACATTGCGTGCAGCAGCAACCACAGCCTCCAAAACACTGTTCAGAGAGGTGTACTGTTTTCACTCCTTGTAAATCTCACATTTGATGATGGACCACAGGTTCTCAATGGGGTTCAGATCAGGTGAACAAGGAGGCCATGTCATTAGATTTTCTTCTTTTATACCCTTTCCAACCAGCCACGCTGTGGAGTACTTGGACGCGTGTGTGGAGCATTGTCCTGCATGAAAATCATGTTTTTCTTGAAGGATGCAGACTTCTTCCTGTACCACTGCTTGAAGAAGGTGTCTTCCAGGAACTGGCAGTAGGACTGGGAGTTGAGCTTGACTCCATCCTCAACCCGAAAAGGCCCCACAAGCTCATCTTTGATGATACCAGCCCAAACCAGTACTCCACCTCCACCTTGCTGGCGTCTGGAGCTCTCTGCCCTTTACCAATCCAGCCACGGGCCCATCCATCTGGCCCATCAAGACTCACTCTCATTTCATCAGTCCATAAAACCTTAGAAAAATCAGTCTTGAGATATTTCTTGGCCCAGTCTTGACGTTTCAGCTTGTGTGTCTTGTTCAGTGGTGGTCGTCTTTCAGCCTTTCTTACCTTGGCCATGTCTCTGAGTATTGCACACCTTGTGCTTTTGGGCACTCCAGTGATGTTGCAGCTCTGAAATATGGCCAAACCGGTGGCAAGTGGCATTGTGGCAGCTGCACGCTTGACTTTTCTCAGTTCATGGGCAGTTATTTTGCGCCTTGGTTTTTCCACACGCTTCTTGCGACCCTGTTGACTATTTTGAATGAAATGCTTGATTGTTCGATGATCACGCTTCAGAAGCTTTGCAATTTTAAGAGTGCTGCATCCCTCTGCAAGATATCTCCCTATTTTTGACTTTTCTGAGCCTGTCAAGTCCTTCTTTTGACCCATTTTGCCAAAGGAAAGGAAGTTGCCTAATAATTATGCACACCTGATATAGGGTGTTGATGTCATTAGACCACACCCCTTCTCATTACAGAGATGCACATCACCTAATATGCTTAATTGGTAGTAGGCTTTCGAGCCTATACAGCTTGGAGTAAGACAACATGCATAAAGAGGATGATGTGGTCAAAATACTAATTTGCCTAATAATTCTGCACTCCCTGTATATAGCTCATGTCCAGTATTCATGCAAAGTAATATAGAACATACATTTTATTCCATGACAATCAATAGGAGTTGAAAGTCTACAACAAAGGGGAACAAAAAACTTGCAAGCAGCTGGTGTGATAGGGCTCTATGTAGGAGTACTATGGACAATTTTGTTTTACGTGCAAAAAAAATTATCAAAGTAAATTATCTACAGTATCACAGAAACAGAGAAAACAATGTGTTTGATCAATGTTTATCTTTCAAGACAATTAAGAGGAAGTGTAAATAGAGACTAAATTTGTTGCAGTCCAGATATCCCTCAGACTCACTGCTCCTTTATGTAATGCTTTTTCTGTAATACGTCTGGACAGAGGAGGAAACAGTCCCAACATGTCTCAAATTAATGTAATTTATGTATTCTATAGACCACTTATTTTTCATACAAAAATACTTTGCTCTTTAAACTGGTGAAATGAAATTGCGCATGCAACAACAGCATCAATATCTGTCTGATTGTCTCATGATAAGGTCACTTGCTCTTTTTTAAATCCAGCTGTCATGGGCATTATTCAGAGCATCACTGCCTATTCCCTTTAAGATCTACAACTTTTCTAAAACATGCAAGCACATATATTCAGGCAACATTATTACTTGGTCATTTATAGATAGCAAAAAGACACCTCATCTTTCCAAAGATATGTTGAATATCTGACATTATTTCTTTCAGGAATTTTAGAAACTCCAATACAAGGAAAAAATAGAAATTGATAAATGTTTACTTTTATAGATTCTAGAAAATGGACTTGATTAAAATACTAGATTTACGGCTCACTATTTTTGCCTATAATCAATATAATGATTACATTTATAAGAGGATTTAAAATCAGTAAAGCCACTTGTATATACAGAAATAAGAAAAAAAATGCATCCAAATGGACCTGCATAGAGATCCTAATAGATCCTAATATTTGTTTTCAAACATTACTAATCCTATAACTGTACCTAACAACTTCCTCCCACATTAATTGTACTTTTGCATATTATTTTTTTTACTTACATTTATTTATGGAACTTTTAAGGCACCACATTATAAAAGTGATTCACCTTGCTTCTGAAGTATATAGGAGGACAGGTTACAGAACCAATATAAAGGGGGCTTCAATTTTTAGCAGTAATGGTCCAATGGAACTAGATGCAAAAGGTAAGTCAAGAAATAAAGAGAAGAAGGATGAAATAATTTAAGTTGGATAATAATGATTTAAGGTGTATATTATCAGGGAGAGATAGAGAACATTTATTACCAGGGAATGTGTGGTGATTAGGGCCTAATCTTAAGTGAAAGTTTAAAAAAGTGAAGGGATAAGTGGAAGCACGAATGGGCACAAAGTGGGAAGGGTACTGTAAGTGTTAAGACGGACTCTGAGAGAAGAGGGTGTGTCTCAAGAATAGTAAAGGAGAGAAGAAGCTTGATCATTTATAGAAATTGTAGGCAAGCTTTACAAATTGATAAAGAAATCTGTTCCTGTGATCATTTATTGTTAAAAGCACTCTGAATTTGTTGTAGATATAAGAGAACTAGAAATTGCCCGTCAAAAAGGATGGGAATATAATTGTAAATCTGGCAATGCTATTTGCCGCACAATGTGGGGATTTCGGCGCTCATAGAGAGTCCCGCGCTGAGTGCCTTGGGCACCCATTTCGAGCCTTTCCTCCTGTGTACTTCAATTTTCCTGCTTTGCAATGATCACCTTCGGTGCTCATTGCAAGTCTTTCCCTCTGTGTACTTTATAGGCCTCGCGCTTGAGCAGCTTCGGTGCTCATCGCGTGGCTCTCAATGAGCACTTTCGGCAGTCAATGTGTAGTTTAGAGGCCTCATAATTAGTGTTACTGCCTTGGGTTAAGTGTTACTGCTTTTGGTTAAGTGTCACTGCCTTTGTGTAAGTGTTACTGCCTTGGGTTAAGTTTGACTGCCTTCTGGCTGTTTTTTACCACCTGTGGGGCTCATCGCGATCCCTGCAATGAGGCCTCAACTGCTCGCCTTGCAGTGACCAACATCCCTGACAACTATATATGTGATGAATCAAAAGAGAGAGTGTAATGGAGGTGTGGATTTTGCACATAGAATAGAGATAGCTTGTTTAGATTATCAAGCAAATCTAACTATTTTGAGAGATGGTGAGATTGAAAGTAAAGTTATGAGAAACAGTCTTGGGTGTAATCGGGGGGCTGCAGATAAGTTGACAGTAAAACATTTAATTTTAGAAGACTTTATGAGAAGAACTCCAAGTGTCACACAAGGCTGGATGGCAGTTAGCAGGAAGAGTTACAACAGAATAAATGATTTGTTATAGTATATGTATTGCTTTGGAGTCCTGAGGTGATAAAAAGCAATGTTATTGGTGAATTAAGAGATTCATCTAGTTTACTGAAAATGCATGGTCTCTAAAACTCTCCATAACTCTTATTCAATCTTAATTGCAGTAAACATTGCAGACTGCATTTATTCTTCTCTGCTCCTCACCATGGAGCACTAAAGACTAAATCATCCTATTACTGAAAAAAGCAATGAATGAGACCACTGAATAGTTTTTTTGCTGGCCCTCTCTTTCAAACCTCAAACCAAGCTATGAATACAACAATATGTATACTGTTATGATTACATTGTTTAGTGACTGTAATATTACAATTTTGGGTATGGCAAAGGGAGAATACATGAGGAAAATGTAACAATGTTCTTCACATAATCTTAACTGCAGAACATTGCATCCTCACACATATAGTCCTTGATAAACAGCAGCCAAGACAGATACCTGCACTTCAGAGAGTCTTAAGTAAACACTTGAGATTAACATCACGGTTTTCTGCCCTAGCTATCTATAGACACCTGGCACAGATATCTGATGAGTTTATCTCAAGTGCTCTATAGCAACCTAAGTTGCAAGGCAGATGTGTTTCATCATGCACATACACAAAGGTACACAAGGCTGTGGTATGTGAGATGTATAAATATGTTGGTTCTATGATTCAATAAAGTGTCAGTTCTAGTTTCACATATCCAAGGTGTGAGGCTGTTTTTGTGTTTGTTCCCTGACTTGGGGAGTGGTCTTGCAGGAGGCCACTAGTAACCTGTATCCAGTATTCTTTGCCCACACCTTTGGGCGTTGTCCTCTTCAGAAGCCATCTTCTGTGCCACAAAGAACAAGAACCACACAGTTCTGCTGGGGTAGGTCTGAACAAGGTTCATATCAAGCCCCTTGAAGAAGCAGATCGTGACATATACATTTTATTTTGGTGGAATTCTTCTGTGCCCATCGTATTAAAACCATGTTCTTCTAGGCATTGAACATATTTCAGAAATATGATATGAAGAAAAATCTTTAAGCTTTGTAACGTTCAAGCTTTTGGTTTCCTATTATCATTTTGAGCAGGAAGTCTTACTCATCATCCATTTATATAAATCTAAGTTATAAAGAAAGAAATAAACAAGGAAATGGGTGATTCATAGTCATTCCTTTTTTAATTATTCTTCAATATGTTTTTAGTTTTTAGCATTTCATTTTGCAACCACTATCTTAATATTTGGCATGACTTTGTAAATATATGTTTAAACATTTTTTATTTAGACCAACTTTTATTTCTTCCATGTATGGTTATTTAAACAAAAGTGACTTAAAAGTATACTCTTATAATTTTTTGTCAAATTATTACTTTGTAAACAGTAATATTTATTCTCAAGTTTCTCTGAATCTCTCTCTTCTTCATCAACGTTTTTTAACAACCCTACTTCAAATAATGTATACTTTAAATAATTGTTTTACTTCAGACAAATATAGATATACAGCAAATGCAGCTCACCTTTATTTGCCTGCAGTTACGGAACTGTGCTTCATTTTCAGGCATAAAGCGCTTGAATGATCACAAAGTTGCAGAAAACTCATAATAAGCAAAATCAATTGCCAGGAAATTCAGTTTACTTACAAGCAATAAATATTCAAATGAGAAGACTTCATGCCATTGGAATATCAAAAGAGCACTTTTTTCTCTTGGCTCAGGATTCAATAAGACATGCAATTTTATGTTTTTAAAGTTTTGAAAATTGTTTCATAAGACAGCTATTCAATTACAGATGGATTTTATATTCAAAGGGTCTTGAATTAACTGTTTTGTCTCACTGGAAGAACCTTTATGAAACAGACCTTTTCTATTAAAACAATGATTCTCCTTCAATGCACTGCTATATTTTATGAAAACCTCAGGATTTTGAAATATGTATCAAACTGAAAAAGTTTAGCCGATGTGTATGCCACGTACATATTCAATTTTACCATATTGTTTTACCTGAGCACTTTCTGATAGTTTGAAGCCTGCGGGTAATTCTTATCTACTGAACAGTGGAGTGAGGGGTGAGGGAGACATGAGGATGATTTCTTATATCGTTGGACTTTTTAGAATTTGACACATACATCCTCCCCTCTCACATACTCAGAAGCAAGCAGTTTACACAACCAGTTTCACGTTTTCAATAGTTATGTTTTCATTCAATTGAGGTTTCAGTTTGTACTAAGTTCAGGTATGCAAGACTCTCTGAAACAAAAATACCAAATTTACCAATGAGTTTAAATATTAGCTGTGTAATCTGAATAAATAGTGAACCTCATATTAAAAATATAGATGGCTATATATTATAGTACATTAATGTACACTTTTTACAAATTATTAATTTCGTAGGTGAGATTTTAATATTTAAATCAATATTTTTTTGGGGGGCTTTTAATATATCCAGATATGGGTTAATAATATTCATACTACTGTTTACCTGGTAATCAACCTTTAACATTCAACAACAGCCTTAGCCAGAGATATTTAGAACTCCAGTAAAGCCCTTGCCTGGGAATATCTTCCTATCTCTTCTGCACATTCCCATCTGTGAATGATATTTTAACTTATTTAAAAATGGCCTGAAGGGAGTTGTGGATGGAATGAAGTTCCTTGGTAGTGGTACAAGATGACTAATTTAAGTCTTCTTATTAAATAAATATATTGATTTTCTGCTGGAAATGCCAGGATATAAGCCTTCTGGCAAGGATATAAGCCTTCTTATTCTTGTAAAAGGGTAAAAGTTGTTTTGTGGATTGTGAGTACGGTTAACTCACCCATAAAAAGAAAAGTTGCATTAAAATATCTGAAGAAACTTGATAAAATATATTTCATAATTAAACATACCTCTCTAAACTACAACTGGCACAGGTAAACAATATTGTTTTTTGGGAATTATATATACTCTTCATAAAACAAGATAGATATATTATTACTGGTGTTGAGTGTGCTGATGTTAATGTATTGTAAAGCATATTTTTAAATTAAATGTTTAAAAAAAAAATGCATTCCGCACAAAATGCATCAAATTCATACTCATATTCATGTAGACACAATATATGGTTTTAAATATGTTGCAAATGTTATTATAAATTGCAACAGTAAAATAAGTTCTAAGGGGAGTAGAAATAACATAAAATGAAGCAACAAACAATTTGGTGTAACAAAGCTGAGGTCCTTACTCTGAAGAGCTGACAATCTAGCAGTGAAGGTTGAGGGTGTGAGACAAGAGGTTGACAGATGAATGATTGCAATCATCCAGTCAATAGACTGCAGCAAATTGAGTAGATGTGTTTTATACAGTAGGCTGTGTGTGAAAGCATTTTGGTAGGTTATGATTATACATGTTATGGCTGACAGTGATAAGCATATTTAAGCAAATGTGTTTATAGAGAGTTGTTGAAGCTTTTGAAGCAAGAATATAGTCAAGGCAAGTGTAGGTATAGCTCGAGATATGTCCTGTAGGTGGGAGTAGGAGTAAGTAACAAGAAATAAAACTTTTAGTCCATCAAATTCAACCTTTTTAGATCTCTTCTGATCTTTGTAATATGTGTTCAATTGTTCATTGATCCAGAGGAAGGCAAACAAACATTGATACATGGACAACTTTCTCATAAGGGAAAAAAAAAAGAATCCTTCCTGATCCCAAATGCTGGCAATCAGATTACTCCCTCCTTCTCGTACTATCCAAAATTACCCTTTTATTTAAAAAAATATACAACCATTATATACAACAATTAATCTATTAAACCTGCTGTCAACACCTCCTTTTGAAGAACCTTTTTTTTACATATTCCTACTTATGTCAATATCATTATATAGCATAAAAGAGACAAATCTAATGACATCACTTGATGCCAAATCCAAAGCATATTTCTCTTGTATAGTAATCTCTTTCAAGGGTTTGCACCTGCTTTCTCCCGGTCTTTATAAAGTCTGGCAGTTACCATAGATCATGCCTTCATTAACTCCTTATGAACAAATATGTTATTGTTAAATATGTTAGTATGTGTGTATAGTCAAAGAATATTTCGTTATTCAGAATGTAAACCCTTACTAAATGAAAATAATATATTATTAATTATTTAAATGATTAAATAAATACAATTATTAACAGGTAACAATGCATATCAATGAACTATCAATGAAAATTATGTCCATACCATACACACATCAATTACTTAAAATTATTAAAACATTATGCAAATAACAAAATTAGGTGTATTATTTCATACATTTATTGTTATTGTATGTACATCGTTATTCATTCATATTAGATATATCACTATATTAATTTTAGATATAAAGCTTATATCTTAATCAATAAATGAAAAACAGCATGGCAGGGAACCTGGAGTACATGGACCATCACAGGTAATAGTAGAACAGATACTGCGCAGGGGTTGATGTTGAGTTTAAAAAGGCACAGTGTTTGGACCATGTATGCCAATTCTAGGGATACTGGTCCTTTAAATTTAGCAGTTAGCAATCCCTAGGACCATAAGAAGCTGCAGGAAGATACATGTTATGTTGTATGTCCACTCTAGTTAAGCAAGGGACCCAAGGAACCATTATACAACAGCACACATATTTCCACTTATTCCTCCACTTATGCCATTAATGATTAATCCTGGTGGCACTTCCTTTTGTGACTGCATCCATCATTTTTTCAACAAGGGAATGTATATTAAATACAACAATAAGCTTCCTAAATGTTGATATTTTAAAATACAAATGTTTGCATTTCAGTGCATATAATACAAATATCTATTGTGAATTAAAATAGAAACAATGGAGTTCATGATCAATATTATTTCTACTAATAATTTATAATCTATTAAAAATGTATTTGGTTAATCTACAAGTATAGTTTCAATACAAACTGCAATTACTCACACAGGTTATTTATGTAATTTTGATAATTAGGAACACTACAAATAATTATAATAGAAAAGAAAGCATTAGTCATACAAATTACAACCTTTGAAATTCCCTCTTGATTGCAATTAAATATAATTTATAGGTGATTTAAAAGTGGTTGTATCTTAACATAGTGAAATGTTCTGTTTATTTCTGTGTGCAATTCCTATGGATGATCACTTCATTTACTTCCCTCACTGTTTGACACTACAGATAATATAGCACCATAGGAAAAATATCTAATGCTATGACTTTCAGAGAAATTCATCATCCCTCATAGATTACTGATATGAATGCTCTCCACACCTGTCATGTTATCATTATGAATGATTATACTTAACATTAAATTGATTCATCTTTTGACCTACTATATAGTTTCTGATAAGAGGTTAAAGTAACTAAGGTTACCAATCATAATCAATGAATACAGATAACATAGCAGTACAATGCATTATAGACCTCTGTATACATCTAGAATACATGTAGAGATCTATTGGTCAAAGGGATATATTTATCAACCTTACATGGAAATTACCTTCCTGTTATGTTCAAAAACCATTTTGCTTTTCTCCATGGAAAATATAATGAACAATAAAAAAATATGCATTGAACCATTAAAAATATATATTAAGATAACACTGCTTTAATATTTTGCACTGGTTCTTCTATCTTTTACTGTTTATTATACTTTTCCATACTTAACCAATATTAACCAATACCAATTGACCAATACAGTGTTAAAAAACAATAGCATATAATTCAGACATTATTTTTTCTTAATTCCACAACAAAAAATAAATGCTATTACAAAAGTTAAAAGGAATTTTGTGTCTCTTCAATTACATTAATGGTTTATAGCCAATGCTATTAAATGTGATACAATACTAACACATTTTGATTATGCAATATTGATGCATCTTTTGAAAAAAATACCCAAATTGTATACAAATATTAAAATTGTACAAAATAGTAATTGATTAAATATACTTTGCTTGTATTAATATTTAAGTTACAGTAAAACTTGTGTTCTAGTTATATATTTTATTCCAAGAGATAATAATATTTATATGACTGACTGCATATATAAAGATGAAGCTTTTATTTTAAAGAGACACTATGCAAAACTTTCATTCATGCATTTTATAAAAGCATGCTTTATACATTAAACAAAATACATTAATCAGTGTTCTTGACTGATTTCCAATGAAATTAATGAAAAAAGATGCAGGATTTTTGCTGTCCAGACCCCATAAGTCTATTTTTCCCTGTTTGGATTTCAGTGGCCCATTAACAATATTTTCATCATGGCTAGCATCTAAAGATATAACTGAGGGCTATAACTGTAATCTAAATAATACTACATGGCAAACATTTAATAATCTCTGACAAACATCCATATATTACAGTATATCATATCATGGAGGGTATATTGATTTCAAAACTGCTTGACAATGTTCCTTATTACTAGACTTTATTAAATACAGAGTGGTGGTCTCTGCTTAGTAACATGCCAATAACCCCTGCCCGCAGAAGGTAATAAAAAGCCAGTGGCCACAAATCAAGCAGGATGGAGTTCATCTTCCCACCAAAGCACATGGCTTAGATCACTAAAGGCGTGCTCTAAAAACAGCCACCACTATCTTCTTACCACCACAATGAACTTTAGTACATTCTGTCATCTATAAGAGCTGAGATTACTTATTATTTAAACTTGATCTGTCTTTCTCCCACTGTATGTGTACTATTTACAGATGTATATAAGTATATTTATGTTCCAATTCTATCTAGAAGACAACAGTACTAATAATAGTGCATGCCTGATACTGCAGAACATCAGTTTTCACTTCATTAAACTGGTAATAACTTTATTAGATAACAACAGTTTGATTCTAAGAAATTAAGAATATCCACATGAGAAGACACTAGATGGCCACATAGCATCATAAATGTATAACAAGAATGCTGCTTGGTCCTTATCTACAGGTTGTCAGATTCCAATTCAGATTACAGAAATAACCTATGAGCATATTCATACTGTATTTGAAATTTGTGTGTGGCAATGTGGACACTAAATTAAAATACACATGCACATATATTAGAAGTATACTAAAAGTATTATATTAAAAAAGAAACACATTATATGTATTATTACTGTGTTTTCTGTATATATATATATATGTATATATATATATATATATATATATATATATATATATATATATATATATACAGAAAACACAGTAATAATGGTTTTCATACATATAATTTGTTTATTTTTTTATATCATATTTTGACATGTATATATATATATATATATATATATATATATATATATATATATATATATATATATATATGTATATATATACACACACACACACACAATAGATGCTGTGCTAAAACAAATAGTGTTACTTTGTTTTTTTACCACACTTGAAAACATTAATACATTTCATAAATGGTCAAAATGACATACAGAATGGTATAGAAGACTTTCTAACACTACATGAATGGCAAAAGACTCATATTTTGCGGCATCCTTTTCATCTTATTGGTGTCATCATATAACATCATAAGCACTGAACTCTATGGACTGAAGACAGAATTATACTTAAAGATTTGCAAACAGTTAACACATATTTTAGTTTTAAACTAAATTCATGCATTAATAAATGTATATAAATTGTATATGAGTCATGAAACAATGTAAGCCACTTCTATAATAATAATAATGGCTCATTCATAATCAATAGCTGCACTTGTAAAATACATACTTATGAAGTAGTAAATCATTTTTCTGAGCACCTCTTTAAACTTTCAGCAATTGTAAGGTTATAAATAATACTGATTATGAACATATTATGAATGCTTAAAAAAATGGATAATTATGGTTCAAATACCAGCCACTACTGCAGATAAACCCATGTATCCACAACTGTTTGGCATATGGCATATGGTATATTCAGAGATCTATATCATCAGTAACAAGTAGGATGATTTAGAGACAGCATAAAAATAACTATTAGCTTATACCTACAAGGGATGACAAAGTGAAGAACATGTTATTTCCCTTTTTCCTATTATATGAAAGTTGCTTTTCAGCACCATTATGGTATGGACAGCACCCTCCAGCTGCACCTGGTTTTATGCTGCAGTGGCTGCTACACTTCCCAATGTACACAATGGGATATACATATCCAAAAGTATCCAGTGGTCATTATTAATTAATAACAGCATCAATATCTATGTAACATCCACGTCCATATTACAGAAATTAATCAGCCACAAACATTTCTGAATCCCATTTTGTCACTGATTTACCTACAGATTGGGAAGACTGGATTTCTTTCAAAATTATAGGAAAGATATAAATAGATAAGATAAATATAACACATAGTAATATGACAGTACTTACCTAAAATGTTTCCAATAAGAGCTATAACAAAGACTGTGATATATCCTGCTATAAGAACCCATTCGTATTCTTTAGGGTGTAAATATTCCCTCCACATATATCGAAGGAACTCATCATCATAATCAGAAGATGGGTTCAAAGGAGTCTCTTGTGTTACATTCAGTTCTTGCAATGACCAGTTCCTAGGTAGTACATCCTCAAGTTTTGTTTCAGGCATCCTGGAGCTGATTCCTGTCTGGTTAGATGTCCCAGTGTTTTTCTCTTCTGATACAATCCTAAGAGTGTGAATGCTTTCCAAAGGACTACTCTAACTACAAAGGCATAGATGAATATGTCAGGGTTGCAGAGCAGATTCTGATTCATTAAACTATTTAGCAGAGCTCTGTACACTTTAGGTGGAACAAAGCTGTTCAGGAGAAAAAGTCAGAATGCAGAAACAATATTTCCATGACTTGCAGACGCTGAGCAAAAGTGTAATGTCAGTCAGTGGTGCACATGGTGTGTATGCCAAGACTGATTCCTAGGCTATGATGCAGGCATAGAAAATAGTCATATCAGTTTATTGCATTCTAAACTGGAACATTGGTGTTTGCTTTTGCCAATTGAGCAAGTGTCCCATCTCCTTATCTGTATAAGGTATGAAGAAAACAAATGTTCAGATACTGTAAGTGTTGGATTTTAACAGCTCACACCACAGAGGATAAGGACAAGGCAAATGACAGACTCATCTGCACAAAACCCTGCCTTTCTCTTAAATAAGTTACCCTTTGTTCACTTAAGGTGGATTTGTACAGTTGCAGATCTGTTTACAAGCCATTTATTTTCTGCAAGGTGTACAATTAAACTGATCACTAAAAGAAATGCATTATAGATGTACTTAATGCAATTAACTTTGATTAGATTGGAAGACATGTAGGTTATTTAAAAAAGAGAAATTAACTAATTAACTAATTATAAGCCTAAACTGATTGCCAATACTGTTCCCCAGATAAATTAAATGATACAATGGTATAAATACAAGTGCTTTATGCAAGTTAAATTAACTGTAAGTGTATACGTTTGCAAATAATACACATGTATTTGTGTGTACATATATATATATATATATATATATATATATATATATATATATATATATATATATATATATAAAAGATAATTTAAGGCATTTGTCCCTTGCAATGTCATCATTTGGCATAGAATCATTAGGTATGTGAGGACTGTGTTTTAGATTTTTGATATAAGATTAAAGTAAGAACTGCATGACACTCCTGAAACCTTGAACAGTAACACTCATTTCATTGAGTCATTCTATACACAAACACATTGCCGGATTACCCATTAGGCAAACTAGGTAGCCACCGAGGGGTGCTTCCCTGTGAAAGGCGCCACTTAAAAAAAAACAAAAAACGTTTCCTGGCCTAAAAAACCCGAAATGCTGCAGTTCATAGACTGGCTACTAGGGGATAACCACCTAGAACCAGTGAGTTACAACAGGAAAAAGAGCTTACACACACAGAATGGGCAAAAATGGATTTGTTCATACCTTGCATACTCACCCACGGGCGTTTCTCCACTTCACTGCCTAGGAGCTCCAAAAAAGGTAGATCCGGCCCTGCACACACAGACTTATTTTATTTAAAAATAAAACTTGTTTCCCACACCCCAGAAATGCTTACATAGGCAAAGTGAACCTCCCAATAGACACACTGCATTTGGGTATGGTTTTAACCCTTTATTAACATTCAAGCCAGCAGCAGCGCAATGCAGAAATCTTACAGAGCAATGACTGGCTCCTCCTGCCTCCTTCTGCAAAAGACTACACATCTCATTATCCCTTCCTGAACAAGCTGCTATCAAAGATTGCTACAATTTGTTAAAATGTATTAGCTGCCTGTGATTGATCAAAATGAAATATAAATGTAATGCTAATTTTAGCTGGGATATTTTTTTAATGCAAAACATTTTTCATACACTACTGATTCTCCTCTATTAGATGCATTCATAATCCAGGACATTTAAATATGCTTTCAAGGCCAAATGTTGGTAACATGCAAACATATACAGTACTTACATACAATTAGTAGTATATGTTTTCATTAAAAAAGTCTATGCCCTATAAAAAAAAATAGTGTTTCATTATGCATATGCAATGTTTATCTTTACATTGCTTTGTGAATTTGTTTTACCTCAGTGGACATCTTTGGTAACATAATTTGGAGGATGTACTATAATTTTTAATTCACATTTTTACACATGGAAAATATTTCATATTAGCAGCACAGTGAATATAGATCGTGTCATGCTATATTTAAAATAATTTGTTATTATTTATCTTTCATTTATAAAATAGTTTTGGTGATGCTTAATAATATAATGTGACTAATATAATTTTGAATCTGGGATAATCCACCTTAATTGTCTAAAGAGTAGAGAAGAAGTATTAGGCATAGGTGGGTTTGTAGCAGAATGCTGGTTCATGAGAATGAGGGACTGTAAGATCTGACAGGGGACACAATATATCACAGTATATTGGCATTCTTACCTCTCCTCATTACTGGGTCAGCAACCTATGCAAAGGGTACTTGAAAGGGTTTTGAGTTGTAATGCATGACATAATGACTTGATGTGAGTTGGTGATGAGGTATGGGGGCATATTACAGACCAGAGATGGTGGTGGTTAAGGTTGATTTCCTAAAAATGGGTTTAACAATTAAAATTGGTATAATGATATGTCATATGGGTTATTTCATGTTATGAGAACATAATGTAAAGCTATACCCCGCTTAAAGCTAGAGCTGATTCACTCTAGAGCTGCTTTTCCTGCCAGACCCCTTTTAATGCTAAACCCTGCTATAGTGCAGTTTTTGCCTGCCAGATCCCTTTTAACGCCCTGATTTTCTATAGCATTGCCCCACTAGAACGCTGTTTTTGCCTGTCGGACCCATTTTAACGCTCTGATTTTCTATAGCATTGCCCCACTATAACACTATTTTGCCTGCTGGACCCCTATTAACATTCTGATTTTCTATAAGAAAACAGAATCCAGGATGAGCCCAGAAGCTTCAACATCAATAATTTAAAGTTCATATTTCTGCTAATGTTCAGTTTGTGTTAGTGTTATGTTTGCTGTTTCTTTGAAGTTCATATAAAACCAAAAAAGTTTAAACTTCAATTGAAATTGGTGTTTTTTTTCATGAGTTCCCCAATCCCTATTTTCCCCATGTTAAACTGCCCCGTTTAGAGCTTTTTCGCATTACACTCCTATTGCCTGGAGCCTATCTACAGCGCTAAACAAGGTATAGCTGTACATACTGTATATATTTGTAAAAAAAAAAGAAGGCTCTGCACTCAAATTCTGAAAGATTTTCTATCCCTGTTTTACTAAATGTGTATGCACGCTAAACTTTGTATAAAAATTATTTTACCATTAAAAATAAATCTTGATCAGAAAGTATTCGCAATTATACAGGCAGGTCCTAGTATGCAATCCTCTGCATTCTGTATTAATCTGAAAACTGAAGCACTATCTCGAAGGGAAGGTAAATATGGAACTATATTTTGTCAGAAGGATGTACATTTAACTTGCTGGTGATGTATGCAATTACTTCAAATGACAGAAAATTTTATGTGAAAACTATATTTTTCTTTGAGTACTAAGTTCAGCAACCTTCCCCACAAAGCACCAAGGTATTAATTGACAGGATAAAGGGGGTCAAAATTATAGCTTTCTAATAGCAGCAAGAATGCACTTTCCCTGTCAGCGCAAAGTGACAGCACCGGGTGAGAATGAAGGGAGCATAATAACACTACGACTCAATAGTTGAAGTCAATAAAAGGATTTGATTTTCTTAAAAAAGATCTATCAATTGACTTCATTCGTTGACACATTTCATAGGATAAAGACTGCAAATAGGATAGAAACAATAGGGAGACAGATGACTGCAGATAGGGTTAAAGGTCACTTTACCTCAATGTGGGTGCTCTTCATAGTGTGAAAGAGCACAATATTGCATGTTAAAATTATCTTTTTTTTAATTACACAAAATAACAAGTTTTTGGTCTGTTTGCAAACACACTGTATCCTGTCCACTGACTGTTCCATAATTAATAACATATGCTGAACCATGCTGGGAAGGCACAGGGAAGACAAAGATTTATTGTAGTTTTCTCTGAACTCAAGAATGTAGCAGGAGATTTTATCCCCAAACTGTCCTGTTTAGATGATTTTAACATTTCATTATCTGCACAGATGAATCTGTGAAGGGTTAACTCCTTTTTTGTTTTGCTCAATGTACAGACCTGTTGCTGTGGGTCTGTCTGGGAGCAGCCAGTGACACATGTAACCAGAAATTTAATTTATTATATTTTCAGTAAAAAAAAGTCAAATGTCATAAATTTGAATATTATTTCAACATGCTTTTTGTAGATCTTTGCAGTGGTGTGGTGCAAATTGTGCTGAACAATGTTACAATTTAGGAAAAGGATACAAGAGTACATTAGGAGCATTGCTAAAAGGAGTCAGATTCTACATGAGTAATATAGGACATTTAATATATATATTAAGTGATTGGGATTCTCCTTCCAGCTGTGTATATCAGGTTACAGTGTTCTTTTACAACAATGTAGATTTACTTTGCAGTAGTGTTTTATGAGGAAGCAGTGAACAAAGTGAACAAGAGATTGAGGGAGCTCAGAAAGTCAGTGGCTGGCAGATGTGCCTGTTGTGCTGCAGTCCACAGGGCCACAGAGAGTCAGACACTACTGAACAACTGAACAACAATTATTTTGAGACACATATATGGCAGCATTTTACTTTTTTCAGCCACTCAGTGTAACTCTTATTTGAGCAAGATGTAATACATCCCATTGAGATTTTTCTGAATACATTAACATTACATCCTAACTTAGGTTAAACAAATGCGTCTTGTCAGTGTCAAGAGGAGGGACCAGCCGGACCGGCCAAGGAATGGATTCAACTGGTTTCCTCCTCTGCGGGTGCTTGTGTATTGATGCTAGGAATTCCCATTCATCTGAGCTAAAAGGGCTATTTACCTCACTATAAGTGCACAAGTTTTACATCTATTTGCAAACATAGTCTATCCTGCCTACTGACAGTTTAATGATTAACGATAAAGTGCCAAACCACACAGTGAGGACATCAATTGATAGCAGTTTTCTTTGAACTCAGGAATGCACTCAAAAGTTAACACCCAACTGACCTCTTTACAGGATTTCAGAATTCCATGATCTGCACAGATTGATTTGTTGGGGATTAACTATTTTTTTTTTTCTCCCTAAACAGAGCTGAAATTACATTTCCGGGAGTGAGCAGTCAGTGACACGTGTAAACACAGACTTTACTTTATTGGACTTTATTGTGAAAAAGTGTGCGTATTTAAAACAAAAAAAAAAGTATTTCAACATGTTGTTAGGAGATCTTTACAAAGTTGTGCTCCAAATTGTGCTGAATTAAGTGACCATTTAAACAACCATAAAGCTATAGTTGTGTAACTTTCATGTTATTCTGTCCTTCTTGTTCAGTTTTTTTTCAGCAAATGTACTGTTGCCTTCTAGGGCTCAGTGCTTTAACAGAAATATTGAGGCTGGGAGTGAGGCTGGACATATTACTAGTACACCTAGGCTGAACAGCATCTCCTGCAGACAGTTTTGTTTTCAACTGTCAGCTGTTGCCATGGCAACCTGCAACACCAATTTTTTGGTGGGAGAGAATCTTGAGATAAAGGGCTGTCATCACAGTGAGCATTGTAGGTGTTTCAATATATTTTTCTTTTTTATATCAGAATAAAGAACCTTATTTTAACTTGAAAGCCTCCTCAAAAACTGTAAAGATTAATGTAACCATATAACATGGTGAGTGTTAAAGGGGCATGGAACACAATTCTTTGTTTCGTCTTTTGCAATCTGTTTAGTATGAAAAAAATACCCAGTCCAGTCACATTATTATAACCACCAGTTAATATCCTGAATAACCTCCATGTACAGTACGAACAGCAGCTAGACAGTGTGGTAGTGAGTCAATAAGATGCTGTAGGGTTGCCAAGGGAATCTGGAGCCATGAAGACTGCAGTGCATCTCACAGCTGCTGAAGAGTGCATGGCGGAGGATCCATATGGCAAACATTATGATCAATGTGGTCACACAGGTACTCAATAGGGTTCAAGTCCAGGGAATGTGGAGGCCAAGGAAGTACTATGTCATGTTCCTGCAACCACTCCAGGACAAATCAGGCCATATGACATGTCACATTGTCCTGCTGGAAGATCCCATCCACTCCAGGGAAGACAGACAACATGTGTAGGTGCTCTTGATCGTCAACGATGGATAGATACCCCAATCTATTGAAAGTGCCTTCCAGAGGTACGAGTGGGTCCAGACAATGCCAAGAAAACAATCCCAAGATCATAACGCTGCCGCCACCAGCTTGTGTTCTTCCAACAATGGTTGCAGAGTGTTTGTTCTCTGAGGTATCACACTGACACGCCAACGTCCGTCCAGTCGAAGGAGCAGAAAATGTGACTCAGAGAAGGCAACTCTTTGTTAATCAGAAGAGGTACAATTTCTATCATGCAAATTGACGCCATTTTTGATGATGAACCGTCAGCATGAGTGCAGTGCCGATCCTTTTTGTGTCAGTGCCTCATACGCAACAAGGTTTTCTGTACTGTCATTTTAGAAACATGTCTGGTAGCCACATGTTTCATTTGGATGGTGAGTTGCTCAACTGATACGTGTTGGTTGGCCCTCACACACCTTCGCAGTCAACGTTCACCTCTGACATCAATGGCACGTGGTACTCCACAGTTTCTATGACGTTTATTTGCAATGGTGACATTCGGCCAGTCACAGTACTCTTTAACAACAGCACCACGCGAACAGTTCACAAACTATACTGTTTCAGAAATACTGCCACACTTGGCCTAAAAGCCAATGACCACCCATATACAATGTCTGATAAATCGCACATTTTACCCATGGCATTGATGGCTGATATGTTTGCAGAATGCCAACATGTCTCCTTATATAGCCCCTAAGGAATTCCACGACACGTACAGTATTGCTACCCGCTGCTGACATCAAAAGTAATCTTTGGTAATAATAATGTGATTTGACCCTGTATCAAAAGGATTTTGTCACCCCAAAATCAAGATGATTTTTTAGGTTACTTTTAAAGAGCATAAAACCTGGCTATAGTTTTTGTTATCCATTTTGTCAAAAGTGACTCAATCATGGGAAATTTCTTGTGGTTGTTACTGTATGTATATACAAATGAGCAGCTCACACAGTTAGCTGATTTGATGTGCTAATTAGGATTACTGTCTTCTTGTCTGTCTCTGTAGTGTCCAAAATAAAGACCCCCTATGTTATCTGGCAGTTAGACTACTTTCTCACCCTTATCAATTACTCTGTGCCACACATTAACATACAAGAGCTGAGAAATCAATTCTAAATAATTAAGAAATTATTTACTGTAGAGAAAAACGGCTAGTATAATGTATACCCAGTTGTTAATACTATTTAAAAGTAAATCAACTTCCTGTTGGATTGACAGAGTCCCTTTAAGGAAAACCTGTTTACAGTTCATTGAAACTATCAGAAAATACACAGCGCATACATACCTCTGTAAATTTCATTGGCAGACACGTTGAATATTTTTTTCTACTTTTACATCATAATTTTGAAAAAGACAAATTAGTACTTTATGAAATACCATTTTTTATATGCAATAAAGAAAAATATGTGTTCAATATCACTTTAAATGTGTAATTAGAAAAAGGACTTTGTTAAATGTACATGTAGAATCAAAGCTTTCAAACATATTTTTTGCATTTTTGCTGGTGCAGAAATTATTTTTTTACATACTGAAAGGTTTTAGTAATACACCAAAATTCTGTTAACCAAGGACAATAATACCCCATGACATCTAAAATCTACACCATACCATTGAGGTCCCTGAGAAAGAAAATTATCTTTATGATCTCTTCACTGATTGACTATTTCAAAAGTCAATTAAAGAAGGGTAAAACTATTACTAAGCCCTATTCTGATTGGCTTTTACTTTAGCCATTCAGAATAAGGGAGAGTAGAGCCCTATGATTAATTTAAATTGTAACTAATAAGAATGCACCAATTTCAATCCATGCATTCTGATTGGTTACACTGCTAACCAATAAGAGATGGAGAGCTACCTGTTAAAAATATAGGACAAATTAACCAATTTTATAGCTATAATGACCCTCTGGTGGTAAAATGGTTAATGTGGGGGGAATATCTGTTGATATCCAACTTTCCAACAAACTAACAATGTTGTCCAGAAGGAGTTATCTATCACAATCAATATTGGAAGGAGAATTTCTTAGCTGACACCATTTTTTTTTCCCAAAAAGGCCTCACGGAAGATCATGATTCAAGAAGAGGACTGATTTCTTCAAGTAACAAAGATGTGCCTACTTTTCCAAGGCTGACGACTGTGTACCAGGGTATCAAGGATCATTGCTGGAGGGTTATCAAGTAGGGTAATGTATTAATCTTATTTTAATTTTTTTACAGGTTTTTTTATTTTATGTAAATCATTTTTATTATTTTAATAATATTTTTATGCTAATTTTCTTTTTTGTGTAAATGATTTTTTTGTATTTAGTTTAGTGTAGGTAGTTTAGGGGTAGTGCTAGGGACTATGAGGTCCTTATGGACACCTATAAGAAGAATGGGGCCCATGGGTTAGGATTCTCTGGGGGTCCTTAAGGACCCTTATAGTATGGAGTTAATTTTAGTAGCTGTGCAGATTACTAAGAAGATAAAAAAAAACATAAAGCCCCCCCATGGTATAGGGTTCCTTTTAGGTGACATAGGGATCCATATGGACACTCATGGTTATAGGCTAATTTTGTTTTATGTCCCTTTAAGAACTGTGAATCTTTCAATAAATACTTAAAACAGGGATCATCTGGACCTTCCCTGGAAACCTTTATTACTTAAAGGACATTAGTGGCCTGTCTCTTACCCATTCCTTAACTGTAATAAAGAAATCAGGGTCCATCAGATCACCTTATTAAACAGAGAGCCCTTCCATGCCCCAACCTACTGGTCAAGTGGTGAGTAAGTGTGGGATAAATAGAATAACCCCATCCAGTCACAATATACTAGGCAGCTCCTGCATACCCTCTCTTACTCCTATTTAAAAAAACCTAAGTGAGCAAAAAATACATACATCATTCACAAATAAACAGAGACTTTCAAATCAACTAAAACCTCTCATATACCAAACATATGTTAGTCTGCATTAGCTAAAAGCGTTTACAAACTGTGAAAACAAGTATGTCATGCTTCTATTTACTTTATATATATTTCACTCATGTATGAATATTGGAAAGTGAGTGCAGAATTGTGCACAAAGAAGATCTGGGGCTAAAGGATGGCCTCTGATACAAGACTGATTGTCTAAAGATGTACTGTTGAACAAGATGATGCATGGATTTCAAGCACAGTCTTCTAAGAAAAATGTTCATGAGATGCAAGGTTACAGGAACTCAGGTAAATTAGTATATTTGTGTGATGGAAACTTTTGTTATTTTTGATTTATAGGGTATGAGATGTTCATTTTAGGCTGCAAGGATGAATCTAAGTTCATACTAGCACATTCTAAGGGATGAAAAAAACATTGGTGTGTTTGAAAAAAGAAGAAAACAAGTACATGTATTGAACACCCTCATGATTGTCTATTTTCATCCTCTTGGACCTTGCTTTCGAACAATAACACTCCAAAACCATTTTAAACAGAAATTCTACATGATGTGTACATAATTTTTATTTGCATTTGTAGACATCATTTCATAAAAAAAATGCTTGAAAACCTTCCAAATAGTCCCTGCAAATGTCGCTACTCATTTCGAGGCTGTTGGATGTTGTTGTTTTTTGTATTAGAGGCGCTTTTGCTGTCATTGTAAGGTTGGAGCTGATCTGCTTTTTGCGCTTAATGCAAGGCTTTCCCCTGGTGTAGTTTGTGTGCTATGAGCAGCGTTGGCGCTCGTTGTGAGGCGCACAGTGAATGTCTTCTGTGTTTATTGCGATACGTTTTTTTTGGGTGTATATGTATTTTTTTATGCCAATGAAATAATTAATAAATTAATACATTAATATACTTTACCTATTTGTAAGTAATATATGCAGGAAGCATTGTGCTGAAGAGCTGACAATCTGTTTCGATGCTCCTGCAGCATACAATGTAAGTTTGCACTGTTGTGGAGCTGAGGTGTAAGTGTCAGCAATGTGTGCAGTGTGTAGTGTAAATAGGCTGCGTGCGCGAGGGAAAGCCGTTAGGGTAGCAGTGTACTTCCGCATTGTGTAAGTTAGTGCTGTAAAATGGCGGCGAATGTGTATGTGGTATGCGTGTGTGGCTGATTTAGCGTCCTTGCCAAAAGTGTATCTTTACCTTGTACAGCTTTTTTGAAAATCCGTCTGTGCTTGGTGTTGTTTTGCGTGTTTAGGGTCCTGTAGCCTCGTTTTCTCTGCTGCCTTTTTTTCTCTCGCTTAGGGGATTTTCATGTGTCTAAACTCTAGGAATTTGGACTTAAATTGAGGTTTTCACTTGCAGTGGTCCTGGGTGCCGCGCCTTGCTGTGGGTGAGCTTTTTATTTATTTTTTAGTGCATTTTTTTCTGTTTTTAATGTTTTCAGGTACGCACGGTTCGGCTGTTAAGGTCGTAATTTTGCAAGATCGTAATGTTTTTTTTTCTAAGTCCGTAAATGTTGCGTTCTAAGACCCGCGGTTCGTATTGTTTTGTGTAAGTTCGTATTTATTGATTGCGTGTTAGATGTATTTTGTTAAAGTGGTGCTTGTGTGTGTGTTTGTAACCGCTTGTGAGGCGCAGTAGAGCCTCGAGGGGCCGCATTTGCGGCCTGCAATGAGCCTTTGGCTCATTGCAGCCGACATAGGAGCCTCCACCTTCTGCAAATGCGGCACCTTGCTTTGCGAGGGTCCGCATTTGCGCCCCATCTGCGTCGCTTTGCGAGGGACGCAGTTCTTGCGAGCTTGCTGACGACGATTCGTAGTTTGACAACTATTATATGTGATTATTCTGTCTCACCCTCTGATATTCTAAGTGTAAAGATAACATCCTCACTTCTTAATTTATTAAATTAGGCTAACAAAAACATTATCATATACATTAATACAGGAATATCAAAAATACTAGAAACCACATCTCTTAAATTAGCAGAAAGGCATTCTATAGTTTACAAAACGTATCTAATGTATTGTGATGCTCTCTCTGTGTCTGAGTGTAATAGTTACCACATTCTTTAAAACTCTATGAGTGCAGTTACGGTTTGTTGTGTGTGTAACCCTTTGACTACAACACCAAGGTTTGTTAAATTCCAGACTAGATATGTCAATAGAATATGCCTTTGTTCTTCAGGGCATGGATTTATCTGAATACACTATCTAAGATGATATTCTAGGACACTGTGACCAATATGCCCCAAAAGAGAGTGATTTTGCTGTGTAATCTGCCTCTGTAAATGCTTTGGGACTACAAAACGGAGTTTAGCCCGTGGCTCTGTAGGACTAGTATAACAAATTTACAAATCCAAAACCAGTTTCCTAAGATCATAGTAGCTACCAGTGTGCGGCCACATCCCTTCTCAAGGAACTGACACAATGGATGCCGCAGGACTCATGGAAGACTCATCTAACGCAACATGTTTCCTCCCTCTGCTTTCCCTCCACAGTACATTGTTGCAGAGATCAACTATCATCCCTTCTGCTCTCATAACAAAAGCACCCAATATAGAGCCTCATTACATTGGGGCTATGTTTTAAAACATAGCCCGTAACTCCAAATGTCCCGGTTACGGGTATTAAATTAGTCCGGTAGCGTAGCTTGCAGTGGACTTGCGTGTTAAGATGCAAGGTGGCCGAGAATAGGCTACGTGTTGAGCAATGTTGAACTTTGCAGCCGTAAGTCCTTTGATCCGTCAAGCACGTAACCGCTACGTTTTCAATTTAGCTATTAAAGTCACTCACGAGCCAGCACCTAACACGCAAATGGAGCCCAAAGGCCAACGTGTGCTCGAGAGCACCGCAAGGGGGGTAAAGTCCAATACATAGCACTTGTAAATCAAATAAAACTCACTACTGTAGTAATATTGAAGGTGAAAGTGATATTATGTTTCAGAATTAATATCACAACATTCTCAAGCCCACAAATTGGCTCAGAAAAATTGTTGATTTCATGTATCTTTATGGTTTTTGTTATGCCCGCGTGATTTGGGGGACTACGAGCACCCCAATTCTCTCTCTCTATCGGTCGCAACTGTTTGTTCAGATCTCGAACACCAGCAGACACTTCAGATGACAGCATACTTTCTGATGAGATTGGCACCATCAGTCCCCTTTTCTTAGGATTTCAGAATCACACACCATGTACCTTTGATTAGTACAAGCAGACTCTGATACCACCTTTATTTAGTGAGTCCAAAATCAGACTGGCACTTCTTTATTGTTACAGAAATATATTGAAAAACATAGAAAGATCTCACTCCCCCCACATGCCTAGCCCCTCCTCTAGTGGGCAATAGCTTGTTACACTCTCACCACCTGGGAGATGTCTATCCTATGATACATCCCCGATCTCTTAGTTACCAGATCTCAACCTACAGGGTTATAAAACTAAACTTCCCCCTTCCAGACTAAAGCCAGAGGATTTGTGCTGGCTGCCTCTCAAAGCCATATAAATTATTTCAAATTCTTTAACCCTTTGTATACCCCAAATATAACTGCATTAATTTCATCATCTAAACATAGCCTACTATCCTACTTCTAATACAGATACAATATTTTTATGTTAATCAATGACAGTATAATATGTACTTATTACATCCATGATATAACTACATGTATGCATTACACCCATAATATAACTGTTAAGCAAGTTGTTAGTACCTTCTAACCACACATATAATAACTGATTAACCACAAACAGTTTAGTGGGGCCTTCAGTTCGTATCAGTGTTATATTGATTTCAGCAATAAATGTGTTAATACATATACTGTAACTCGAATGTGATAGAATATCATATTTGCGGCTTTATTCATATTGCATTATGACTGGAATGTAAGTTCGCTTGTAATTGAACCCAGTAAGACTTTGAAATCCATCCTCTTGTGACGCAATGATGACAATCTCTGTTGCTATTGGCTCCATCTCAACCCATAACTATGTGCTTGCGTAATTGTTTGCATTCTAGCCCACAACCCTGACGGCCGAGAACTGGTTTACGATTTAGGGTCTCTACCTCGTAACTCACAGCACTACTAATTTAATAGGGACATAAAACATCAAAATTTCAAGCACGCAGCCTTTACGAGCTACACATTGGACTTAAGAGGCTCCAATTTAATGAGGTTGATAGTACCTTCTGTATTACTACATTGGAATTTTCTTTGTCCACTGATGTCCTAATTTCTCAGTTACTGTTGGAATGAGAAAAGTCTTGGACTGGGAGCCCCCAAGTCCAACACAAAGGGCCCTATTAAATTCCAGCCTCGTAAATAAGAGGCTTCTACTTAAGCCCTACGTACTGCAAAGTTTCTCTAACTTACAATGCTATTAAATTAGCCCTGCTGCGAGTAACGTATAAGCTACGCAGCAGGGCCGTACGTATCTACACTGCGTAAATGTACATGAGGAGTGACAGCCTGCAAGATGATATCGCAGGCTCCCACTCCTCATCAATTGCTGCGGGGGTCCTAAAAGGGACCTCCGCGGCAGTCACCCACATAAGCCCTGCCGTGGGGGGTACTCCAAATACCCCCCCGGCACCTAAAATTAATCCCCACTCAATGCGGGGGACCCCCAAAGTGTCCTCACATGAACACCTTGCTGCAGGGGTCCATAGGAACCCCCGCAGCCCCCACACATTAACCCCTTGCAGCGGGGGTCCCCGATCGGCACCGATCAGGCCCCTGCTGCATTTAAAACTTTTAAATTCCCCGCCGCGGCTCCTTAAAGGGCCCGCGGCACACTAATTGCCAATCCTGGCCGCGGCCCAAAAAATGAACCCCCCTCTATGCTGGGGGTCCCCATCGGGACCCCCGAAGTGTCCCCACATTAACCCCTTGCAGGGGGGGTGGCCGATCTGTATAGATCAGGCCCCCCACTGCATTTAAAACTTTTAAATTCCCAGCCGCAGCTCCTTAAAGGGCCCGCGGCACACTATTACGCAACCCCGGCCTCGGCACCTAAATTTAACCCCCCTCTATGCTGGGGGTCCCCATCGGGACCCCCGAAGTGTCCCCACATAAACCCCCTGCAGCGGGGGTCCCCGATCGGCACCGATCGTGACCCTGTTGCAATTCAATTTTACATTTCCCGCCTCGAGGGTCCTTAAAGGACCGTAAAGGTCCTGAAAGGACTCGCACTAAAAATATTAACCCCAGGCAACTATAATAACCCCATTAACTCATGGTGGTCAATCCAGACCACCATAAGGCCTTAATTAACCCATTAACTCATGGTGGTCAATGCAGACCACCATAAGGCCTTAATTAACCCATTAACTCATGGTGGTCAATACAGACCACCATAAGGCCTAAATTAACCCATTAACTCATGGTGGTCAATACAGACCACCATAAGGCCTAAATTAACCCATTAACTCATGGTGGCAATACAGACCAACATAAGGCCTTAATTAACCCATTAACTCATGGTGGTCAATACAGACCACCATAAGGCCTTAATTAACCCATTAACTCATGGTGGTCAATACAGACCACCATAAGGCCTTAATTAACCCATTAACTCATGGTGGTCAATACAGACCACCATAAGGCTCTATTCAACCCCATCAGTCCCATAAGGGTATATTATTACCATTATGGGCTTGTTACAACCCAACATTAACCACATAAGTGCCATGATGGTCCTCAAGGACCATCATGACACTAACTACAAACACTACACTATAACCCCCAATAAACCATTTAATCTAAACTAACCCCCCTCTACACTAATCTATTAACACTTACACTACCTACCTACACTACCTACCCCCTAATAAACCTCCCCAACACTCTACTTACAAAAAATAAAAAAAACTACCTTACAGAACACAAAAAAACCTACCTTACAGAAAACAAAAAAACACATTACAACCCCACTCCCTACTACAGAAAATAAAAAAATTACACACCTGAAAAGGAAAAACAGATAAACACAATACAATACATACATACATTACATACAATACATGACATTACATATAGTACATATAATATATTACATATAATATATTACATACAATACATGACATAAAATACATTACAAGTAATATATTACATATAATCCAAATCAAATACCCCCTATCTATCTAACATACAATCTATTTAATTTAAAATAAATCCTAACTACATCAAATACATCCCCCTATCTATCTAATATACAATAAATCCTAACTACATACACAGACCCTTATTCTAAAATAAAATAAAATAATTACAGTCCTAACTACACAGACCCTAATTCCAATCTAAAATAAAATAATTAAGACCACTTACCTTTAAGATGTTGCTTCAGATCACTAACCTCTGGGTCAAACAAAACAAAATAATTAGTACAAAACATTAACATGAAATAAATAAACATTATATACATTCTAAATATTCAACTCACCTTTCCATCATGTCCCGTCATTGTTTAGCTCTTCCGGTGCGGCCCTGTTAAAAAAACACAATACATTAATACAATACATAAACAATAAATAAAATAAACATATAAACATCTAAATATACATTTAACTTACCTCCCCGCGATGTCCCCGGCCTTCTCTCCTTCAGCCCTGGCTGGGCCGTGGAACCATCCGCGCTCTAAAAAAATAAAAAATAAAAATAACGGCGGACTGCACTGGCAGACCTCCCCGACGCTAATGAGCCTCCCGGAGTCCTTTCCGGGAGGAAATTGGCATTGGCGGCTTGTGATTGGCTGAAAAAGCTGTCAGCCAATCAAAAGTCGTCAATGTATGAGCCAATCAGGATGCGCAGATGTCTTCTACCAATCACTCCGTGTGGGTGCATCCCATAGTGATTGGCTGAAGGCATCTGAGCCTTGTGATTGGTTCCCTAAAGATAGACAAGTGTTTTAGCCAATCAGGGTGGGATATTGGGGTGTATCCCATCCTGATTGGCTCACACATTGACGACTTTTGATTGGCTGAAATTGATAGACAGCTTTTTCAGCCAATCACAAGCCGCCAATGCCAATTTCCTCCCGGAAAGAACTCCGGGAGGCTCATTAGCGTCGGGGAGGTCTGCCAGTGCAGACCTCCGTTATTTTATTTTTTTATTTTTTTAGAGCGCGGATGGTTCCGCGGCCCAGCCGGGGCTGAAGGAGAGAAGGCCGGGGACATCGCGGGGAGGTAAATTAAATGTATATTTAGATGTTTATTTTATTTATTGTTTATATATTGTATTAATGTATTGTGTTTTTTTTTAACAGTGCCGCGCCGGAAGAGCTAAACAATGACGGGACCTGATGGAAAGGTGAGTTGAATATTTAGAATGTATATAATGTTTATTTATTTCATGTTAATGTTTTGTACTAATTATTTTGTTTTGTTTGACCCATAGGTTAGTGATCTGAAGCAACATCTTAAAGGTAAGTGGTCTTAATTATTTTATTTTAGATTAGAATTAGGGTCTGTGTAGTTAGGACTGTAATTATTTTATTTTATTTTAGAATAAGGGTCTGTGTATGTAGTTAGGATTTATTGTATATTAGATAGATAGGGGGATGTATTTGATATAGTTAGGATTTATTTTAAATTAAATAGATTGTATGTTAGATAGATAGGAGGTATTTGATTTGGATTATATGTAATATATTATATGTAATGTATGTAATGTCATGTATTGTATGTAATGTATGTAATTTATTATATGTATGTATTGTAATGTGTTTATCTGTCTTTCCTTTTCAGGTGTGTAATTTTTTTATTTTCTGTAGTGGGGAGTGGGGTTGTAATGTATTTTTTTGTTTTCTGTACTGTAGGTTTTTTTGTTTTCTGTACTGTAGGTTTTTTTGTGTTCTGTAAGGTAGGTTTTTTTGTGTTCTGTAAGGTAGGTTTTTTAATTTTTTGTAATTAGAGTGTTGGGGAGGTTTATTAGGGGGTAGGTAGTGTAGGTAGGTAGTGTAAGTGTTAATAGATTAGTGTAGGGGGGTTAGTTTAGATTAAATGGTTTATTGGGAGTTATAGTGTAGTGTTTGTAGTTAGTGTCATGATGGTCCTTGAGGACCGTCATGGCACTTATGTGGTTAATGTTGGGTTGTAACAGCCCCATAATGGTAATAATATACCCTTATGGGACTGATGGGGTTAAATAGAGCCTTATGGTGGTCTGTATTGACCACCATGAGTTAATGGGTTAAATAGAGCCTTATGGTGGTCTGTATTGACCACCATGAGTTAATGGGTTAAATAGAGCCTTATGGTGGCCTGGATTGACCACCATGAGTTAATGGGTTAAATAGAGCCTTATGGTGGTCTGTATTGACCACCATGAGTTAATGGGTTAATTTAGGCCTTATGGTGGTCTTTATTGACCACCATGAGTTAATGGGTTAATTAAGGCCTAAAGGTGGTCTGTATTGACCACCATGAGTTAATGGGTTAATTAAGGCCTTATGGTGGTCTGGATTGACCACCATGAGTTAATGGGTTAATTAAGGCCTAAAGGTGGTCTGTATTGACCACCATGAGTTAATGGGGTAATTATAGTTCCCTGGGGTTAATATTTTTAGTGCGAGTCCTTTCAGGACCTTTACGGACCCGCGAGGCGGGAAATTTAAAATTGAATTGCAGCAGGGTCACGATCGGTGCCGATCGGGGACCCCCGCTGCAGGGGGTTTATGTGGGGACACTTCGGGGGTCACGATGGGGACCCCCAGTATAGAGGGGGGTACATTTTAGGTGCCGCGGCCGGGATTGGGTAATAGTGTGCCGCGGCCCCTTTAAGGAGCCGCAGCGGGGAATTTAAAAGTTTTAAATGCAGCGGGGGGCCTTATCTATGCAGATCGGGGACCCCCCCTGCAATGGGTTTATGTGGGGACACTTCGGGGGTCACGATGGGGACCCCCAGCATAGAGGGGGGTTAATTTTAGGTGCCGCGGCCGGGATTGGGTAATAGTGTGCCGTGGCCCCTTTAAGGAGCCGCAGCGGGGAATTTAAAAGTTTTAAATGCAGCGGGGGGCCTGATCTATGCCGATCGGGGACCCCCCCTGCAATGGGTTTATGTTGGGACACTTCGGGGGTCCCGATGGGGACCCCCAGCATAGAGGGGGGTTCATTTTTTGGGCCGCAGCCAGAATTGGCAATTAGTGTGCTGCGGGCCCTTCAAGGAGCCGCGGCGGGGAATTTAAAAGTTTTAAATGCCGATCGGGGACCCCCGCTGCAAGGGGTTAATGTGGGGGTGCTGCAGGGGTCCCGATAGAGACCCCTGCAGCATGGGGATGTGTATAGGGTGCAGGGGGGAGCCTCACACTGCTGTCTCGGGCTGTTCCGAGGCAGCACGTAGAGGCTTTAGGATCCCTTGCGTGCACTTTTTGTCCACGTAGGGATTCTTACGATATGCGAGAATCATGCGTAGATTTAAGGCTACGTAGCTCTCTCGGAGCCTATTCTCTGCCATTTTATCGCAGTCATATCGCAAAGCAGGCTGCGAGAGTTTCGGTACTCGCAAACAGCAGGAAAACCGCCTTTTGCGAGCACCGAGAGAACTACGAGGGATAATTTAATAGGGCCCAAAATGTCTGTTTTTTTGCCCCATATAGGGGACTTAGTAACAAATCCACTAAAGCACCTGTGTCAATGAGTAATTTTGTGTGATGGCCCGCAATCACTCCATTAACATAGGGACATCCAGAATAATCCCTAAATATACTACAAGTAGTTACCATGTCTGCCAGGGCCGGCGATAGTCAATCAGATGACGATGTCCGAGTGCAATTATTCTCACAATTCCTCTCAGGATTCCCAATCTCTATTATCATCATTCTTAAAACTTCCTGTCCATGCAGATTATTTTCATGCCTGGTTTTGGGGGCATATTCCTGTTCTTATTTATCTGGTGCTTTAGGCCTTTTGTGTATGAAAGAACCCTTCTGATCATGCCTATTGTTTGGAGGCCCTGATGTATGTTGGTGTGCCTGCCATCCCTCACCTTGCTTATGCTCTCTCAATCATCCCCTGCTAGGGTCCAAATAATTAAATTTCTTTACTAGATACTGAAACATATCTGAGGAGGTCTGACCTGGGGGCACTCTATGTGTAAGTCTGCACACTTGCTCACATTTAGAAGCAAATATTCATGGGTCATCCTGTACAGTTACTCTCATCTCAGCAAGGGGATCTAAATATCTATTCTCTGTAACTAACTTAGATACAGCTCTCAGCCTGTCTCCTTCTGTACCCAATTTATCTTCTTTAAACCAATCTCTATCCACATTATTTGGGGCAACCTAGCTTTTAGACTACAAAGGAGCCACAACTTTAACATAACACAGCCCTCTTTAGGAGAAAGCATGTACTGTTTCACAGATGACTCAAAATTAGACATATTGGACAACACATTTACCTTTGCATCCTATACTTGTTTCAACTTTATCAATTGTTTGACTATTTTATCTCTGTCTTGTTGTCTGATTATTGTTGATGCTTACAATGTTGTAGAATCTCTAGCTCTGCTTCTCCCACATGGTGTGGAAGATAGAGTGTCTGGTAAATGCCCTTCTGATGTACAAGCAGCCTTTCTGTTACTGTGCAGCTAGTTCTCCCCTAGCCTCAAAATGATCTTCTAATGTATTTACTTACTCTGCATTTATATTTATTGCATGTTGGACAACTGTTTCATTAATGTTTTCTGTAACTGTTGCCACATGAAAACTTCCCATTATAGCCCTATTTAACTAGTTTTTAATAGACAGTCATAATTTCATACAATTATGTAACTTTTTTTTTGGTTAAACACCACTTCTTATCAATTTGCTTAGTTTCTTTCTCACATTGCACCCACATATCATCTATTCTGCTAATCATACTACCATGTTCAACAATTACTGGTTCCAAATCACTACATTCAGCATATTTTGCAATTTTATCCATCACTTACACTTTGAAGTGTCTTCAGAATGGCTGAAAATGAATCAGTGTGCAGACTGTGACTGTATCTTGAGAAAGGCAGGTGAAGGTAAAATATTGAATTCTATGACAAAGTTCTTTTCACGTTCTGTATAGATCAGAAATGCTCTGCTGGATTTCTACAGTGACACATAAGACTGTGCTGCTTGTTACTTCAGCTTAAGTTATAGAAACAAAGAAAGAAAGAAAGAAAGAAAGAAAGGAGGAAGGAGATGGAAAGATGAAGAAGGGCCAGACATATATTGCTGGAGAAATATAGAGAGGGTAGAGTGACAGTGGGAAGAGTACAGAGGAAGAGAGAAAGAGAGAGCAAAGAAGGAAACAAATAAGGTGGACTGAAAAAGAGAAAGAGAGAGGGGGAAAGATGAGGGAGAAAGAGGTGGACAGAAAATGGTGAACCGAAAGAAGGAGAGACAGAGAAAAAAGATAGGAAGGGAAAAGCAGGAGGGAGCGTAGAAAGAAGCATGGGGTAAGGGAGAAGGGAAAGAGAAGGGTAAGGAAATAAAGTGAATAGTAAGGAGATAGAGGGAAAGGGAAATAGTGATGGGGGAAGTGAAAGTGGGGTTGAAGAGATTGAGGGGAAAAAGGGAGGGAATATATGGGAAAAGGGAGTAGAGGAGAGCTACTGAATGGAGACGAAGGGGGGATGGATCGAGGGGGAGGATGTTAAGCACACATACACAGATGTGGCTATGGGAGTTGGATTGCAGGTTGCCAGCATCATGGGGATGCTGATTATAGTTAAGGGGGATGTATAGGTGCCAGAAGGAAATGGTGGAAGTCCTTTAGTGTAGGAGGTTAGGGCACAGGTGTCATCCCTTCTCCCCAATTTTAAACTAGTAGTTGGGGGGGGGGAGGGACTAGATATAAGTAATGGGGTAGAAAGTGTAGAGGGTATAAGGGATGAATTAACAACTCATAGGGGAGGAGATGGGGGAGGGGTATTATAGTCAATAGGGAGGTAGTACTAAGTAATTCAAGTACAGTGGCAGGCACTTCAGAACTACAGACTGATAACATAAGGTGTATGCTTGCTAATGCCAGAAGCTTTGCCAGGAAAAATGAGTTAGAATTATTAGCAATTAATGAAAAATGGGATTTAATAGGCATTACTAAAACGTGGTGGGATGCATCTCATGACTGGACTGTTAATCTGGATGGTTATAACCTATTTAGGAAAGATAGATTCAATGGTAAACGAGGAGGAGGTATTTGTCTGTATGTTAAGCCTGAATTTAAGCCTATAGTCAGAGAATATATTTATGGTGGACCTAGTGATAAAGCTGAATGTTTGTGGGTAGAGTTAAATAGCGGAGCAGCAAATTCCAAAAGAATATTAGTAGGAGTATGCTATAAACCCCCAAATATAGCGGAAAGTGAGGAAATACAATTATTGTTACAGATTGAAAATGCAGCTAGGCATGGTTAAGTTCTAATAATGGGAGATTTTAATTCCCCTGAAATAAACTGGATAAATGAGACCAGCAGTTCATCTAAGGGGAGCAGGTTCTTGAGTACACTCAGGGATCAATATCTGGCCCAGGTTGTACAAGAGCCTACTAGAAATGAAGCTATCTTAGATTTACTCATCAAAAATAATATTTATATAGTATCTAATGTTGGAATAGGGAAACCTTTGGGAAACAGTGATCACAACGCAGTTTCGTTTGAGATTGAATTAAAAAAACAACATTTTAAGGGGCCAACAAAAACTCTTAATTTTAAAAGGGCAGATTTTAACGGTCTAAGTGCAGCAATACAAAGTATAGACTGGGACAGAGAACTGGCAGGTAAAAACACTGACCACAAGTGGACAACATTTAAATCCTTACTAAATATACATACACATCGGCATATACTGTGTGGGAATAAAAGTAAAAGGAGTAAATCCCATCCAATGTGGCTTAACAATGATTTAAAGATCAAGATACGGAGTAAAAAACAGGCATTTAAATTATTCAAACAAGAGGGGACAGAGACTGCTTTACAGGAATACAAGGAAATCAACAAGGCTTGCAAAAGGGCGATTAGACTGGCAAAAATAGAAAATTAAAAATTAATTGCAAAAGAGAGTAAGACTAACCCTAACATATTTTTTAAGTATATTAATGGGAAGAAGGCGAGGAAGGAAGCTATAGGAACATTACAATGTGACACAGGCCATCTGATAATTAGTGGCCAAGAAAAGGCAGATGAGCTAAATAGTTTTTTTTCTTCGGAATACACAAGGGAGGTACCAGTGGTTGGGACACGGCAACATAATGGGGTTACACTACCTTTGCCAAATAATTGGTTAACACAGGAAGTAATCCAAAAGAGGTTGGAAAAAATAAATGTTAATAAAGACCCGGGTTCGGATGGAATACATCCAAGGGTACTAAGGGAACTGGGTTCTGTAATAACCAAACCATTATATTTAATTTTTCCAGATTTACTCAACACAATGTCTCTACCAGATGACTGGAGAAAAGCTGATGTGATACCTATATTTAAGAAGGGAGCAAGAGCAAATCCGGGGAATTATAGACCAGTGAGCCTCACTTCTGTAGTGGGGAAGCTTTTAGAAGGGTTAATAAGGGATAATATAGAAGAATATGTCTATTTGAACAGGATTATAAGTAGGAGTCAACATGGATTTATGAGGGATAGGTCATGTCAAACAAATCTAATTAGTTTCTATGAGGAGGTTAGTAGGAACCTGGATCAAGGCAACTCAGTGGATGTAGTCTTTTTGGATTTTGCAAAGGCTTTTGATACAGTGCCACATGGGAGACTATTGTGCAAACTAAGAGCTACAGGAGTTGCAGTAAATATCTGCTCATGGATTGAGAGCTGGCTAAAAGACAGGAAGTAAAGAGTTGTTGTAAATGGAACATACTCCGATTGGACTAATGAGGTAAGTGGGGTTCCTCAGGGTTCAGTATTAGATCTTCTCCTTTTTAACATATTTATTAATGACTTAGAGGTAGGATTGGAGTGTGGTGTCTCCATTTACGCTGATGACACGAAGTTGTACAAGGTAATTAAATCAGATAGTGATGTGCTTTCCCTCCAAAGAGATTTAAATAAAATTGAGGAATGGGCATCTAAATAGCAGATGAGATTTAATATGAATAAATGTAAAGTTATGCATCTGGGAAGGAAAAATAGCCATGCAATTTATAATCCTAATGGAGCAAATCTAGGTGTATCAGTTATTGAAAGGGATTTGGGAGTGCTTGTGGACAACCACCCAGGTAACAGTGCTCAAAGCCAAGCAGCAGCTGCAAAGGCAAATAAAATATTAGCATGTATTAAGAAAGGTATAGAAGCCAGGGAAGCAAATATAATTCTGCCACTATACTAATCTCTAGTACGCCCTCATTTGGAATATGGAGTACAATTTTGGGCACCACTTCATAAAAAGGACATTTTAGAGCTGGAAAAGGTACAGAGGAGGGCAACAAAACTAATAAGGGGAATGGAGGGGCTAAGTTATGAAGAAAGACTAACCAAATTACACTTATTTTCTCTAGAAAAAAGGCATCTAAGAGGAGATATGATTACCTTATATAAATACATCCAGGGTCAGTATAAAGATTTTTCAAGGGAGATTTTTGTGCCAAGAGGTTTTCAACTGACAAGAGGACATCCCTTGAGGTTAGAAGTAAAAATATTTCACCTTAAAGAAAGAAAAGGGTTCTTCACAGTAAGGGTGGTTAATCTGTGGAATTCTCTACCAGAGGAGGTGGTGACAGCGGATTTGATGGATAACTTTAAAAGCAGATCCAGCAAATATATACAATTTTCTCTAAAAATACTTTTATATTCCTGCCTTATATATAACTTACACTCAAATTGTTTTGTTACAGTTATTCTGTTACAAGAATGCAACTTTTTTACTAAACTACAATGATACTTTAAGTATTTGACAATGTGTTTATATCTGGCATCAATAATAAACCATATAGAGATTAATGGATAGAAAATCATATGAATAATGCCTGCATATTTATTTAAATTTATTTTATTTCACTATTAGATAAAAACTAACAATAAGAAGAATGTCCCATTGTGAATTGCTTGTATATATATATATATATATACTAGCGAATTGCCCGTCAAAAAATGACGGCAATGAAATTGTAAGTGAGCTAATGCTGTTTGGTGTATAATATCAAATAAATCTACTTTACCTATTTTGAAGTAATATATGCAGGAAGAATTCTGTTGAAGAGCTGACAATCTGTTTTGAGGTTGTTGCAGCATTAGTGGCGTGGAGCTGCTGTGTAAGCGTCATGAATGTGTGCGGTGTAATAGTGTGCGTGCGCGAGACCAAACCGTTAGCGTAGCTGTGTACTTCCGCATTGTATAAGTTCTTTTTCTAAAATGGCGGCTACTGTGTGGTATGCGTCTGTAGCGGAATATCCGTAGGTGTTTTGTGGTGTTTTGCGTGTTTGTGGTGGTGTTTTGCGTGTTTAGAGTGCTGCAGCCTCGTTTTCATTTTGTTTGGCGGCCATTTTTTCTCTCGCGTAGAGAATTCTTTTGTGTCTAAACTCTTTTATTTTGAGTTAAATTAATGTGTAACTTCATTTTTTGAGGTCCTGGATGCTCCCTCTTGCTGTAGGTAAGCTTTTTATGTATGTGTTGTGTGTATTTATTGTGTTTTACATTTTTTGATGTCCACGGGTTGTGGGCGATTTTTGCGAGGTCGTAATGTGTAGTAACGTGTCTCGTATGTTGTTTGCGTTACGAAGTAAAGTTTGCGAGGGTCGCAGTTTTTGGCAAGGAGCGCCTTTGGCGCTCCTTTCCAGCAACTGAGGCCCTCGCTGGCAAGGAGCGCCTTTGGCGCTCCTTGTCAGCAACTGAGTATAAGATATATGTGATATATATATATATATATATATATATATATTATATATATGAGATATATGTGATATATATATATATATATATATATATATGTGTGTGATATATAAAGTTGTGCTTTGTCAATATCTCTAATCTATCTACTACATAATTTTATAACGTTATCAGCCAGCAGTAACATTTAGGGGCCATGACTCCCTGGCTCTGGGACTTGTGAAGCCTTGTATCACATCTAATAAAGTATACTATGGACAGAGACCTGAAAGTGGAACACACTGAGAGGAAAAGTAAAGTGTAACTACTATAGATACTGAACTGAGTGTTTATGGGGTCCCACTTCCCTTATGGAAGTCTCTTATGTGAAAAGGTTATAGGAGAGCTGTCAGAAGGAACAATTATATAAAGGAAATATAAATATTTAGAAGGGCAGCGCTGTGCTATCACTTCCTCTCCCTTACAAAGGACGAATATAATCACCACACACAGTCCCAGTGTATCACACACATAGCAGGGCTCCCGGTGCATGGTGGGCAGTTCCCAGCACTATATGAAGGAATCTCACACACAGCATGTGTTCAGGGTGACAGGGACACCATACATACCCCGGGAGCCCGTCTGTCTCCCCAACCTCCTCCGGTGTCCTCAGCTCATGCTCGGACAGCACCAGTTCCTGATCCACTTACTCCTCCTCCTGCTACTGAATACGGAGAGCGGCAAGGGACAAACCAAGACCGCGAAGCACCGGAACAGGACTGGTATCCTAGCAACAGGAGGAGAGGGACATAGAGGCTGTACGGCAATCACCGGCAAAATACAAAAACATTGCCAGCGCTCCAGCGTCGGGGCTACCGGTTAGATGGGTTGGGGCTACGGGTTAGATGTAGGGGTTACAGGTTAGATGTAGGGGTTAGTTGTAGCCGTTGCTCATGCTTGCGGGCTCACAGTTGCTGGCCAGGAGCGCTCCTGGCCAGCAACTGCGGCCCTCGCTTCGCGAGCCCGCAAGCGTGAGCAACGGCTCGTATGCTCACAACTATATATGTGATATATATATATATATACTGTATATACTTAATCTATGCCAATCTGAACCATATAGTGGTGTATAACATGTGATATTGCTATTATTGTATCATATTAGTGTATGTACCCATATATACATATGATAATGTTGGGCCCTAGCGGATACATGATAAACTTTTATGCTTAGCCATGAAAGGATATTATGGAGTGAAAGATGATAGGTTTGTTCTCTTTACAGTATATAGAGACTAGATGCGATTAAAGGCTTTGTTGTATTTGTTTCTGTGTATGAGCAAAGGGAGTTGTTTAAGAACATTTGGTGAAAGAATGTTTTATTCTGTGGTTTTTAAATTATTGGTACTTTTGATCATTGATAAAGGTACAGAAGGAGTTTATCGACTATATTCAATGATAATAGTTGTCAAACTGTCAAACTGCGAGTTGTCATCATACTTGTGAGCCTCGCAAAGCGAGGCGAGCAGTTGAGGCATTGAAACACGCAGGACTTAGCCTGCAAGCAGTTGAGGAACGGGTGCAAAAAAATTGGCCTCACAAAAATGCGACTTTAAGGGCCGAACTACAGAAATCGAAAAAAAAATTATACACTTACACACAGCACGGGTGGCGGGGGGGATCGGGTCACGGGCGTCAGGATGCCTGGGAGTGAGGTTGCATGCAAATTTAAGCCGAAATTGCCGAGTTTTGGCATTAGAAAATAGGCTAAGCGAGAAGAAAAACGGCAGCCGAAAAAAATGAAAACGAGGCTAAAGGAGACCGAAGCGTGCAAATTACTGCCAGGCACGAACAAGATAGCCAGGATTTAACTCAGAATCTCGGGGGCTAAGAAACCGACCTCGCAAAAATACGACTTTAACGGCCAAACCACAGAAATCTAAAAACATGTAAAACAAGAAAAAAAAAGTATATATAAAAACACTCACACACACCACAGGGGGAACGCCAGGACGCCTGGGAGTGAGGTTGAATGCAAATTTAAGCCGAATTCCGAATGTGCCAAAAATCAGCTAAACGAGAAAAAAAATGGAGGCTGAAAAAAATGAAAACGGGGCTAAAGGAGACCGAGGTGCGCAAATCACTGCCAGGCACATACGAGTAAGCTAGGAACGTAGGAGATACTAAATATACCATTACAACGGATGGAAAATGCTTGCGAGCCAAGTAACACATAGAAAAAAGCTACCATTTTACAACACTAACTTGCAAATAATAACATTACAATTCTAAAATGGCGCTTTACCCGCCTAAAGAAACGGTTTGGCCTCGCGCAAGTAGCCTATTTACACTGCACACTTGGCACATTGCTGACAATTTCTCCTCAAGTGATCAACAGTCCAACTGTACATTTTCTGATGCAGGAAAATCCAAAAAGATTGTTAGCTCTTCAGGATATTGATTGCTGCATATTAAATATAAATAGGTAGAGTATATTAATTCATATTAATTTATTAATTCACTGTACTATTTTTTTTTTATATTTTACACAGTACTTATATATCTGTCTTTGCGATCAGCGCTGAAGGTGATCGTTGCAAAGGAGGAAACTTGAAGTACATGTGGGGAGAGGCTTGTAATGAGCGCCAAAGATCCTCAGAGGAGCAAAATCCTTATATTTTTTGGCAAACAGCATTGCCATGGCTTTAAATTTTATTGCCATAATTTTTTGATGGCCAATTCGCTAGTGACATATATAGTTGTGGATCTTGCTATGTTGGGAATGTTTCGATGTTGGTCACGCTTTTGCGTCCCTCGCGAAGCGAGGCAAGCAGTTGAGGCACGAGGGACTTAGGCTACAATGAGTGCCATTGGCGCTCAATTCACTGCGAGCCCCATGAAGCGAGGGTGAGCTGTTGAGGTACGTGGGACTTAGCCTGCAATGCCACCAAAGGCGCTCATTGCACTGCAAGCCTCACAAAGCAAGGCGAGCAGTTGAGGCACTTAGTTGGTTCAAACGCGTAACTCCTAAACGTCGAAAAACAACCAAAATAATCATTAAAAAAAAATAATAACACACTCACACACAGCACAGGGGGAGAGCCAAGAAGCCTGGGAGTGAAGTGGCAAACTAATTGAAGCCATATTTTGTGTTTTTCGTTGAACGAAAATCTGCTAAGCAAGGGAAAAAATGTCGAACGAAAAACATAAAAATTCTGAAACAGAATGAAAACGACGCTCTGCAATGCCAGGCACGCAGAACTTAGAAAATACACGACGTCAAAGACACACGAACAACATGGGACTTAGAAAATACACAACGGCGAAAACACTTACTCTAACAACGCCAGGCACGCGTGACTTTGAAAATAAAACCAACGCAGGTGCTCAGAGGAGCAAAAGCCTCACATTGTATGGCAAACAGCATTGCCAGCCTTACAATTTTTTTACCAGTCATTTTGAACGGGCAATTTTCTAGTTCTATATATATTTTGATGAATCAAATAAAATAAAATATGAAAGCTATATGCCCAACAAGATTTGGCTGTTCTTTCTATTCTCTATTATTCAAAATGGAAATCCCCATACACCCAACAGGCAATTAGTTGATATAATTTTATATATATTGTTCTCATAAGCAATCTTTTGGTATAGACAAGTAGCCTGGAGGGCACTAGAATATTTTACCCATTAATTTGCACTAGCAAAAGCATCAAATAAGAAGTGGTTCCACACTGCCAAGAAGCAAGAATGGATACAAAAAAAACTATCTGTGCAAATTATATCTACCTCGTGTCATGAGATATTAACATGAGGTGGTGCGCTGTTTTTCTCCCCTTCCCCTTTTTCTGTTTTTACATAAGCAAAGACGCAGTGTGAATAGTGTCTGAAGAACAAGCAGCAAACCTCCATGATTCAGATTGCATCTTAATACATTATAATAATCTCTGTGACTAATTGAATGAAGGTATCCAGATGAAATATATATGTTAAAAAGCACTGTTCTGTTAAAATGTTTTACCATTTAAAATTTGGGTTTACCAGGTGATAATTAAACTAAGAGACAGTCGATCCACTTAGAAACACCTAACTAAGAGAAACTCTTTATTTATTTTTGTGTTGGGTTAATACCTGAAAATTGCAAATAGATTGTATTTGTTTTTTACTCCACAATATTTAATATGGGTTAATACCACTTGAAAAGAATAAGCAACACCAATATTTAAATATCCAAGTAATATTTACAGCTGTTAACTTAAATTTGCCAGTTACAACATAAGCAACTAACCGTATTAAGATATGGGAAAACAGAAAAATATAACAAAATACAAATAATTATTTCAACAGTATTAACTAATGCCAGATGGTTACAAAGTCCATATGTGCCCCTGGGCATGACAGAGATCCATTGTATTAATCCCAAAGAACAATTGAGTTCAGCCCTGTCTGAGAGGGCTTTTGACCGAGCATGGCTGGTGAAAGTGAGGTCCAGAAGGGTCTCCTCTTGAACCAAAGAGTCGTAACAACTAACATTCTAAAATGCTATTTTCATGCTTTTCTATTAGCATAATCGTCGATGACATCATCAAAGTCTATTTCATCAGTCAGTTGCTAGTCTATAGACAGTATGGCAAGATTTCTTAAGCGGAAGGTACGCATTGTAGATGATTATGTAATTCTTAATTAGTTTAAATTTAGAAAAACTCCTCTCACAACTTGCAACTTTTACAGCAATTGTAAAGAATATTCGCAGTAGTATTACTATATGTGGAACTGAAAAAGTTTAAGGGGACCATCGTTCAATGTCTGTGTTTTGTCTTGACAGCAGCAACAGAAACCAACAAGTAACTCTTCCTTATTAATGTGATCGTGATCATGATTTAGTTGACCTTCATATTTATTATTCAAAAGATTTGATGGAGTAAGGAAGGAAAATATTTTGGCAAAAACATAAAGCTGTTGAAATCTTTTGTTCATTTCTTGGATCACTCTGTCCAGTGAACAAAAATGTATTTTCTCAACTCAATTTATTATGACAATTCAGCATCTTGTGATTCCTCTACTGCCATCCGTTTCTTCTTTCTACACTATCTCCAGATCATTACAAATTTCTTTGGTGTAAGCTACTGAATTGTTAACTAATTTGTCCCTATTTTCAGTTAAAATTTCTAAAGCCTCAAGTTTTATGTTACATTGTTGTTTTTTCAATCCTTTGGTTTGGAAGCAGACAAATGTGTTGTTAATTTCTAGGAGGACAATTTGCTGCATGCCAACAAAACACAGGAAAGAAAATGATCGTAACGCAACGAGCAGCATGCCAGCTTTTGGCATGGTAACTCGATTTTCTTCTTCACCAGTAAATTGTTCTAGATCACTTAAGATTTTTTTTTATAATACTCGCAGCATCACCCTGTGCATTCCACCAAATTTCCACTACACGCATGACACTTTGACCAGAGACTGAAATCAGAATATCCCAGTGATGGATCGAGGAAGAAAAAAACATGAACAAATACTCCAAAGTTCCAAAAAAGGTAACAGAATGTGCACACGCTAAATTCAGCGAGTGATTTGTACAAGCAACAAATTCTGCTTTCCCTTTATTGATTTGATGCGTCTCTGAACGCCAGTATGTTGACTAGCCATCACAACAACATTATCATATACTTGTCCTCTACAATTTTGAATATCAATTCTGTAGTTTTGCAATTTTTGCAAACTTCGTAGATAGAGTAAATATAACATATAAAGAATTAGTAAACTGTTTCATTTATAATTTGTACATATATATATATATATATTGTACCAAGTGTTTGCTTTTAAATATGTCTCAATATTATATTGATTATTAATGTTTCTATATTTTTCACAATATGCTTAACAGGGTCCATAGACCAATGCAATTTCAAATATGAATTTCAATTGTATATATCTTTTGCGGATTGGCAAAGTGATTGGGATCTTTAACCCTATGTGTATCTGAAGTTGTTTGTTACTTAGAAATGCACATTAAAATCCCCCTTCCCCTGTTTAATTTATACCTTCTAATCCTAGTTCCACGGTAGGACTTCCACCATCCCAAGCTCAGAACAGTGCGTGATACAGGTATTATTTCATGACTAGCGACTTGCCTGTCAAAAATGACCGCAATCCAATTTGAAGGCTGACAATGCTATTTGCCACACAAGGCGAGGCTCTCCGCCCTCTAACTTGCAGGCCTCATGATGAGTGCCTTCGGCTTCCCTCAGACTGCCTATTCTAGAGAACTCTGCTCTCTAAATGCAGTTTTCATGCTGCTGCATTTTACTTATCAGGAATAACATTGACTGTGCTTTGACTGCAACTGTGTCACAGTCGGCCTCTCCGAAGATGGCCGGTGCCATTCTTGCGAGCAGTGCAGCAGATGGGTGGCATCTGCTACCTTGGGCGTGCTACCCGAGGCGCACTCCTCAGCCCCCCCCACACACACACACACACACTCTTCTCCCTAGCTACGCCACTGAATAGAAGTCCTCATTATATGGGATTTAGGTATATAATGCCTTTGCATTTGTTTTCCATCAATAGGATCAATTTCACTGAGATTATCAAAAAGATCAATAGTGCTTTTAGACAATATTCAACTGGTTTAAATGATGGTTGCAAATTTATGTCAATGACAACGTCAAAAGATTGGTTCTTTGGAAGACTGACAATCTAAAGATTTATGGAATAGAGAAAACAGATACAGTAAAGTCATAAAGGTTTATTAATTAGGAACTTTTCATGCTTTAGATTAATTCACATATGGTGGAAGTAGATAATATATTATAGTTTTACATCTATTAGTAGGGCCATTTGGTAATGTCTTATAATTGGAATAATTAGAGCTCAGACAAAGCTTCATTGGCATGTTGTGATTTACTTAGTCTTACTGTTATTTAGTCTATTACTATTTGCAAAAAAATAGCTTAAATCATGTTTGCTTTATATATTTTTAATATGATCTTTAAATTGAAAAAGAAAACAATAACTATTGCATCATTTATTACAGTTAAATGGAATTCAGTTAACTCTGATCTATTAAGTAAAGCATTTCTGATGGTATTCGCTTTGTAGTGGAGTTCATCTACCATCTTATAATGCAGCCTAGCATGTATTGTGAGGTATTGTGTGCTACCTAATGTTCTAAAAATAATTTGCTGTTGTTTTTTTCTATTTAATTCTAAGACAGTTAGGATGACTTGTATGCTGATGAGAGTGATGGCGATTTTAGGGTGGTTTGCAAGTGTGTTGACATGAGTTCTGTATTAACTGTATAAACACCACAATCATTGTCTATACATTAGTCAACATCATTCCTTATTGATGAGCTCAATATATTCTGAATAGCAAATATTCTCTTAATTTTTAGGTGACATTGACCATGACCATCTTCACTGTGTATATGATATTAGATTGCAGATTTTAATTCTTTATTTAATAATTTTAATTTTGTCTATAGGTGATTTGTTTGCAGGATGATTATTTTTTGTGTGTATAATATATGCCGTTCTTTCTTTGCTAGGTGAATTGATATAACTAATAATTAATTAGCAAATACAAATAGTATATGGAAAAATGTCAAAATATGCAACGTCTTTGTTTTGTGTTCAGTTTTCACAGCAAATAAATAATACAGTACACTGTCACCAAATATTGGTGAAAATTAAGGGTGCTTAGACTTTAGTGACATGATACCTACTTTTTCAGCAGCATTTTTAACATGGTCTACCACATCAGGGTGGTGTTAACTGTACCACAAAGTCACATTCAAGCGTGTTCTATAACATATGTATGTACAATAACTTGTGGAAATGCTGTTCTCACAGTACAGCAGGGCTTACATCTCCATGCAAGCTGAAAATAACTCACAGCATTCCACTTAGAGATATATCTGTCACCACTTGATTCATGCAAAAACACTTATATTTCAGAAAAATGCTATATAATAATAAATTAATTTTTAAAACACAGAATGTATTTTCTCACTTTTTGCACTTGGTCTTCTGACATAATTGTTATTCACAAAGCTAAAACAGTAGTCCTGGAAATGCAAATACAGTTCTTTTTTAATTGTAAGGAAAGAGTGTGTATTATAGAGTAACTGAAATTTCTGCTGGTACTAGATTTCAAGGGGGTTCTTTTAGTTCCCTGTTGATATGCAAAATTGCTAGTCTGTCTGAAGTGTTTGGTATATACAAAAGTTATTAAAGATAAATCCAATTCTAGGGAACATATGTGCTGCTTGAAAAGGATTAATATTGTACAAAGCACACATATAATTATTGTGTTTGGTAGACAGAATGAATTACTGAAGATTGTAATTGGTTTATTAAGCATACAACATACTGAATTAGTCAAAGGGTCTTTCAAATAATTTCAGTAATGCCCTTGTAAGCAAAATGACTTTGAAAGAGTTGACATAATTATAATTGTTTACATTAGTTAAAATAAAATACACAATGATAAACAAATAACTTTACCGATAATTCCTGGCTTAAAAAAAAATGAAATGTTGCAGTTCATAGACTGGCTACTAGGGGTAATCACCTAGAACAAGAAAGTTACAACAGGAAAGGGAACTTACAGGTACAGAAAAGGCAAAAATGCGTCCGTGCATACCTTGGGTACTCACTCGCAGGGCTACTCCACTTTACTGCCTAGGGGCTCCAAAAAGGTAGATGCGGCCCTGTGTATATATAGAGATAGATAAATGTAAGTTTGAAATGAAAGTACCGTAATGCAATGTTCATAATGTTTTTTACTCTAAGTTTTAATACTAATCCATGTGACTTGGTGTCTTTACTTAGCCTTATCACCCTTTAATAATAATTGGACTTTGTATTTAATATGTTTGCAAGACAAAATAGAAGGGGCAAAGAGAGAGATTGCTTTTAGGAGTGCCTTTATTTTAAACACATATTATTATTAATACTAACAGAGTTAAAGAGTGTGTTGTATTTTTGCAAAGTATACATATCACAGTACAGTAGTAACAGACACAATTATGAATTTCTGTCTAGGCAAACAAGACCCAGTACATTTTTAGAAAAGATCTTCAACAAGAAGTTCATGGAGTAGAGATATATCCAATGAGGTATTTTGTCCCTAGAAGGCACTGGTGCTTAACACAGTGGTTCCAAGAAAAGCTATAAAGGGTTTTCTAAATAATATTTTTGTCTGCGTTCTGGAATTTTGTGTGATGCCTCTGGATGTAATAGATAACCTTACATATGCGAGTTTACTTTAATCACTTTAACCGAAGTAGTAGACATGTAAGTACCGAAGACTAAAAATGAACACTTTTGCAGTGTGTTTAGTGTAATTTGGCCTTTTGTCTGGTCAAGAGATCCCTCTTATTCAATTCAGATATATTTTTCATAGTTTGGTAGTTTGCACTAGATTGCTGACACTTCAAAGTCCTGCAGGAGTTGATGGAAATCCAGCTGAACTGTTAAAAATCATACAAGATGATGCTGTCAAAATGTTGCAATAGACTGGAGAAGGACAATCTATATAGCAATCTAAATAAAAGGCAAAATATATTACTACTAGCAAAGGTCCACATAGTTATATCTATGGTATTCCCAGTAGAGAGTTAGACCATAAGGAAGACTGAGTGGCATAGAATTGACACCTTTGAATTGTGATGTTGAAAAAAACTGCTGTGTTCCTTATATTGCCAAAAGATCCAATCAGTGAAAATCTTCACTGAAAGATACGATCATGAGGTTAAAGCTAAAATATTTTGGGCCACATCATGATAAGACAGGATTCACTAGAGAAGACCCTAATGCTGGGAACATTTTAAGGGATACGTAGAAGGGTGCAGGAGAGGTGAAGATAGATAAATGAGGCCCCTGAAGCAATGAACATGAGGTTGATGGATCTCAGAGGGGGAGTAGTTGACATATTTGCCTGGTGTGCTGCAGTCCACGGAAGGTTGGACAGGACTAAATGACTAAACAACAATAACAAATATAATATGTATCTATTTACTTTTATGTAATTTATTTTATTAAGTAGTGCTTGTAAGCTCTGTTCATACTGCCTAAAATCAAACAAATAGTACCTGCTTGGGTCTGCCCTCTGTATCTCATGAAGACACAGACTCTGTAATACTGGCTGTTCATTGTCTCATACCAACCAATCAGTGACCATGTCTCAGCAGTATGCTGCAGCATGATGCTGGTACTTTACTCCTGCTGAATACGATTTTTATTACTTTATCTACATGTTGCCATGTGATAATACTTTGTAAGTTTGCCTCTGGAATTGTATCATTACTTCTGCTATGATAAATGTGTTTAAGATCTTGCTCCCCATCCTGTTAAGATGTAATATGATTTATAACAGCCTCCAGTTGTCTTTTAAGTCTTTTTAACCTCCACCATACGGATTAGTGAAGCTTGTGTAGATGAAGTCATATAAGACATATTCTCTCAAATAATATCTGGGAGCATAAGGTTCTGTCATGCAAGAGAGCTTATGAAATGGATAACATATATGTGAGTAAACCTACAGGGAATAGTGAGACAACATCGTTCTTGTAGTAATTCAAATGCTGTGGCCCTGTATGAAGAAATGGTATATCCTAAGAAAGTCTATGTTATTCCAGACCTACATGTTGGGTCAAGCTTGGGAGAAAACGTAGGTTATTTATAAGGGGCATCACAAGTGACATTTCTTTAAGTACAAACTATATTAGACATAGGGCCATATTAAGTTAGGATTCCAGAAAAAATGCAATAATAATAAATCAGTAAATATAATATTCTAGTCCATGCAAGTTCCATTATATGTATTAACACATTGATTGCCGGGATCAATATAACACAGATATTAAACATTTAAAAAAGTATTTTATATTGCAGATTTGCGAGTTTGAGAATGTTGTGCTATTAATTTTAATACCCAACATCACTTTTCCTTTCATTTAAAATGCAAACATTTGCATTTACAGTGCTACGGATAGGACTTTAACCCCCTTGCGGGTCCTCTCTATTACGCATAGGCTTTTTGGCTCCATTTGTGGGTTACAGGTTTGTATAGCGATTTTCGAACGTAACAGTTACTTGACAGATCAAAGAATTTGTGGCAACAGAGTTCAGATTTTGACATCCCTTAGGGTTTTTCCTCCTGTAACCTGCAGGTCGTTTGCAGGTAGCTTTAAGAGGCCAACGTAATAGCCGTAAGTCTTGCGAGCTACATTACGGGCTACAAATTTACATGTTGGGGGAATTTAATAAGACTCATAGTCTTGCTGGAGCTAGGAGGCCTTAGAAATATGTAATTGCTCAAAAAGTGTGTTCTCAGGCTCCAGTTTGGGTATTGTAGTGTTTGAGTGTCACAGTGTTCGCAGACTGGCAACAGAGAAAACACCTTGGTTTTTATAGATGTCTATGATGGACCTGTTGATCTGGGTCACTTTTTCTTCTATATAAAGTGGAATATGCTTTGCTATAGATGTTGTAGTTCTGCAGTATTTAATGAGTGTAGGAGTGATCTGAAAATAATCTTTGGTAATAAAGCCATTTTATGTGGCCTGGCAATGTTGAGCTCTTGCCGTGATTATAAGTTAAGAATTTGTTGTTTGAATATTGATGGAAGAAGTGAATTGCTTCATAGGCACCCTCAGTTAATGAGCATATCTGAATCCATAAAATATTTACATATAAGTTTTCCACTGACATACATAGTTAACCTGAATAAACGTTGTGTTCTGAGTGGAAGTAGATGCATTTAGTGCTTTGTATAATCTGAATTTACTCTCAAGCTAGACAATTCTCAAGTCAGGAGTTTAGCAATGCGGTCAGTGGACATCATCGTCAAAGAAACTAATTTTTTTATTCTGCGCCACCAATCAGCTGTCTTTGTCTGATTGAACCTGCCAGGGTTTCCATAGTTAAAGCAAAGGGGATCAGAATAACACTGCATATTAAAACCCTCTCTTCAATATTACCTAGCAGCTTTAAATGCATAGGACCTCATTGTAATCGGGGCCGTAAATCGGGCACAAGTCTGCAATTCCTTGCGACCGTGTTACGGCCCCATGTAGCCATGCGTCTACGCTGCTATTCAATCGGGCGGTCCGGCAAGGAGGTCCCCTTTATGGCCGATCGCAAACTATGCTTTCGGCCGTAACTCATGTTTTCAAGGCCGCAATCTCGGAGCACTGGAAATGCAAATATAATTACAAGACAGCACTGTAAAGCACTGTAAATTATGCAGAACACAATGGGTGACATGAGGATTAAAGGCACAACATTCTCAAGCTGGCACATCGCCACAATAAAATACTTTATTTCACGTTTAATTTCCGTCCAAAGTCTGACGGGCTTGATTAACGTAATTCGTTAATCAAGCCCGTCAGACTTTGGACGGAAATTAAACGTGAAATAAAGTATTTTATTGTGGCGATGTGCCAGCTTGAGAATGTTGTGCCTTTAATCCTCATGTCACCCATTGTGTACCCCATAATTTACAGTGCTTTACAGTGCTGTCTGGAATTTATATTTGCATTTACAGTGCTCCGAGTTTGCATGCTTCAACCACGAGCCACAGGCTTGCGGGCTTCAACCACTAGTTACGAGCGTGGAGGTCATTCAAGCCCGTAGGCCTGCAAAGGTCTTACTTTCAAATTGTAGCACTTCATAAGCAAATAAAAAAGCCATCCTGTACATTTATTAAACGAGAAAGTGATGTTAGAATTAATATCACAACATTCTCAAACTCTCATATCGGCATAAATAACTACTTTATTTAATGTAATATTTCCGACCTAAAATTCTCTAGGTTTCAACCTGCAGGTAACTGGTGTAAGTAAGAGGCAGCTCGATTTGAGCAATTCATGAGCTTGACGGAAGGGCGATTGTAGCATTTGAATAGCGAATTGGGATTTCTGGTGGCCGCAACTCTTGCAACCGCGCAAGATCAAAGGCATTGATGGAAGAAAGCTGCGATTGACCTAATCGCAAGGGATCGCAGCTCGAGGCTCGTAAGCGGCTCGTAAGCCGCAAATTGAATAGCCAAGTAGCTTGTGGCCTCCCCTTGTGGCTACTTATTCCAAAAACGTCGGATTAGAATGAGGCCCATAGAGTGGGAAGCAGTCTCACTGAATGCCAAAATGCCATAATAATTCAAATAGGTAGATCCATCCTGGGGCGTATCTATTGCCAGGAAACGGATTATAATTTTAGCTTTATTTCTATACTCATTGCTCATCATCCAAACACATGGTACAGTTGATAAAAACATTTGCTTTAGACTTGTAGTTTGAAGGTTTGGATCTTCTTTTTTATTTTTTTAAGTAATATATATTATCTTGTAACCAAAATAAAAATGACTATATATAAAAGAAAAAAAGGCAGCGACTGATTCAAACAGGAGCTGCCACTAGGTTATGCTTCTGCATACTTTACTATGGGGGAATAAGAACAAAATATCTAATACATAGCTAATATTAGAAATTTAACAGTCGCTTACTCAGCCTGTCCATTTGTTCCAGTTTGTGCTTTCGGCTTATTATATATTCTGCTAATGGAGGGGAAGTACAGAATCAGTCTAAACCCACTAATGTCAGGAGCGTCTATCCCCATTAGTCTAGCAGCAATTTTAAAAAGGAAAGCGCATGCTTTTTTTACATATGGTGTCTTCAGTGTTGCTTTTAACATAAATTAACTGGGGAGTGTCTTTAAGTTCATCTTTCATTTTTTATATGATGTTTATGCCAACATTTATAAAAGAAATGGGTATCCAGTTTTTCCAGTCTCTGCCCGGTTTATGTATTACTACCATGTTTACTTATGATATTTCTTGTTGGATTAAGCTGTTCATCTAGACCTCTTTAATATAGAGAGAAACAAGCACATCTGATGTAGTCTTTTTGTTTTTGTAATGTTTGTTAAAAAATTGTATCCAGTTCTTTTGGATGATAATTGTGTTTAGGGAGATGCTGAGCAGGCATTTGTTAAAAATACATCAGTAGGTGGCTGTCAAAAGCAGTTCTATTATATTATGACCTGACCATGAGACAAAGATAATGTCTGTGTACCTTGTGTATGAGTATGATTCGTGTGGATCTATATTGCATGAGGAGTACAACTAATATGATTTTTTTCCCATGTGGAAGCAAAGTGTTTTAGGATTGTAGTCTTTTTTTGATAAGGCATGGGACCTGTTTAGTCATAAAATGTGGTGTCGTACTCATTAGCATCATTAGCATTGTTTTAGTTTCACTAAAATGCCCTCTGTGGGACATTTACAAATCTGCTTAAGCCTTCAAGTATAATTAACAAGGCTGTCGTAACAGCAGTTGAAACACCTGATTCAATAAACAAAGATCAAGCGGTGTCTTTTGCTCTGCAGGTATACCCTTTTGATCCTTTGTCTTGTGGTTAACCACAAATTAGGAAGTACTTGACCTTAGTCATTGTTCGTAACACTCCACTCAATCTAATAAGGAATCTGAATTTCTAAAATTATTACGCAAGTCCTGGTCGGCCACTCTGACTCAGTGATGGTATCCAAGGGGAGGTCAGGAAGGGAGCTGGTTAGTCCCAGCAGCATTGTTTCTTGAACTCCCCGGTCCTTATCCTGAGCCTGTTAACCAGCCCCACTACCCTCCTCTCAGTCCCCAAAATAGTGGAGAGCCTACCCCCGATAATGTAAAGCTTACACACTCCAGGTATATGGTTCTCCACTTGGGATTAGATCCCAGATTCCTCATCCAGACACTCTGTCCTCAGCAGTTACACTTAGTGATGTCGCGAACATCACATTTTTGGTTCGCGAACAGCAGACGCAAACTTCCATCAAATGTTCGCGAACGGGCGAACCCGGCAAACCGCCATAGACTTCAATGGGCAGGCGAATTTCAAAACCCACAGGGACTCTTTCTGGCCACAATAGTGATGGGAAAGTTGTTTCAAGGGGACTAACACCTGGACTGTGGCATGCCGGAGGGGGATCCATGGCAAAACTCCCATGGAAAATTACATAGTTGATGCAGAGTCTGGTTTTAAGCCATAAAGGGCATAAATCACCTAACATTCCTAAATTGTTTGGAATAACATGCTTTAAAACATCAGGTATGATGTTGTATCGATCAGGTAGTGTAAGGGTTACACCAGCTTCACAGTAACAGACCAATCTCCCCGTTTAATGCACCGCAAACAACCGAAAACAGTCCGTTTGCACAACCGCAAACTCCCTATTTGCACAAGGTTGGATACCAAGCTAGCCATGTCCCGTTCCTTGTCCTCACTGATTTCATTGAAGGTCTCTTCTTCCACCCAGCCACCAAGGGTCCCCGAAAGGTGACAACAAGCCCCCTGGGACGCCTGCTGTGTTTGGTCTTCCACCTCCTCAAAGCCACCTTCCTCCTCGAACTCCTCTTCTTCAGACTCCTCTCTCTGCGTTGCCTCTGTCTGCGTTATTATAAGGTGTGTACTGTTAAGTAGTACTATTCCTATCGGTTTAATCCCTGTAAGACCACTATTAGGGGACGTGTATATGGCATTGATTTTTGGAACAGGGAGATGGAAAAAGATGCTTGGTCGGTCCTCCCACTTCGAATTTGGGGCACTGCATGTGCAATGTAATGTGCCACCAGATAGGAGTGGTGTATTAAGTTGTACTATTTATTCCTATCAGTTTAATCCCTGTTACATCCACTATTAGGGGACGTGTATATGGCATTGATTTGTGGAAGCGGGAGATGGAAAAAGATGCTTGGTCGGTCCTCCCACTTCAAATTTGGGGCACTGCGCGTGCAATCTAAGGTGCTACCAGATATGAGTGTCACTGTGCACTGGCAAAAGTTGGCAGAGTAGGCGCTGTAGGCCTTACACACACGCCTGTAGGCAGGCAACTGAGGGCTTTTTGGGTTGCTGTCCTTTCAGTAGATATCAGATGAGTCCTTCAGGTCTGTAGTGGAAGCTAAATACACAGCCTGGCTATTTCCCTATTAAATCTCCAGCAGCTACACTATCTGTCCTCAACGAATGCAGCTTCAGAATGATTCTAAAATGTATGCTGTCCTTCAGATGGAAGGGAGTGTATGCTGCTGATTGGCTGGAATGTGTCTGCTGACTGTGAGGTGCAGGGTCAAAGTTTCGTCAATGATAAAGTATAGTGGGCAAACCGAAAAGCTCATGTGTTCGCCGTCCGCTGCGAACGCGAACATGCCAAAATCGCCGCGAATAGTCCGCGGGTGAACTGTCCGTGACATCTCTAATTACACTACCTAATCAACACCTGCTCTGCATAGATCCTGGACAGAGGTAGCTTATGACTGGGGCCATAGACCTCTCGGCACATAGTTGAGGAAGGAGATAGGCTGGCATCAAGTCCTTGAAGACAGACCTTGGCAGAGTGGGGTAGTTCAAAGGGGGCATAAGATATGAAATCTATGTTTACCAAAGGAATGTGCCATTAGTGACTGGTGCACCTATATAAAAGTTTGACTTGAAAAATACCCTGCAACTTGTCCTGAAACTCTGCAACTTGGGACTGATTGTGGGGATAAGAAACCTATACAACCTGCAGGTGGGATTAGTCTACTTGGCCTTTTCATGCCCAAAGAGAGAGCATGTTGTGACAATATTAATATGGCTGAAAGTATTATTAAGTTCACTTTTTAGTTCACTAGATAGTATTCTCCAACTAATATACAATTCTTGTATGTGAAAATAATATTGGAGGGAGGAAAGATTGACTGAATTATGTAAAACTATCAGATAGGAACAGTCTGTTACACACTGAGTGTTTTCACCCTAAAGTAAAGCTTGTTTATCAAATGGTCAGCTGATTAGAGTAAGAACGACAACTTCAAATGATGATGCTTTTGAAAATACAAGCAAAAAAGTTTATAAACAGATTTGTAGATAGGGGCTATGATGAAAAGAAATTATTTAAAATTAAGAAGGAAGTGAAATCAATGGACAGATAGATATTTATTATTGGTACCGTATATACTCGAGTATAAGCCGAGTTTTTCAGCCCTTTTTTTAAGGCTGAAAAGGGCCCCCTCGGCTTATACTCAAGTCACTCTCCCCCCCTGTGTCTCTCTACCCCCTCCCCATATCTCTCTAACCCCCTCCCCGTGTCTCTCTAACCCCCTCCCCATGTCTCTCTAACCCCCTCCCCGTGTCTCTCTAACCCCCTCCCCGTGTCTCTCTAACCCCCTCCCCGTGTCTCTCTAACCCCCTCCCAGTGTCTCTCTAACCCCCTCCCAGTGTCTCTCTAACCCCCTCCCCGTGTCTCTCTAACCCCCTCCCCGTGTCTCTCTAACCCCCTCCCCGTGTCTCTCTAACCCCCTCCCCGTGTCTCTCTAACCCCCTCCCCGTGTCTCTCTACCCCCTCGCCGTATCTCTCTACCCCCTCCCCGTATCTCTCTACCCCCTCCCCGTGTCTCTCTACCCCCCCGCCCATATCTCTCAAACCCCCCCCCCCCCCCGAGTCTCTCAAACCCCCCCCCCGAGTCTCTCAAACCCCCCCCCCGAGTCTCTCAAACCCCCCCCCCCCGAGTCTCTCAAACCCCCCCCCCCCGAGTCTCTCAAACCCCCCCCCCCCCCGAGTCTCTCAAACCCCCCCCCCGAGTCTCTCAAACCCCCCCGAGTCTCTTTACCTACCCCCTCCTCATTCTAAACCCCCCTCCTCATTCTAAACCCCCCTCCTCACTTTACCCCTCTAAATACCTCCATCTGCTCCTCCACGCTTCTTCCTGCGTCGGGACCCGGCATATGCTAATGACGAGACATCACATGCGTGCCACGTCATTAGCATTGGCCGGGTCAAGACGCAGGAAGGAGCGTGGAGCAGCGGAGGAGCAGATGGAGGTAAGTGAGGGGAAAGGGAGAGGGGGAGGTATTTAGAGGGGTAAAATGAGGAGGGGGTTTAGCATGAGGAGGAGTAAAGTGAGGATGGGGGTTTAGGATAGGGGGGCTGAGGTTGAGGAGGGGGGCTGAGGAGGGGGGTTGAGGATGAGGAGGGAGGATGAGGAGGGAGGTTGAGGATGAGGAGGGGGTGGTTCAGGATGAGGAGGGTGGGTTTAGGATGAGGGGGGTGGGTTTAGGATGAGGAGGGTGGGTTTAGGATGAGGAGGGTGGGTTGAGGATGGGGAAGGTGGGTTTAGGAGGGGGGTTGAGGTTGAGGAGGGAGGTTGAGGTTGAGAAGGGGGTTGAGGATGAGGAGGGGGTTGAGGATGAGGAGGGGGGTTGAGGAGGGAGGAAGAGACACAGGGAAGGGAGAGGGGGGAAGAAACACAGGGGAGGGAGAGGGGAGAAGAGACACAGGGGAGAGAGAGGGGGACACAAGAAAAGGGCACACAAGAGGGGGACACAGAGGGCACAAGAGGGACACAGTGGGCAGCACATTTCCCACCCTCGGCTTATACTCGAGTCACTAATTTTTCCCAGTATTTTGTGGTAAAATAGGTGCCTTGGCTCATACTTGGGTTGGCTTATACTCGAGTATATACGGTAAGTAAAAAAAAAAAAAAAGTATTATAAGGCAGACTACCATTTGTAACAATTTGATGTCCATGATAAATTAAAACATATTGGCCATTACTTAAAAATGATGGTACATATGGTAAAATGTTTTGGGAATACATTTAATTCTCATACAGGAGGGTGAGGATATATGAGATCAGTTATTGAAATCAGATTTAATAAAAAATAAGAACATTTTGAAAAAAATAAGCATGTCTCTCCATGTTAAAAAATGGATACTTATGCATGCCTAGGATGAAATCCTTGTATGGCATTATTAAAATGAAACATTTGACATAATAAACATAAATATTTTACATAGGATAACATTTTTTTTTCACCTGTGATACAACAAACATGATTTATTTAATAAAATTAGTTTGGGTAAGGGATATGTAGGACAAACTTCACGGGCTGTTAAGATTAGACTAAGAGAACATAAATCATCAATACATTTCATTGAAAAATGTAATACACCAGTAAGGAGACATTTCCATGAACATAGTCATTATAGTATAGAAAAAAATTGTTACAACATGAAACATTTTGGATTAAAAAGTTAGGGACTTTATGCCCTGAATGAAGAATATAATTTCTCATGTTTTTTTATAACTATCAAACTGAAATAATGATTAGGATAATATGAGATCGCTGAATTAGAGGTGGTGATGGTAGTAGTTAAAATATTATGTAATTTCCTGCTGGTGTTGAATATGACATTAACTCCTTGTATACCTTATAGATTATCTGAATAAAATGTATTTGAGAAATTACTCTGATGTATATTAATATGGTTTATAGTTTCATTATATGAAATAATTAAATGCTATATCTTATTGTAATTTTGTGTTTCTGATTGGTTACTATGGGCCTCATTCTATTAACGGCCGTAGGAGATGCTGGGCCGCAAGGACCGGCCGCAAGCTATTCGCCTATTCTATTCCCTTCCGGCCGGGGATTCCGGCAGGCTTGCGGCCGGCGCCTTGCTATCCCTTGCGGCTGCACGCGCCGGAGGAAGGCCTTTGATCTTAAACGGCCGCAAGAGTTTCGGCCGCAAGAAAGCCCCGGTTGCTATTCAATTGCTTCGGGAACCCTCTCTGCAAGGCTAAAACCGAGCCGCAGCTTACTTGCAGAAAAAAGGTCCCGCAGGCACACAATTAAGCACATAACAAATCCATCCTGCACTCTTATAAGACTATAAAGTGATTGTAGGTGTTAGCATTCATAGCACAACATTCCCCTACACTCAAATCCGTAAATATATATTTTTTTTATTTATGTCACATGTCCATGTAAAAAGTCCAGAGGGCTTGGAGCCCCTCAGACCCGCCCACGCTGCGGCCGGAAAATAAACAGTTAATGTAATCACGCATTTGGGCTGATGTGCAAGCTTGAGAGGGGGTTGCTATTAATTCTCATGTCCCCCATAATGATCCCTAGCATTTACAGAGCTTTACAGTGCTGTCTTGAATTTATTTTTGGATTTAAAGATTTCTGATCTTACGGCCGATTGCAAGATATACGGCCGGCCGTAAGGGGATAGCCTTGCGGCGCCGTATAATTGAATTGCAAGGTAACGGGAGCCCTGCAAGGAATCGCAGCTTTGCGGCCGATTTACGGCCGATAATAGAATGAGGCCCTATGTATCTAGGAAGATGATTGCAACCCTCTGTATTTACTCTAGGTGATGTTTATAATTTAAGGTTCAGACTGAGGTATTATTATTATTATTATCTTTTATTTGTATCGCGCCAACATATTCCGTAGCGCTGTACAGGGGATAAGAACAGGGGAAATACACGTTTAACAAATTCAAAAGTTGAAGGGCCCTGTTTTGAGCTTAGAATCTTAGCAGAAAGTGCTTTATCCCAAAGCACCCTACAAGACTGGGAACTTGCTACTTACAATCTAAAGGGAATTAAAGGGCAGAGAACTGGGGAAGAGTTCCAGAGTGCTGGAAAGAGTACATTTTTTGGATAAAGAGGAGGTGTAAGTTAATGAACATCCAATGTATATAAGGAGATGGGGAATTTCTTGACAAATTGAATCATCTTCAAAAGAGTAACATTTTTAAATGTAGCAACAGCGATATTTTAACATATTGCACTAAGTGAGATATAAAGGCTTCAGCGCTCATTCAGGCTTCAGCGTTCATTGCAGGTGTCGGCCAACCCTCAACTTTTGGGCTTTGCAATTAGTGCCAAAGGCTCTCACCCCTGTGTCTATTTCTCCCCTCTCCCTCCCGTGTATGTTACCCCCTCTCTGCCTCCCGTGTCTCTTTGCTCCCTCTCCCTCCCCTGTGTCTTTGTCCCCCCTCTCCCTCCTTTATTTTCCCGCACTTATAGGCTCCCCGCCTCTTGCCCTGTGCTGTGTATGAGGTTGTAAGCTAAATTGTTAATTAATTGGTGTCTTTTGGCGACCTCCAAATGTCTTCCGAGTTACAGGCTTGAAAAAAATGTCGTCCGTTAAACCCATAATTTTTTTTGAAGCCTGTATCTCCCTCCTTCTAACTTTTGGGCCTCGCAATAAGTGCCTTCACAATTCACAACCCGTAGCAGTTTGAAAAAATCCAGTGGAAATATTATGGCCCGTAACCAAAAAGGAAAGCCGGAATTAGAAAAATAAAAATACGACCCCCGGCACTTAGAAAAAAAAATAAGAGGTAAAAAAAATACGAAGTTAACGGCCGAACCGCGCACATACAAAAATAACAAAAATTGCATCACACACAGCACAGGGGGACAGCCAGGTCATCTGGGAGTGAGGTTGCACGAGAATTTACACACAATTTGCAGAGTTTAGGCGTTTTTCAAGTGCATAAGAGACAAGAAAAATGGCGGCCCAAAAAAATGAAAATGAGTCTATACGACCCCTAACCACGCAACACACCGCCGGGCACATACACACATTTAATTTACGGTTTTATATGTTACATACAGTAGTTAGCTCATTTTATTCTAATAACGTCTTTGAGGCTCCACATCAAATATATAGTTGTGAGCATGCGAGTTGTTGCTAACGCTTGCGGGCTCGCGAAGCGAGGGCAGTGGGCGAGGGCCTCAGTTGCTGGCATGGAGCGCCGAAGGCGCTCCATGCCAGCAACTGCGACCCTCGCAAACTTCACGTCGCAAACAACACGACACACCAATTACGACACTCGCTAAATTTTACGAGCAACGCAAACATACGACACACGTTAACACACATTACGGCCTCGCAACACTCGGACGCAACTTACAATATTCAAAACACAATACATACACACAGCACATACATAAAAAGGTTACCTACAGCAAGAGGTAGCAAGAGGTAGCATCCAGGACCTCAAAAATGCAACTTACACCTTCATTTCACTCAAAATAAAAGTTTAGACACTAAAAAATTTGCTAAGCGAGAGAAAAAATGGCCGACGAACAAAACGAAAACGAGGCTACACACGCAAACACCATACGAGACACGTTACCAGACATTACGACCTCGCAAACATCGGACGCAACACGCCGACATACAAACATTTAAAACACAATAAATACACACAACACACACATAAAACGCTTACCTACAGCAAGAGGAACCATCCAGCATCTCAAAAAAAACAAATTACACCTTCATTTAAATAAAAATAAAACACTTTAGACACTAATAAAATCGCTAAGCAAGAGAAAAAATGGCCGACGAACAAAACGAAAACGAGGCTTAAGACGTAACTATACTACACTGACTCGCAAGAATGAAATACATACTATAAGGCACGTACCACACTGATATTAAACACCATTTTGACCACTACTACGCACAAAATGGCGGATGGAACGCAAATTGTAAGTTGGAATGCAAATAGCGCATGCGTATTGCGTTCTAACGGTCTAACTTTCCAGAAATTTCTACAAGTTTATAAATACTGCCGACTTTCCACAAAATTCGACATTTCTACTCAGGTGATGAACGGAGTGACTTCATAGTTAACTGCTGCTGTTACTTGAGAAGACAATTCTTTCCTAATTTACTACTTTACACTGTGTAAATTACAACTGAGAGGTGAGCTATAATATATTACATTTTATTATCAAGACTGGACAAAAAAAAAAAAAATAAGTATAGAAATGTGATTTATGTATAGTGACATGTGGCACGCACATTTATGTGTATAGCCCCTGCAACAAACTAATCTTTAAATGACATTACCAAAATTTAATAATTTAATATTAAAATAGGATTTATGTATAGTGATATGTGACACGCACATATATGTGTATCATGTATAGTCACATGTCACACACACACATTTATGTGTGTAGGCCCAAAAAAAAACATTATGTTCATTTAACTATTAAAATATGATTCCTGGATAGTGATATGTGACACGCACAAAAGATAAATACATTTAACTATGAAAATGTGCTTCATGTATGTGACATGTCACAGGCAGATTTCTGTGTATAGTCCCTGCAATATAATATTAATCCAAACTCATTAAACAACTAATCACAAATAATTAAACAACTACATTTTAATGATAGTAAAAAAAAAGATTTTTTGTATACTGATATGTCACACGCACATTTATTGTGGAGCCCCAAAAACTGAGTCATGTTCATTGAAAGTAATTACAGAAGTATATCTTTACATAACATTAATTTACTAGCGACTTGCCCGTCAAAAAATGGCGGCAATGAGATGTGTATGTTTGGAAAGTTGTTTAGTTATTAATATATATATGTGACAGTTGTATTGTGATATTAAAACATGTTTATTTTTGTAAAATGTTCTCTTGGTGAACCATAATTGTGAAAGCATTTGGTATGAACATTTTAATGTAAGAATAGTGGAACTTGAAATTAATAATTATTGTAAACTTTAGGCAAGGGTTTCTTAACATGCAATTTGTATGTGAAGAATTGTTAACTTCAATATACATGAAATCCTGTGGAAAGCAAACAGTAAAAAGGCTTGTTGAAACGTACACAATTTTAACCTGAACTTTGTAATATATGTAAGTAAGAAACTTGAAAGTATATTTTTTGAAACTTTATCTTTATTACTTTTGTAACTTTGTAACTTGCCAAAACATTTGTATAACTTTAACTCTAAATTTTTTAACATAATTTTGTATTAAAAGTAATAACATTTGATTGTACAAACAGTTTAACTTTAAACTAATCAGTATTGTAAACTTGAGGTAATGGTTTTTTAACATGCAATTTCTATCTGAATAATTGTTAACTTCAATATTATACATTTAATCCTGAGTAAAATTTTCCAACTTGTAACATTAGAAACAGTAACATAGTTAATTAACATTTTAATATAATTTGTATAAATAATGCAAGGCAAGTGTTTTGTGAGGCAAATCATTCATAAAGAGTCCTTCCATAAATTATGACTGAAATTGTTTATTGTTTATTATTTTTGAATGCTTTTAAATTTGTTTTGCTTGTGTTTTATTTCTTTCCTGAAAAGTTATAGTACTTCATAGTAGACAATGTTTTTAGTAAAAATTCGGCCATCTTCTAATAAATCACCTTGACTTTCATTCTTTTCAATGTAAACTTTAATAGCCTCTGGATTTTTGCACCGTGACAATGCAACGTACAATTGACCATGTGCAAATACTGGTTCTTGCAAGAAAATACCCACAGATTTGAACGTTTGACCTTGTGATTTATTAATGGTCATGGCAAATGCCATAATAATGGGAAATTGTCTTTGAAGTATAAAAGGGAGACAACTTTCACTTGGTGCTAAATCTATTCTTGGTATGAAAACTCTCTCTCCTTTATGGGTGCCAGTTAAAATTTCAGCATCTATAAAATGGTCCTTTAATTGTTAAACAATTAATCTGGTCCCATTGCATAGGCCTTTTTTGGGGTTCATATTTTGCAGTAACATGATAATTGCACCTTTCTTTAGCTGCAAAATATGTGGTGGCATTCCAGAAGGAGTTAGTGAGTTTATGAATTCAGTAGAAAAGTTAGCCTGACTTTCATTGTCATCAGCAAGTACAGAATCAGCACTGTGATAATTTCTTTGTGGTGCATTAATTTTTTTAAAGATTTCATTATTGAGGATTAATGCATCTTTATTTTTACACGTTAGTATGACTTTGTTGGCAAGCTCGGAATATTCTTTGTTATTTATGCTCCCTTCAAATATAGCCGATATAATATCTTGTTGACAAATCATATGAGGTGGGATCTCTACAGTGTCGTCAGCTAAATGTAGTATTTTTTCTGTTCTGCCTTCTCCAATTTTAATAAGCCAATCATTGAAATCAGTTTGGCCTTCTGATCTCATATTTTGTTGCAGTTGAAGATGGGTAAAATGTTTCCATACTGTGCTTGACTTTATACAGGTTTCGATAATGTCAGTTCGATTTCCATGTACAACGACAGGTAATGTTTGTCTAAAATCGCCACCCAACAACATTACCTTTCCACCAAATGGAAAAGTATTATCCATGACTTCACGAAGCAAACGGTCAATACATTGGAGGGCATAGCATGACATCATTGTGGCCTCATCTATTATAATTAATTTACATTTCTTCAATTTCTTTGCTTGTAATGATGTCATGCGAATATCTGACACAGAAGTTTCTAAAATAGGCACTGGCAGTTTAAATCCACTATGAACAGTTCTTCCACCTTCTAACAAAAGTTCAGCAATTCCAGTAGTGGCAAACGCCATTGCTATTTGACCTTGTGCTCGTACTGAACTCATTAATAAATTATACAGATAGGTTTTTCCTGATCCGCCAGGTCCATCAAGATAGAAATAACGCTCTGTCACCATGTCATCATCTTGCATTTTTAATGGCATGAAATGCTTGCAATTGTAATGTATTTAAAGTTGCATGTCTTTCTTCTGTTCTTTCTGCTTGTAGTTGAATGTCATAGTCTTCAAAGTTTATGTCATCTATAAGACCTGGATCAGGCAAATTAAAACTTGCACAAATTAATCCAGGAGTTAAAAATACTCTTGGATTTCCATTAACGCTTTTAAGTGTGCAATGGGTTCATTGTATTGTCGCATAAAGTCTTCAGCCATATTACTTTTAAAAGTCTCCCACAAAGCTAATGCATTTGGAGCATTTGAGAAGATACAAATAAAAGCAAATTGTTCTCTCATCTGTCGTGGCATTTGACATTGTGCTGCTTCTTCTAAACATCTTTCCCACTCTGTATCATCAGCGAGTAAGTTTCTATGTCTTGCAGCTAAATGGAAGGATTCATATACAATGTCATTAACAGTTCTTAAGTGTTCAAAACTTTGTGCTCCTGGAACATTTAAAAGTAATATCCGTAAGCAAAAACGTTTAACATCTCTTGGACTGACTGTGTAAATTCTTGGAATTATTTTATTGCCTCTGCTTTTTCTTGGTCTCCATAATCCATTCACAAAAACATAGTGATATGGAATTTCAATATATAAGTATTGTGTTGTTTCAGGATCAGTGGTATTTAATTCAAACCATGCAGTTAGTGTAGTGTGACGATCTTCACTTTGGGCCAATGCATTCATTTAATTTCCAGCATGGAAATAGACTAAATGTCGTTGTGGCAAATGTACTGCTAATCTATATACTGCATGTGATCTATCATGCATTTCAAATTTTAAAAGCCGCCACATAGCTTCTGGCACACTGACATAGCGATCATCTACATGAGATGCAAGTTCATCATGTACTAACTCACTACATTCAGGGTTGTCTGCACTTTTGACGACTACAGTAGCTGCATCGTAGCCTTAGTAAATATATTTGTGGACATATTTAATGGATTTGATGGAAGTGCAGGCTTCTACGTTGATGTGGGCGTTGTACTTCATGAGTAAATGTGGATTGTAGGGTACTACAAATCTATTGTCCACGAATAATGGCACTATCTCCTTCTCTTCTTTTATAAAGTGGATAGCCATCACAATTTGCATACGTTTTGTCTCTATAATCTTTTGGAAATTCTTTGGAACATTTATTTTTTTCCATACATGGTGATTGTGGATTAAGGTCTCCACAGGGTCCATGAATCATGCGATGAGTAACAATCTCATATAGTCTACCATATAGTTCTGGATCTGGTAGTTCAGCAACAATGACTGCATCCACTTTGTCCGAAGTATCTAATTTATCTTTCTCTTAAAGTATTATGCGAAGATGTGCATGTGGAAGGCCTCTTTTTTGAAATTCAATGGTATATACATAAGCAAGACATTTGCCAAATAACTGATTTATAGGGAAGTCACGTATTAATTGATTTAATTTGATCTTAAAAACTCTGGCTACTAAATCTGGTCGATCGGAAGCAGTTTGTCCAAGAAGTAGATTTTGTGTAATTTCTGTCCATTGTGGATTACATGTAAATGTCAGAAATAAATTGGGTTTGCCAAATTTGGTGACAATAGCCATAGCATCATTGTATATTTCTCTCATATTTTGAGGAGATCCTTGAAAGGAAGATGGTAAAATGATGGCTTTGCCAGCTGTCATGTCTCTGCTTGTAGCCACGTCAGCAACATAGTCCATTAGTCCAGAATATTGTTCTACACATAGTTTATCTTGTTGATATTTTATAAAGTTTAAATTATTTGCCTCAACTTGCAAATATGAATCAATAATCCATTGTTGGGTTAGTTTTCCCCCACATAAAATTGGATGAAATCCATTTCGAATGGCAATTTGAGCTACTTTAAATTCAAGCATAGAAACATTATTTCGGATTCTAGCTTTAGCATTTGGGTAACTGGGAAGTGTTCATTTTGGTTGCCAACCTGCTTCTCCGTGTGGGAAAAAAATTGGGATATGTCATTGGATCTAAATTTGGACTTAAGATATTCATATTAATAAATGGTTGCTCCTCATTTCTGGGATATATTCTAATGTCTCTTTGAAATGGTGGTTCTCCTTCATCATTTTGAAACACCATTGCAACCTCATTTGATGTTGGCAAGTTATAACAACGTTTATCAGTATGTCTGTCTCTTTTAAGCACCCTATTAACCTTTGGCATTGGTAATTGATGTCTTTGTGCATGAAGTAGTTGTTCATTTTCTACTTCTGCCAATTTTTCGTAAGCTTTACTGTAAGGATTATTGTCCATAATGTTATTTAGCTCTATAAAAACACTGTGTAAGCATTTTTTATTCTCTTCCATCTGCATACGTTGGTCAACAGCTTCCATTGTATCTAGGACATATAGTTGAGTGAATATTCTTTGCTCTCCTTCATCTGGATATAAATGGGAAGTACGATGATAAATTTGGCCTTGGACTTTAAAACAGTAAGGACCATGTCCTGGTACATTAGCAGCTAATGTTGCCCCCATAGATGCAAAGGATATGGCACTATTGTAGGATCTTATGTTTGTCTTAAAAGTTTTGTAGTTTGGAAAAGTAGGTTCAGTCATAATATTTTGTAAATAGATTGGAAATTCTTTCCTTTCTGGAAGTTTGAACTTGCCTTTTTGACAGCAACTAATAAATTGGCCATCTCTGGGTCTCTCCTGTTTAAAATAATAAGCCTCACAAAACTGACATTGAGTAGTCATGTCCCCACAACTATTAACCTCTACTGCTAAAGACTTGAGTAAAGGACAATTTGCAAAGCATATAGGAGTTTGACTTTCATATTCATCAGGTGAAATGTCATGGAATGTTTGAACAACAGGTTCTAAATGCTTAGTTTTTTTCGTGGCTTTTCTTGCTATATGTTGTCCTGGTTTTGTTGAAATGTCCTGTAAGGTTTCAGTAACAGGTTGTAAATGCTTTGTTTTTTTAGTTGCTTTTTTTGGTATGTCTTTAATTGTATCTTGTAAAATGTCATCTGATGTTTGAGGAACAGGTTGTAAATGCTTTATTTGCTTTGTAGTTTTTTTTGGCGTATCTTTAATTTTTGCAGCTGATGTCTTTTGCTTGCAAGTCTTTTGCGTTCTTTTTCTCGTAGAATTTCTTTCTCCTCTGGTGTCTGCTGGCTGGCCCATCTCTCTTGTCTTTCTCTAGTTTGACGTCTTTTCTTCTCTTGTTTACAGATTAACATGGCTACTAACGAGAGCAAAGGCAAAAAAAGAAATGTAATTGGGTATATTGAAATTTGTAATTAATGTTAAACATTATTGTGCATAATTGAGAAATAAGAGTTAAGTCATTAATGTATCAGTTATATTTCGTTAAAAGTTATAAGTCCTGGCCTCATTGAATAACAATTTGGCCAATTCAATACTGCTGTAAATAAGCAGGTAACATCTTTGTTTGAAATACGTTTTTAGTTATTGAAAACCTTGTTTGTGGATAGATGTTTACCAATTAAAAACTTATTTGCAAAAAAAACATTGATGTGGTTATTTACACATGTATTGCATAGTGCCAATTGAAATTGAATAAGGGATATAGTTATTAATTTATTTATTTTTTCTGTTGACACGGATGCAGATGAAACATGTTTCTTTAGTTTTCTCCTTTTGTACTTATTATACTGTACCTTGGTTGAAGTGTGATTTGAATCAGAATGTTTGTTGGTCCTCGGTTGAAAATCTTTGTCCAATGGTCTGGTTCTCTGTTGAAAGTCCTCGTCCGATGGTGTAGTCCTCTGTTGAAAGTCCTGGTCCGATGGTGTGGTCCTCTGGTGATAGCCCTCGTCCGATGTTGTGGTCCTCTGGTGAAAGTCCTCGTCCGATTGTCTTCACGCAGTATCTGTTGTAAAATAAAATTGAAAATTTTGTTTGAGTTAAATGTCTTCATTTTGGTGTATTGTATCTGTTATGGTGAATTTTTTCTATGTGTTTGTCTGACTTTATCTACAATCCTGTTTTGTGCGCACCACTTTTGTTATGCTTATTTAAGCTTCTTTGTAAGGCTTCTAGGTTGTTAAACATTAAAGAAGAATATTAATTCAGTTTGCTATGTGTTTGTGTGATTTTTTCTACAATCCTGTTTTGTGCGCACCACTAGTGCTATACTTATTTGGGCTTCATAGTGATGGTTATAGGTTTTTAAACATGAAAGAAGAATATTAATGTAGTTTGCTATGTGTTTGTGTGACTTTGTTACAATCCTATTTGTGCGCACCACTTGTGGTATACTTATTTAGGGTTCTTTGTAAGGCTTATAGGTTGTTAAACATTAAAGAAGAATATTAATTTATTTTGCTATGTGTTTGTGTGATTTTGGTACAATCCTGTTTTGTGTGTACCACTTTTGGTATAGTTATTTATGTTTTTTTGTAAGGCTTATAGGTTGTTAAACATTAAAGAAGAATATGAATTTAGTTTGCTATTTGTTATTTTTTTGTGTCCAATCCTATTTTGTGTGTACCATATTGTGCATAGTTGGGGCCTCATTCAATTGCAATTTGCCCAATTGAATTTGACCCTAAATAAGCACATAACATATATTTTTTAAAGAAGTTTTTTGTTAGCAAGCATCTATCCAAAAGAAAGGTTTTCACTAACAAAAAACTTCTTTCAAAAATATATGTAATCTGGTTATTTAGGGCCCTATTCAATTATGCGAATTGCAATTGAATGAGGGCCTTGATTTACTTAATGAGACCGTCATTCAATTGCGATTTGGCCAATTGAATAAGGCTCTAAATAAGCACATAGCATTTTTTTTTAAATAAGTTTTTAGTTAGTGAAAACCTTGCTTTTGGATAGATGTTTACTAACCAAAAACATCTTTAAAAAACATATGTTATGTGCATATTTAGAGCCTTATTCAATTGGCAAAATTGCAATTGAATGAGGGCCTAAGTAAAAACTTACTTAAAAAAAATATGTTATGTGTTTATTTAGACCCCTATTCAATTGTCCAAAATAGCAATTGAATGAGGGGCTTTGGTTGCTGCATTTGTTATATTGGCACCATTAAACATATATAGGTCCTCATTCAATTTGAAATTTGTCAATTGGATAGGGCATATTTTTTTGACAGAAGTTTTTAGTTAGTGAAAACCTTGGTTTTGGATAGAGGTTCAGTAACTAAAAAGTTTTTTTTATTTTTTTTGTATGTGCTTATATAGAGCCCTATTCAATTGGGCAACTCGGAATTGAATGAGGCTCATAGTTGTTTTCTTTTTTATACTTTACCTTGATTGAAGTGTCGAATGACAGAGGGTCCCCTTCTGGCAATCTTAATCCGCCGGTCTTCTTGTAGTGTCTGTTTTAAAAAGAAATTGAAATGGTTAATTGTATATTTCTTCATTTTGATTTAGCAAAGCATGGTCTTTTTCAGCATGTAATGTACTTTTCTATCTTACCTCTTGTTCTTTCTTGGAGTTGTTTAAAAGGGATTGTGGGTCACAGTGCACGGTGCAAATTCTTGAGTGACGCTGTTGATGCAGAGTCTGTAGTAAAAAAAAAAGGATAAAGATTGATGTTTAGGTTATATATTGAGTTCCAATAAATTAATGTTATGTAAAGATATACTTCTGTAATTACTTTCAATGAACATGACTAATTTTTTGGGGCTCCACAATAAATGTGCGTGTGACGTGACTATACATGATACACATATATATGCGTGTCACATATCAGTATACAAAAATCTTTTTTTTACTGTCATTAAAATATAGTTGTGCCTGTCACATATCACTATACAGGAATCATATTTTAATATTAAATTATTAATTTTTGGTAATGTCATTTAAAGATTAGTTTGTTGCAGGGGCTATACACATAAATGTGCGTGTCACATGTCACTATACATAAATCACATTTTCATACTTAAAACATTTTTTTTTTTGTGTCCTGTCTTGATAATAAAATGTAATATATTATAGCTTACCTCTCAGTTGTAATTTACACAGTGTAAAGTAGTAAATTAGGAAAGAATTGTCTTCTCAAGTAACAGCAGCAGTTAACTATGAAGTCACTCCATTCATCACCTGAGTAGAAATGTAGAATTTTGTGGAAAGTAGGCAGTATTTATAAACTTGTAGAAATTTCTGGAAAGTTAGACCGTTAGAACGCAATACGCATGCGCTATTTGCGTTCCAACTTACAATTTGCGTTCCATCCGCCATTTTGTGCATAGTAGTGGTCAAAATGGTGTTTAATATCAGTGTGGTACGTGCCGTATAGTATGTATTTCATTCTTGCGAGTCAGTGTAGTATAGTTACGTCTTACGCCTCGTTTTCGTTTTGTTCGTCGGCCATTTTTTCTCTCGCTTAGCGATTTTACTAGTGTCTAAAGTGTTTTATTTTTATTTAAATGAAGGTGTAACTTGGTTTTTTGAGGTGCTGGATGGTTCCTCTTGCTGTAGGTAAGCTTTTTATGTGTGTGTTGTGTGTATTTATTGTGTTTTAAATGTCGGCGTGTTGCGTCCGATGTTTGCGAGGTCGTAATGTCTGGTAACGTGTCTCGTATGGTGTTTGCGTGTGTAGCCTTGTTTTCGTTTTGTTCGTCGGCCATTTTTTCTCTCGCTTAGCAAATTTTTTAGGGCCTCATTCTATTAGCGGCCGTAAATCGGCCGTAAGGCTGCGATTCCTTGCGGGGGTTCTGTTAACTCGCGATTCTATTATACGGCCCCGCAAGGATCTCCTCTTACGGCCAGCCGCATATCTTGAAACCGGCCGTAAGCTGTGAAATCTACAAAGTCAAAAATAAATTCAAGCCTGCACTGTACAGCTCTGTAAATGCTAGGGATCATATTGGGGGACATGAGGATTAAAAGGAACCCACTCTCAAGCTTGCACATCAGCCCAAACCCGAGTTCAAATTAACTGTTTATTTTCCGGCTGCGGCGTGGGCGGGTCTGAAGTGCTCCAAGCACTCTGGACTTTACATGGATATTTTACGGATATTAAAAATAAAATATTTTACGGATTTGAGTATAGGATAATTATGTGCTATTTTTTCTAACACCTTAAATCCCTTTATAGTCTTCTCAAAGTGCAGGATAGCTTTATTTGAGCTATTTTATGTGCTTAATTGGTGCTAGCGGGACCTCTTTCCTGCAAGTAAGCTGCGGCTCGCTTTTAGCCTTGCAGAGAGGTTTCCCGGAGCAATTGAATTGCAAATAGGAATTTCTTACGGCCGAAACTCTTACGGACGTTTTAGATCAAAGGCTTTCCTCTGGCGCGAGCGGCTGCAAGAGATAGCAAGGCACCGGCCGCAAGCCTGCCGGAATCCCCGGCCGTAAGGGAATAGAATAGCTGAATAGCTTGCGGCCGGTCCTTGCGGCCCCCCAATGGCTGCGGCCGCTAATAGAATGAGGCCCTAAGTGTCTAAACTCTTTTATTTTGAGTGAAATGAAGGTGTAAGTTGCATTTTTGAGGTCCTGGATGCTACCTCTTGCTGTAGGTAACCTTTTTATGTATGTGCTGTGTGTATGTATTGTGTTTTGAATTTTGTAATGTTCGCGAGTTGCGTCCGAGTGTTGCGAGGCGGTAATGTGTGTTAACGTGTGTCGTATGTTGTTTGCGTTGCTCGGAAAATTTAGCGAGTGTCGTAATTGGTGTGTCGTGTAGTTTGCGTTGCGACGTGAAGTTTGCGAGGGTCGCAGTTGCTGGCATGGAGCGCCTGCGGCTCTCCATGCCAGCAACTAAGGCCCTTTGTTTTGCGAGGGCCTTGGCTCGCTGCGCGAGCCGCGGCGAGCCCGCAAGCGTTAGCAACAACTCGCATGCTCACAACTATATATGTGATTGGAATTCAATATATAACCTAAACATCAATCTTTCTCCTTTTTTTTACTACAGACTCTGCATCAACAGCGTCACTCAAGAATTTGCACCGTGCACTGTGACCCACAATCCCTTTTAAACAACTCCAAGAAAGAACAAGAGGTAAGATAGAAAAATACATTACATTCTGAAAAACACCATGCTTTGCTAAATCAAAAAGAAGAAATATACCATTAACCATTTCACTTTCTTTTTCAAACAGACACTAAAAGAAGACCGGCGGATTAAGATTGGCAGGAGGGGACCCTCTGTCATTCGACACTTCAATCAAGGTAAAGTATAAAGTATAAAAAAGAAAACAACTATGAGCCTCATTCAATTCCGAGTCGCCCAATTGAATAGGGCTCTATATAAGCACATACAAAAAAATGTCACCGAACTTTTTAGTTACTGAACCTCTATCCAAAACCAAGGTTTTCACTAACTAAAAACTTCGGTCAAAAAAATATGTTATGTGCTTATATAGAGCCCTATTCAATTGACAAATTTCTAATTGAATGAGGACCTATATATGTTAAATGGTGCCAATATAACAAATGCAGCAACCAAAGGCCCTCATTCAATTACTATTTTGGACATTTGAATAGGGGTCTAAATAAACACATAACATATTTTTTTTAAGTAAGTTTTTACTTAGGCCCTCATTCAATTGCGATTTGGCCAATTGAATAGGGCTCTAAATAAGCACATAACATATTTTTTTTAAATAAGTTTTTAGTTAGTAAGCATCTATCCAAAAGCAAGGTTTTCACTAACTAAAATCTTCTTTAAAAAAATTATGCTATGTGCTTATTTAGAGCCCTATTCAATTGGCCAAATCGCAATTCAATGACGGTCTAATTAAGTAAATCAAGGCCCTCATTCAATTGCAATTTGCCCAATTGAATAGGGCCCTAAATAACCACATTACAAATATTTTTGAAAGAAGTTTTTTGTTAGCAAGCATCTAACCAAAAGAAAAATTTTCACTAACTAAAAACTTCTTTAAAAAAATATATGTTATGTGCTTATTTAGGGTCCCATTCAATTGGGCAAATTGCAATTGAATGAGGCCCCAACTATGCACCATATGGTACACACAAATAGGATTGGCCACAAAAAACACTAACAAATAGCAAACTAAATTCATATTCTTCTTTAATGTTTAACAACCTATAAGCCTTACAAAAACCATATATAACTATACCAAAAGTGGTACACACAAAACAGGATTGTACAAAAATCACACAAACACATAGCAAAATAAATTAATATTCTTCTTTGTTTAACAACCTATAAGCCTTACAAAGAAGCCTAAATAAGCATACCAAAAGTGGTGTGCACAAAATAGGATTGTACCAAAACTCACACAAAAACATAGCAAACTAAATTAATATTCTTCTTTAATGTTTAACAACCTAGAAGCCTTAGAAAGAAGCCTAAATAAGCATACCAAAAGTGGTGCGCACAAAACAGGATTGTAGAAAAGCTCACACAAACACATAGCAAACTAAATTCATATCCTTCTTTAATGTTTAACAACCTATAACCATTACAATGAAGTCTAAATAGGTATAGCACAAGTGGTGCGCACAAAACAGGATTGTAGATAAAGTCAGACAAACACATAGAAAAAATTCACCATAACAGATACAATACACCAAAATTAAGACATTTTTGCTTTATTTAAAAGACATTTAACTCAAACAACATTTTCAATTTTATTTTACAACAGATACTGCGAGAAGACAATCGGACGAGGACTTTCAACAGAGGACCAGACCATAGGACGAGGATTTTCAACAGAGGACCACACCATCGGACGAGGACTTTCAACAGAGGACTACACCATCGGACAAAGATTTTCAACCGAGGGCCAACAAACATTCGGATTCAAATCACACTTCAACCAAGGTACAGTATAATAAGTACAAAAGGAGAAAACTAAAGAAACATGTTTCATCTGCATCCGTGTCAACAGAAAAAAAATTATAATAATAATAATAACTATGTCCCTTATTCAATTTCAATTGGCACTATGCAATACATGTCTAAATAACCACATCAATGTTTTTTTTGCAAATAAGTTTTTAATTGGTAAACATCTATCCACAAACAAGGTTTTTAATAACTAAAAACTTATTTAAAAAAAAGATGTTACCTGCTTTTTTACAGCAATATTGAATTGGCCAAATTGTTATTCAATGGGGCCAGGACCTATAACTTTTAACAAAATATAACTGATACATTAATGACTTAACTCTTATTTCTCTATTATGGACAATAATGTTTAACATTAATTACAAATTTCAATATACCCAATTACATTTCTTTTTTTGCCTTTACAGATTAACATGGCTACTAACGAGAGCAAACAAGAGAAGAAAAGACGTCAAACTAGAGAAAGACAAGAGAGATGGGCCAGCCAGCAGACACCAGAGGAGAAAGAAATTCGACGAGAAAAAGAATGCAAAAGACTATCAGCTGCAAAAATTAAAGATACGCCAAAAAAAACTAAAAAGCAAATAAAGCATTTACAACCGGTTCCTGAAACATCAGATGACATTTTACAAGATAAAATTAAAGACATAACAAAAAAAGCAACTAAAAAAACAAAACCTGTTACTAAAACCTTACAGGACATTTCAACAAAACCAGGACAACATATACCAAGAAAAGCCACGAAAAAAAACTAAGCATTTAGAACCTGTTGTTCAAACATTCCATGACATTTCACCTGATGAATATGAAAGTCAAACTCCTATATGCTTTGCAAATTGTCCTTTACTCAAGTCTTTAGCAGTAGAGGTTCATAGTTGTGGGGACATGACTACTCAATGTCAGTTTTGTGAGGCTTATTATTTTAAACAGGAGAGACCCAGAGATGGCCAATTTATTAGTTGCTGTCAAAAAGGCAAGTTCAAACTTCCAGAAAGGAAAGAATTTCCAATCTATTTACAAAATATTAGTGCCATATCCTTTGCATCTATGGGGGCAACATTAGCTGCTAATGTACCAGGACATGGTCCTTACTGTTTTAAAGTCCAAGGCCAAATTTATCATCGTACTTCCCATTTATATCCAGAGGAAGGAGAGCAAAGAATATTCGCTCAACTATATGTCCTAGATACAATGGAAGCTGTTGACCAACGTATGCAGATGGAAGAGAATAAAAAATGCTTACACAATGTTTTTATAGAGCTAAATAACATTATGGACAATAATCCTTACAGTAAAGCTTACGAAAAATTGGCAGAAGTAGAAAATGAACAACTACTTCATGCACAAAGACATCAATTACCAATGCCAAAGGTTAATAGGGTGCTTAAAAGAGACAGACATACTGATAAACGTCGTTATAACTTGCCAACATCAAATGAGGTTGCAATGGTGTTTCAAAATGATGAAGGAGAACCACCATTTCAAAGAGACATTAGAATATATCCCAGAAATGAGGAGCAACCATTTATTAATATGAATATCTTAAGTCCAAATTTAGATCCAATGACATATCCCAATTTTTTTCCCACACGGAGAAGCAGGTTGGCAACCAAAATGAACACTTCCCAGTTACCCAAATGCTAAAGCTAGAATCCGAAATAATGTTTCTATGCTTGAATTTAAAGTAGCTCAAATTGCCATTCGAAATGGATTTCATCCAATTTTATGTGGTGGAAAACTAACCCAACAATGGATTATTGATTCATATTTGCAAGTTGAGGCAAATAATTTAAACTTTATAAAATATCAATAAGATAAACTACGTGTAGAACTATATTCTGGACTAATGGACTATGTTGCTGACGTGGCTACAAGCAGAGACTGGACAGCTGGCAACGCCATCATTTTACCATCTTCCTTTCAAGGATCTCCTCAAAATATGAGAGAAAGATACAATGATGCTATGGCTATTGTCACCAAATTTGGCAAACCCGATTTATTTCTGACATTTACATGTAATCCACAATGGCCAGAAATTACACAAAATCTACTTCTTGGACAAACTGCTTCCGATCGACCAGATTTAGTAGCCAGAGTTTTTAAGATCAAATTAAATGAATTAATACGTGACTTCACTATAAATCAGTTATTTGGCAAATGTCTTGCTTATGTATATACCATTGAATTTCAAAAAAGAGGCCTTCCACATGCACATCTTCTCATAATACTTCAAGAGAAAGATAAATTAGATACTTCGGACAAAGTGGATGCAGTCATTGTTGCTGAACTACCAGATCCAGAACTATATGGTAGACTATATGAGATTGTTACTCATCGCATGATTCATGGACCCTGTGGAGACCTTAATCCACAATCACCATGTATGGAAAATAATAAATTTTCCAAAGAATTTCCAAAAGATTATAGAGACAAAACGTATGCAAATTGTGATGGCTATCCACTTTATAAAAGAAGAGAAGGAGATAGTGCCATTATTCGTGGAAAAAAAAGTGGACAATAGATATGTAGTACCCTACAATCCACATTTACTCATGAAGTACAACGCCCACATCAACGTAGAAGCCTGCACTTCCATCAAATCCATTAAATATGTCACCCAAATATATTTACTAAGGCTACGATGAAGCTACTGTAGTCGTCAAAAGTGCAGACAACCCTGAATGTAGTGAGTTAGTACATGATGAACTTGCATCTCATGTAGATGCTCACTATGTCAGTGCACCAGAAGCTATGTGGCGGCTTTTAAAATTTAGAATGCATGATAGATCACATGCAGTATATAGATTAGCAGTACATTTGCCACAACGACATTTAGTCTATTTCCATGCTGGAAATGAAATGAATGCATTGGCCCAAAGTGAAGATCCTCATACTACTCTAACTGCATGGTTTGAATTTAATTCCACTGATCCTGAAGCAACACAATACTTATATATTGAAATTCCATATCACTATGTTTTTGTGAATGGATTATGGAGACCAAGAAAAAGCAGAGGCAATAAAATAATTTCAAGAATTTACACAGTCAGTCCAAGAGATGTTGAACGTTTTTGCTTACGGATATTACTTTTAAATGTTCCAGGAGCACAAAGTTTTGAACACTTAAGAACTGTTAATGACATTGTATATGAATCCTTCCATTTAGCTGCAAGACATTGAAACTTACTCGCTGATGATACAGAGTGGGAAAGATGTTTAGAAGAAGCAGCACAATGTCAAATGCCACGACAGATGAGAGCACAATTTGCTTTTATTTGTATCTTCTCAAATGCTGCAAATGCATTAGCTTTGTGGGAGATTTTTAAAAGTAATATGGCTGAAGACTTTATGCAACGATACAATGAACCCATTGCACACTTAAAAGCGTTAATGGAAATCCAAGAAGTATTTTTAACTCATGGATTAAGTTGTGCAAGTTTTAAATTGCCTGATCCAGGTCTTATAGAGGACATAAACTTTGAAGACTATGACATTCAACTACAAGCAGAAAGAACAGAAGAAAGACTTGCAACTTTAAATACATTACAATTGCAAGCATTTCATGCCATTAAAAATGCAATAGATGATGACATGGTGACAGAGCGTTATTTCTATCCTGATGGACCTGGCGGATCAGGAAAAACCTATCTGTATAATTTATTAATGAGTTCGGTACGAGCACAAGGTCAAATAGCAATGGCGTTTGCCACTACTGGAATTGCTGAACTTTTGTTAGAAGGTGGAAGAATTGTTCATAGTGGATTTAAACTGCCAGTGCCTATTTTAGAAACTTCTGTGTCAGATATTCGCATGACATCATTACAAGCAAAGAAATTGAAGAAATGTAAATTAATTATAATAGATGAGGCCACAATGATGTCATGCTATGCCCTCCAATGTATTGACCGTTTGCTTCGTGAAGTCATGGATAATACTTTTCCATTTGGTAGAAAGGTAATGTTGTTGGGTGGCAATTTTAGACAAACATTACCTGTCGTTGTACATGGAAATCGAACTGACATTATCGAAACCTGTATAAAGTCAAGCACAGTATGGAAATATTTTACCCATCTTCAACTGCAACAAAATATGAGATCAGAAGGCCAAACTGATTTCAATGATTGGCTTATTAAAATTGGAGAAGGCAGAACAGAAAAAATACTACATTTAGCTGACGACACTGTAGAGATCCCTCCTCATATGATTTGTCAACAAGATATTATATCGGCTATATTTGAAGGGAACATAAATAACGAAGAATATTCCGAGCTTGCCAACCAAGTCATACTAACGTGTAAAAATAAAGATGCATTAATCCTCAATAATGAAATCTTTAAAAAAATTAATGCACCACAAAGAAATTATCCTAGTGCTGATTCTGTACTTGCTGATGACAATGAAAGTCAGGCTAACTTTTCTACTGAATTCATAAACTCACTAACTCCTTCTGGAATGCCACCACATATTTTGCAGCTAAAGAAAGGTACAATTATCATGTTACTGCAAAATATGAACCCCAAAAAAGCCCTATGCAATTGGACAAGATTAATTGTTCAACAATTAAAGGACCATTTTATGGATGCTGAAATTTGAACTGGCACCCATAAAGGAGAGAGAGTTTTCATACCAAGAATAGATTTAGCACCACGTGAAAGTAGTCTCCCTTTTATACTTCAAAGACAATTTCCCATTATTATGGCATTTGCCATGACCATTAATAAATCACAAGGTCAAACGTTCAAATCTGTGGGTATTTTCTTGCAAGAACCAGTATTTGCACATGGTCAATTGTACGTTGCGTTGTCACAGTGCAAAAATCCAGAGGTTATTAAAGTTTACATTGAAAAGAATGAAAGTCAAGGTGATTTATTAGAAGATGGATGTATTTTTACTAAAAACATTGTCTACTATGAAGTACTATAACTTTTCAGTAAAGAAATAAAACACAAGCAAAACAAATTTAAAAGCATTCAAAAATAATAAACAATAAACAATTTCAGTCATAATTTATGGAAGACTCTTTATGAATGATTTGCCTCACAAAACACTTGCCTTGCATTATTTATACAAATTATGTTAAAATGTTAATTAACTATGTTACTGTTTCTAATGTTACAAGTTGGAAAATTTTACTCGGGATTAAATGTATAATATTGAAGTTAACAATTATTCAGATAGAAATTGCATGTTAAAAATTACCTCAAGTTTACAATACTGATTAGTTTAAAGTTAAACTGTTTGTACATTCAAATGTTATTACTTTTAATACAAAATTATGTTAAAAAATGTATTCACTATGTTACTGTTTATAATGTTCAAAGTTATACAAATGTTTTGGCAAGTTACAAAAATAATAAAGATAACGTTTCAAAAAATATACTTTCAAGTTTCTTACTTACATATATTACAAAGTTCAGGTTAAAATGTTGTACGTTTCAACAAGCCTTTTTACTGTTTGCTTTCCACGGGATTTCATGTATATTGAAGTTAACAATTCTTCACATACAAATTGCATGTTAAGAAACCATTGCCTAAAGTTTACAATAATTATTAATTTCAAGTTCCACTATTCTTACATTAAAATGTTCATACAAAATGCTTTCACAATTATTGTTCACCAAGAGAACATTTTACAAAACTAAACATGTTTTAATATCACAATACAACTGTCACATATATATATTAATAACTAAACAACTTTCCAAACATACACATCTCATTGCCGTCATATTTTGACGGGCAAGTCGCTAGTATATTCATACTATTGAGGTATGGGTTAATCAGACATCCAGACACTTTCATTCCCCTCTCTCATTCAGTGCAATGCTACTGTTGTTTCTCTTGATATAATATTAATGATTCAACTAAACAGAAGATCCCTAATAAGAAAGGGTGTAGGAGCCAAAAAAAATCTGGAGGGAATACGGTTTAATTGAAAAAAATATCTCCCTAAGTGGTACAATTCAACTCTACTCCCAGGAAAGGCAGCCGGGGTGGATTTACCACTGGTGCACCCTGCAGTGCCCCATAAAACCTTTCTTTTTAAATTTTCTTTATTTAAATTCTCAATGCATATATATATATATATATATACATTAGTATACAGTATATACATATATGTCCTCATTCAATTGCAATTTTGCCAATTGAATAGGCCTCTAAAAAGACACATAACATATATTTTTTAAAGAAGTTTTTAGTTATTAAAAACCTTGATTTTGGATAGATGTTTACTAACTAAAAACTTCTTTAAAAAAATTATGTTATGTGCCTTTTTAGAGCCCTATTCAATTGGCCAAATTGCAATTGAATGAGGGCCATAGTATATATGCACATTTATGTGTTATATATATTTATTATATATATTGTGACCAGGATGGTCGTGTAAATCGGTGGTTACTTGAAGAAGACTGATGCTTGCTTGAAATGCAGCAAATTGGTTTATTTGCAAAAGAAAGTAACAACTGAAGCAGTAGCTCTGCTTAAAATAACGGAAAAAAAACATCTACGTAAACATGCTGAGTAACATGCAGGAACACCCTGACTATACCCGGGAAGCTTCTCTGCGCCGGAGAAATTATAAGTTTAACAGTCTCTGCGAGGTGGGAGAGTGCCACCTTGTGGCCAGGATACAAATAGTCTCTTAGACTTGTGAGAGTGCCACCTTGTGGCCAGGATACAAATAGTCCCTTAGACTTGAGAGTGCCACCTTGTGGCCAGGATACGAATGGTCTCTTAGACTTGTGAGAGTGCCACCTTGTGGCCAGGATACCAATAGTCCCTTAGACTTGTGAGAGTGCCACCTTGTGGCCAGGATACAAATAGTATTTTCTGCGTCTTTATCTTTGTAGCCGCGGATGAAGCATCGGGCCCGCCCGTCTCTCCCATATGCTTCACCCCAGGGACCCTTGGATATGCTTTCACAATTATTGTTCACCAAGAGAACATTTTACAAAAAACAGGGCCCTCCATTCTTTAAGGTGTTAAGTTTGTTTTTGCCATGTACTAACCCCCTGTACAGCGCTACGGAATATGTTGGCGCTATATAAATAAAGATAATAATAATAATAATATCACAACAATAACTTGTGTTAACTTCCCTCGTTAATCTCTCAGTCTCTTCCCTGGGGCATAAAAGGTCTTGGAACCTTCATTCGGGGCCTCTGTCAGCAAACCAAACAGCCTTTTTACTCCTGACTGTAAATTTTCAGGCTCCTCTCAGCCTGGTACAATTTCTGCTTCCAGCAGACTACGTAAAAGTACTGCATTCCCCTCAATGGCAGATAACTACAAGCGTCCTTCTTAGCTTGCTTCAGACTGAGGCCTTCACTCACTGGCCTCAATCTGCTAGGCCAAAGAGGGCCTAACTGCAGGGGATCTTCAATAATCCCTTCACTTACTTGGCTTCCTTGTACTTTCACCTCCTGAGTCTGTAGTCACTCTTACAGCTCAATTCGTCCTGCGACTGCAAACAGCACACACTTCTTACTGTTGTCCAATACTTGCAGCCACAGTAAATCAGGTAAACTCTTACAGGCTTGTTTCAAAACTCACTGTAACTCCACACAGGATCAGCCTCCACTCTGTGGCTTGCTTCTGGTGGCAGCACACAACCTGCCCAGAGTCTAGCCAGCCACACCCCCCTTACATGTCTGCTTTCCAGGCTTTTAAAGGGAAGTTGCACTAATTAGGAGTTCTTCAGAAGTTTTAACTCCATCACTCCTGTCAAGAACTCCCTACTCCACTTGCTTGTCATCTCATCTAAGGGCCAAACGGTCACAATATATAATAAGTTACATAGTAATTGAGGTTGAAAAAACAATTTTAGCCCATCAAGTTCAACCATTTAGGATCTCCTCTGATTTGCAATATGCAGATTAATTGTTAATAAATCCAGAGGAAGGCAAACAAAAAAACCCCAGTGAAACTTTGGCAATTGTCTCAAAAGGGAAAAAAATGAATTCCTTCCTGACCCCAGATGCTGGAGATCGCATTCCTCCCTAAATCAATACTCCCTCTCTAATTAAACAGTATAACCCTGAATGCCCTTTTTAAAAAAAAAATATATCCAATCCCTTTTTAAAGTTATCTATGGACTCCGCTGTCACCACCTCCCTTGGTAGAGAATTCCACAGATTAACCAGCCTTACTGTGAAGAACCCTTTTCTTTCTTTAAGGTGGAATCTTTTTCGTTCTAACCTCAAAGGATGTCCTCTTGTCAGTTGAAAACCTCTTGGCACAAAAAGCTCCCTTGACAAATCTTTATACTGACCCTAGATGTCATATCCCCTCTTAGACACCTTTTTTCTAAAGAAAATAAGTTTAATTTGGTTAGTCTTTCATCCTAACTTAGCCCCTCCATTCCCCATATTAGTTGTGTAGCCCTTCTCTGTACTTTTTCTAGTTCTAAAATGTCCTTTTTATGAATTGCTGCCCAAAACTGTACTCCATATTCCAAATGAGGGCATACTAGGGATTTGTATAATGGTATAATTATATTTGCCTCCCTGGCTTCTATACCCTTCTTAATACATGCTAATAGTTTATTTGCCCTTGCAGCTGCTGCTTGGCATTGAACACTGTTACGTAGGTGGTTGTCCACAAGCACTCCCAAATCCCTTTCAATGTCAGATACCCCTAGATTTGCTTCAGTAAGTTTATAGATTGCATGGTTATTTTTCCTTCCCAGATGCATAACCTTACATTTATTCGTATAATTTATAGTATTAAATCTCATCTGCCTTTTAATTGCCCATTTCTCTAATTTATGCAAATCACTTTGGAGGAAAAGCACATCATTTTCTGATTTAATTACCTTGCACAACTTCATATCATCAGCAAAAATGGAGACACTACTTTCCAATCCTACTTCTAAGTCATTAATAAATATGTTAAAAAGAAGAGGACCTAATACTGAGCCCTGAGGAACCCCACTTACCACATTAGTCCAATCCGAGTATGTTCTATTTAGAACAACCCTTTTTTTCTTGTCTTTTTGCCAGCTCTCAATCCATGTGCATATATTTACTGCAATGTCTGTATCCCTTAGTTTGCACAATAGTCTCCCATGTGACACTGTATCAAAAGCCTTTGCAAAATCTAAAAAGACTACATCCACCGAGTTACCTTGATCCAGGTTCCTACTAACCTCCTCATAGAAACTAATTTGATTTGTTTGACACGACATATCCCTCATAAATCCATGTTGGCTCTACTTATAATGCTGTTTGAATAGACATACTCTTGTATATTATCCCTTATGAACCATTCTAAAAGCTTTCCCACTACAGAAGTGAGGCTTACAGGTCTATAATTCCCCGGATTTTCTATAGCCCCCTTCTTAAATATACTGTAGGTATCACCTCTGCTTTTCTCCAATCATCTGGGTAAGACATACTGCTACATAGCTACAAATTTGGTAATGCATGATTAAATAATCTGATAAGTTCCTACCCCCCTGCATATAACCCTTGCAAGTTTTCATTCAGCCACAAGTAAGTGACTTTGCTCAATTTTGTAAAATTACCAAGTCAATTAATCGAAAGTAGAATGAGTCACAGGGTTGGCTATAAAATAATAAGATTTAGACCTTTTCCAGAACTTCCTTTTGCTGCCTGAACCTTGGTGAAGAGTCATTCTCTTTATATGACTGTAGTTGAAAATGCCCTCACCAAGTTTAATCCATAATTCTCAACAAGACAATTATATTATGAAACACATTTAATTCAGATAATGTATTTGTTGCTTTTGCATGAGCTTTGTATATGAAATTAACATAAAATTGACATTCAAAATGTTAATATGTTTATAGGCTCATGACATATCATTCAAGATTAATAATTCAAAGTAAGAGATAATAATAAGTAAAGGACCTGAATTTCAATTAGCAGGTACAATTCAAGAGAACATATAATAATCATTAACGTATCTGCTTTTTAATTAACAGATCTGGAAAAATGTTATTCAAACCATCAACATATGCACAATATAAATGTTTTTACAAGATTTCATTTATGAATAACAATGATTAATCACATCAAACTGTCCCCTAACTTAATATATTACAGAATTAAGTGTGCAATACCTGGCCTGTAGCAAGTTAAAAAATGAGTGTTAATTAATATTACATTCAATTATGTTACATTGTGTCTAAGCATTGCAAGCTCTTGACATGCAAGTTTTTTATTTTGCTTTAGACCAATGTCATCACACATTCTAATATAAATTCTTCATTCGAAACAGCAGCCGTCAGTTTACAAAATAATGAAAATTACATAAAACAAAATAACAATTTTCATCATTTCAAGTAAAGCTTTGGGAGAACAAGAAGTGATCAGAGTAAAAAGAGAAGACACACAACACTATGTTCAGGTAAATAAAACATGCAAAGTTTGACCAACATAGCTCCTCATGATTGCTAATTATAATTCTAAAATAATATCAAGTGTTAAGGGAGTAAAAACACAAGGAGGGATAACCAGGGCCAGATCACTGAGTAGGCGCCTTAGGAAGGTGCCTACAGGTGGTCATCGTAGGGGCGCTTGAATATTGCACAATACAGCTTTATTCCTTTGGTACTGTAGTCTGCCTTAAACCTCCCCCTCCCACTTGGTACAACCGAGGAAAGTGGCGTATTGTCCCGACCCTCTCCTGTGCTGCGCATGACAGGCGGCAACACAGTGAAGAGAGACTGCAGAGCTATTAGCAGCACATGTGATTCAATGCTGGAGAGAAGATTTCTGTGAGTGACACAGCAGCTGAAGGTAGGTAGGTAATGCATCTGCAAAGGAAGCTGATAGTTTTATTAAAGTGAGTAGGGAGGGAGACAGAGCAATGAGAGTGTGGGAGAAAAATATGAGAGAAAAGACTGACAGAATTAGAAGTGGGCACAGAAACAGCAGGGGAGGAAGAGATTCAGCACAGGTGTGTGAGTGGTGTTTATGTATATATATGTGTGTATGTGTGGTGTATTTATATATGTGTGTGCGGTATGTATATGTATATACTGTATGTGTGTGTCTCTCTCTCTCTCTCTCTATATATATATATATATATATATATATATATATATAGATAGATAGATAGATAGATAGAGAGTAAATAAATATTACATCTGTGTTCACATTTGAATGTCTAAATAATTCTGGGAAGCTGAGTTTAGACACGCTCTTCAATCCATAGCCATTATCAAACATGGCTTCCTTTAAGCTTATGCCTGCTGTATTACACAGCTTTAATGCAAAGCCAAGGTTGGATTTTACACAAGCCGAGAATCCTATCCATGTACAGCTGTTCCAAGCTTACTGGCTATCATCAGCATGGAGCTGGATTTCAGCTTGTGTTGAGGATCTTATGAGTAAGTAGTTCACCACAACAATCATTTATAATATGGTGGGCAAAAGAGCGATAGAATCCCTCCACCTCCACCACGTGTACGGCGCAGGACTTAGGCTGCATTGTGAGGGTCGCAACTGCAAGCCAAACGCGTAACTCTAAAAAAAAAAAAAAAACTCCAATAAATGTAACTAATATAATAATACACTCACAGACAGCACAGGGGGAGAGCCATGAAGCCTGGGAGTGAGGTTGCAAGTGATTTTGAGCCATATTTGTGGGTTTTCGTGAATCCAAAATCGGCTAAGCGAGGAAAAAATGGCATCCGAAAAACGTAAAAATTCGGAAATTGGATGAAAACGAGGCTCAGCAAAGCCAGGCATGCGGAACTTAGAAAATACACAATGGCAAAGACAGTAACACTTACACCAACAACGCCAGGCACGGGGGATGTAGAAAATAAAGCAAATGGCCTTCAGCGAGTAACACGCAAACATTCAGCAGACACACAGAGGACAAACACACAGGGAAGGGACAGTGGGGAGATGGTAGAAAGAGACACATGGCATTCCAAAGCCTAAAACTTGCAGGTTACCGAAACCTACAATGAGCAGTCCTTACAGTAGACAGGAGGAAAGGCTCGCAATGTCTTTGCGAGCCACGATATGAGCACCAGAGGTGCTCAGAGGAGCAAAAGCCTCACATTGTGTTTCAAACAGCATTGCTAGCCTTACAATGTTAAACCCGTCATTGTTGACAGGCAAGTAGCTAGTATATATATATATATATATATATATATATATATATATGTGTGTGTTTATGTGTGTATATATATATATATATATATATGGCCAGGTGCAACTGGTAGCAGTGGGAGGGGCCCTTTCCCATCCCTCCCTTTTGCCAGAGGGGCTCTATCTGGTCCCTCCTTTTCCTGTGGGAGGGCTCTCTCAGCCTTCTTAAGCCTCATACTCCTCAGTTCATTTCTGAGTCTGTGCCAGGAGGGTGTACCACAGTGCTCCTTGTTGGCCTTGATGCGGCCTCTCCATGCGCTGGCGCTGCACTTTTTTCCCTTTAATTGATGCTTTTTGCTGGCCTCACTGGACCTCCCGCTGGTAGTTTTTTCCTTTCATGCTGCATTTTGGCTTTTTATGCAGTAGCTTTGTCTGTCCTTTTCTAATTATGCTGCCCTCCTTTGGCTTCTATCGCTCATTGTTCGTTCTGCAGTTTCAAGTTTTCTCCTCATCTATCTTCTTTTGGCCATTCTCCCACTTACTATTGTTCCTACTGCCAATTCTCGCAAAAGTAAAAGATTTCTCCTCACATGCTGCCTTTGGCCTTTTACGCACTTTACATACCAGTCGCTTTGTCTGTCCTTTACTAATTATGCTGCCCTCTTTTGGCTTCTATTGCTCATTATTCGTTCTGTATTTTAGAATTTGTCCCCCCATCTTCTTTCTTTCCTTTACTCCAGCATACTTATATTCCTAGTCATTTTTTTATTCAGTCACTGCCTCTCTGCATCTCATTGTGAATTCAACCATCATTCTGCCACAGTTCAGCTATCCCACAATATTCCCCATGCAGCTTTTGCTGCCTTTTGTGCCATGTTGCTGATTTCAATCATCATCAGCTGCCCTTGCCCCTATCCAAGGATTCATCTGGCCCTCTTATAGGGCCACGACATCCGTAGCACCTGCCAGTTCAGCTATCCCACACTGTTCCCTGTGCAGCTTTTGCTGCCTTTATGAGCCATGTTGCTGATTTCAATCATCATCAGCTGTCCTTGCCAATATCCAAGGATTCTTCTGACCCTCTTATTGGGCCCCGACATCCGTAGCACCTGCCACAGTTCAGCTATCCCGCACCATTCCGTGCAGCCTTTGCTGCCTTTTGTGCCATGTTGATGATTTTGATCATCATCAGCAGTCCTTGCCCATATCCAAGGACTCGTCCTGCTCTCTTATTGGGCCCAAACGTCCGTAGCACCTGCCAGTTCAGCCATCCCGCACCGTCCCCCTGCAGCTTTTGCTGCCTTTTGCGCCATGTTGCTGGTTTTAATCATCATCGGCAGTCCTTGCCCATATCCAAGGACTCGTCCAGCCCTCCTACAGGGCCCCCAATGTCCGTAGCCTTGCCACATTGAGCTACCGTGCACCGTTCTCCGTTCAGTTTTTGCTGCCTTTTGCGCCACGTGTTTGCAACAGCATTTTTCATTGCTGGAGAGCCAAGATTTGAATCTGCATAATTCTTGCCGATTCTGTATAATGTGTGTATGTGGTGTGTATCTGTGTATATTATATATATATACAGGTATACCCTCCCTGCTTAAATATACCCCGTTTAGAGCTGATCTAATAAAGAGCTATTTTTCCTGCCAGACCCCTTTTAATGCTAAACCCCGCTATAATGCTGTTTTTGCTTGCCAGATCCCTTTTTACGCTCTGATTTTCTATAGCATTGCCCTGATATAGCGCTGTTTTGCCAGCCAGATCCCTTTTAACACTCTGATTTGCAATAACACAGATTTTTTCTCCAAAGAAATCAGAATTCAGGATAACCCAGAAACTTCAGCATCAATAATTTCAAGTTTATATTTCTGCTAATGTTCAGTTTGTGCTAGTGCTGTTTCTTTGAAGTGCATATAAAACCAAAAAAGTTTAAATTTCAATTGAAGTTGTGTTTTTCTTTTCATGAGTTCCCCTATCCCTATTTATCTTATGTTACACTGCCCCATTTAGAGCTGTTTCGCTCAGCACTCCTACTTCCTGGAACCTATCTACAGTGCTAAACGAGGTATAGCTATATATATATATATATATATATATATATATATATATATGTGTGTGTGTGTGTGTGTGGTATATGTGTGTATATGTGTATATATATATGTGTGTGTGCGTGGTGTGTGTATATATATATATATATATATATATATATATATATACATATATATATATATATATATATATATACATATAAATATAGTATATATTGAAGTAGTCTTTTTGTCGTCTTTTTGGATTTTTGCAAAGGCTTTTTATACACATAGGAGACTTTTGAGCAAACTAAGGGATAAAGAAATTGCAGTAAATATCTGCGCCTGGATTGAGAGCTGGCTAAAAGACAGGAAGCATAGGGTTGATGTAAATGGAACATACTCCGATTGGACTAATGTGGTCAGTGGGGTTCCTCAAGGTTCAGTATTAGGTCCTCTCCTTTTTAACATATTTATTAATGACGTAGAAGTAGGATTGGAAAGTAGTGTCTCCATTTTTGCTGATGACACTAAGTTGTAAGATAATTAAATCAGATAATAATGTACTTTCCCTAAAAATAAACTAGAGAAATGAGCAGCTAAATGGCAGATGAGATTTAATACAAATAAATGTAAGGTTAGTCATTAGGAAGGAAAAAGAGCCATGCAATTTATAATCTCAATGAAGCAAATCTAGGTGTATCAGATATTGAAAGGGATTTGGGAGTGCTTGTGGACAACCACCTAGGTAGCAGTGCTCAATGCCAAGCAGCAGATGCAAATGCAAGTAAAATATTATCATGTATTAAGAAGGGTTTGGAAGCAAGGGAAGCAAATATAATTCGGCCACTATACAAATCCCTAGTACACCCTCATTTGAAATATGGATTACAATTTTGAGCACCACTTCATAAAAAGGACATTTTAGAGCTGGAAAAAGTACAGAGAAGGGTAACAAAACTAATAAGGGGAATGGAGGGGCTAAGTTATGAAGAAACACTAACCAAATTAAACTTATTTTCCCCGGAAAAATGGCATCTATGAGGGGATATGATTACCTTATTTAAATACATCCAGGTTCAATATAAGGCTTTGTCAAGTGAACTTTTTGTACCAGGAGATTTTCAACTAACAAGAGGACATCCCTTGAGGTTAAAGGAAAAAAGATTTCACCTTAAAGAAAGAAAAGGCCCTTCACAGTTACAGTAGCTAAACTGTGGAATTCTCTACCAAAGGAGGTGGTGACAGCAAATTTGATAGATAACTTTAAAAAGGGGTTAAATATATTTTTGAATAAAGAGGGCATTAAAGGATAACTTTGATAACTAGCGAAGGAATATTGATCCAGGGAGAAATTTGATCGCCAGTATCTGGGGTCAGGAAGGAATTTTGTTTTTTTACCCCTTATGAGACAATTGGCAAATTGTCAATGGGATTTATTTTTCTGTTTGCCTTCCTCTTGATCAATTAACAATTATTAACAAATCGTTCACATATTAAAAGGATCAGAAGAGATTTAAATAGGTTGAACTTGATGGACTAACAGTCTTTATTCAACCTCAAATACTATGTTACTCTGTAACCCCTCACATTTTTGTAAATAATTTATTATACCTTTTCATGTGACAACATTGAAGAAATGACACTCTGCTACAACGTAAAGTAGTAAGTGTACAGCCTGTATAACAGTGTAAATTTGCTGTCCCATCAAAATAACTCAACACACAGCCATTAATGTCTAAACCGTTGGTAACAAAAGTGAATACACCATTAAGTGGAAATGTCCAAATGGGCTAAATTAGCCACTTTCCCTTCCCAGTGTCATGTGACTCGTTATTGTTACACGGTCTCAGGTGTGAATGGGGAGCAGGTGTGTTAAATTTGGTGTTATCGCTCTCACACTCTCTCATACAAGTCACTGGAAGTTCAACATGGCACTTCATGGGAAAGAACTCTCTTAGGATCTGACAAAAAAAATGATGCTATAAAGATGGCCTAGGCTATAAGAATATTGTCAAGACATTGAACAGGCCTCGCCATGGTCAACCTAAGAAGTTGAGTGCACATGCTCAGCTTCATATCCAGAGGTTGTCTTTGGGAAATAGACGTATACATTGCCGCAGAGGTTGTATATATATATATATACAGTGCCTTGCAAAAGTATTTACCCCCCTTGACTTTTTACCTATTTTGTTACATTACAGCCTTAAGTTCAATATTATGTTAATCTGAATCTTATGTGATGGATCAGAACACAATAGTCTAAGTTGGTGAAGTGAAATAAGAAAAATATATACATAAAACAATTTTTTCTAAATATAAAACAGAAAATTGGCATGTGCGTATGTATTCACCCCCTTTGTTATGAAGTGTCACATGATCTTTCATTACATATACACACCTTTTTTTGAAAAGGCCCCAGAGGCTGCAACACCTAAGCAAGAGGCATCACTAACCAAACACTGCCATGAAGACCAAGGAACTCTCCAAACAAGTAAGGGACCATGTTGTTGAGAAGTACACGTAAGGGTTAGGTTATAAAATAATATCCAAATATTTGATGATGCCCAGGAGCACCATCAAAGCTATCATAACCAAATGGAAAGAACATGGCACAACAGCAAACCTACCAAGAGACAGCCACCCACCAAAACTCACAGACCAGGCAAGGAAGGCATTTATCATAGAGGCAGCACAGAGATCTAAGGTAACCCTGGAGGAGCTGCAGAGTTCCACACCAGAGACTGGAGTATCTGTACATAGGACGACAATAAGCCGTACGCTCCATAGAGTTGGGCTTTATGGCAGAGTGGCCAGAAGAAAGCCATTACTTCCAGCAAAAAACAAAATGGCACGTTTTGAGTTTGCAAAAAGGCATGGGGGAGACTCCCAAAATGTATGGAGGAAGGTGCTCTGGTCTGATGAGACTAAAATTGAACTTTTCCACCATCAAAGAAAACGCTATGTCTGGTGCAAACCCAACACATCACATCGCCTAAAGAACACCACCCCCACAGTGAAACAAGGTGGTGGCAGTATCATGTTGTGGGGATTTTTTTCCGCAGCCGGGACTGGAAAACTGGTTAGAGTTGAGGGAAAGATGTATGGTGCTAAATACAGGGATATTCTTGAGCAAAAACTGTACTCTGCGCATGTGCATGATTTGAGGCTAGGACGGAGGTTCACCTACAGCAGGACAATCACACTGCTAAAGCAACACTTGAGTGTTTAAGGGGAAAGATTTAAATGTTTTGGAATGGCCTAGTCAAAACCCGGACCTCAATCCAAAAGAAAATCTGTGGTCAGACTTAAAGATTGCTGTTCACGAGCGCAAACCATCCAACTTATGGAGCTGGAGCAGTTTTGCAACGAGGAATGGGCAAAAATCCCAGTGGTAAGATGTTGCAAGCTCATAGAGACTTATCCAAAGTGACTTGGAGCTGTGATTGCCACAAAAGGTGGCTCTACAAAGTATTGACTTTAGAGGGGTGAATCGTTATGCACATTGACTTTTTCTGTTATTTTGTCCTATAATGTTTGCTTCACAATAAAAAAAAAAATCATCTTCAAAGTTGTGGGCATGTTCTGTAATTTAAATGATGCAAATCCTCAAACAATCCATGTTAATTACAGGTTGTGAGGCAACAAAACATGAAATATGCCAAGGGGGATGAATACTTTTGCAAGGCACTGCATATATATTTATGAATGTGTGTATATTATTTCCTATATTATTTGCTTTATTTCAAATATGCCTTCACAAGGGCGCTTTAGGCTTTACTGCCCAGGGGCACTAAATTTGTATATACGAGCCTGGGGGTAACGTGACCCCAAGGACCTTAACAGCCACTCATCCTTACATCACTCCCAAGTTACAAGGTAGATGCAAAATGTCTCAATTTATGACATCCAGGGCCTCAAATTGTAAACTTGAATACATCTTTGGAGTTCTCACTCAGAGACTTGTTCCATAATTAATGACATATAAATGTTACATTACATTCAATATGTACTATAAATAATAAACCCCTATTACATTCCTTCCATATATACAACAGGGTAAATAAAAAAAATCTTTGTTTCCATGTTTTGTTTTATGATTGTGCCATTCTGTTATAACCTACAGTTGAATATGAATCCCATAAGAAATACAAGAAAATAGTATTGCCTGCTCACTCATGTTTTCTTTAAAAATTGTACATATATTAACAATTCGGCAAGGGTATGGAAACTTTTGAGCGCAACTGTATATAAGTGATGAAACAACAATACTTTACAATCTTTCCTTGATAAAGCAACAAACAAATGCCAGTGTTATTTCCCCTGTGAACCCACCAGGTGACGTCATCAGAGGGAGACTGCCAATGTAAGCCTGATGCGAGCGTCACCATACCAACTCCCACAAATATATAACCATCACAAATAAAACAACCGGATTCCTGTGAACTCACACACAACTTCACATATATTGTGGATTAATAAGCAGCTAAAATGTGTCATTCATTGACTGTGTCAATACAAATAATATATCTAAGTGAAAAATGACAAGGTTTAGAATCAAGGTGCATCAGGATTGCTATTATCAAAATGTATAGTTAACCTGTGTTTATTATGCTAAAGAACATAATAAAGATGTGTCAAAGTTTAAAATCTTTGTGCATCAAAATTTCTACTTATAGAACTTATAAATAGCATGTGTTTGTTACATTAAAAAGCATAGTGGAGATGTGTTTAAATAATAATGAGTCACCAAAATAATAAAAAAAAATATTAAAAAAATTGGCCTATCTGAAATTATAGATAAGTGACACATCTCTATAATAATAAATACATTTCTCCCAGTGAGCCATCACTGTACAATAACAAATCGTAAATCGGAACAGTGATATTAAGAGGAGAGAAAAGAAGAACAGGAAATAAAGGAAGTTATAGAACTGTAAGCCTCACTGGATAGTATACCAGAATGTGTCTGTTAAAACAAAAAAGTAGGAGTCAACATGGATTTATGAGGCCTAGGCCATGTCAAACAAACCTAATTTGTTTCTATTGTTCTGTGGATGTAGTATTTTCGATATGGTACCACATGGGAGACTATTGTGCAAACTAAGGGATACAGGAACTGCAGTAAATATCTGCTCATCGATTGAGAGCTGGCTAAAAGACAGGAAGCAAAGAGTTGTTGTAAATGGAACATGCTCAGATTGGACTAATGCGGTAAGTGGGGTTCCTCAGGGTTCAGTATTAAGTCCACTCCTTTTTAACATTTATTAATGACTTAGAAGTGGGATTGAAAAATATTGTCTCCATTTTTGCTTTCAACACTCAGTTGTGCAAGGTTAATCAGTACTTGTGGACAACCACCTAGCTAATAGTGTTCTTAAGATATGTTGATTTAAGATATATCTACATTATAAACAGTAGATGACAGGTTTGCTACTGTTGTGGTAAAATCCTTTAAGAGGGATCCGTCTACATGTACAGTCTTCATCAGCCTCAATTTAGGTCATACTGTATATGGGTATAAAGAACAATGTCCGCACTTTAAGGTGCCATCCAGAGGTAAACTCAGTTTTTCCTTGTTGACTTGGACAAAGTGTTTCTTTACCAGTTTGTCAAAAAGCGTTTCAGATCTCCACCAGCATATATCAGTTTGGTCACCAATGAGTGCATTCATTTGTTCATCTAATTTCAAAACTTGGATATGTTTGTTGAGAATGTGTGAGACCTTCTTCCATAGATGGCTGAATGTCCCTGAATATCGGATTTTTCCCCTAGAAAATGTATTGAAGCAGATGTTACTTGGGTGTATGTAGCGCTTGATGGTACACTTTCATTATCACTGAATTGCTCTACCCACTTAATTTTAATCGTTCACACAGTTCCACAGACCTTTTTCCATAGACCTTTGTCTGAAGATCTGAATGTCTGAGCAATTTCTCGGAAGTCTTATAAATTCTCCATTATGAATTGCTTTCTTTATAGCTGGGAAATGTGAACTAGTATGGTTGCTGTGGGTTTCCTATAAATATCATTTGATATGGTCCCATCAGCTTCTTTGTTATTTTTTACTATCAAGAAAGTCCACACATTCCAAGCATATACAATGGTTGAGTTTTAAATTGAGACCATTTTGATTAAGTAGGGTAATAAATTCTTCAAATTCCTCTTTGTTGCCATCCCAGATGATAAAAAGATCATCTATATTCCATACCCAAAGGGATATATGATCCATAAAAATACTATTGTGTTTATTGTAGACAAGCTCTTGTTCCAACCAGCCTAGGTAGATGTTTGCGTAGGTTGGTGCGCAAGCCGTACCCATGGTTGTGCCACGGGTTTGGAGGCAGAATGTCATCAAAAACAAAGTAGTTATGCTTAAGAATGAATTTCAGAAGTCTAATCAAAGGTTATTTTTTATCATAATTTGTCATAGACTCCATTTGTAGAAAATATTAGATTGCAGGAAATTCGGTATGGTAATTCATGGAAGTGTACAAGGCCTCCATGTCACAGGTGGCTAATAGAGTTGATGGATTTAGATGGATATCTTGTAATCTGTTGAGCACATTGTGATGACCTAGAGATGAGGGGCCCAGTGTACCTCAATTTTCTCCCTCTTGGTCGTGACTTTTGTGTTTCATTTTTCAGCGCCCAGCATAACACCTCTTAGGGAATCTCTGGCAATCACAGTTTGCAAGCTCAGCCCTAAGGTTACTGACTTATTAGAAAGAAAAAGCTCTTTTTCATCCCTTTGTTCAGGATTGAATATACAAGAAATAGAATCAGAAACCTCATTGTTCAGCATGTCAGAGTCAGACTAACCGAAACTTTAATGGCTTCCCGAAAAAAACATTTCAGAAAAAAAACAGACACAAAGAAAAGACAACATTAACATGAATTAGGGAGTGAACAAGTTTGAGTTCCCCACTTATGTACTGCTCGAATTAGCATAGCCCAAACATATGATAGTCACAATAGGTACTGTGCCAGCTGGATCTGTTCATCGACATCAGAGATCTAGGCCTTGACTGTAGCCACCATTCATCTGGATTTCGACATAGGCAGGGCCATGTACTCACCTCACTCTGAGTCCATATCCACTAGCAGAACCTCACTGCTCTATCCTGCTGCTACATCTTGACCTATTGATAATTTCAGTACATAAGGCGGAGTTCATTACCTTCTCTTCCAAGTGCTAGTAGGCATGACTACTCCCATCCAAATTTCCCTTTGGGCCATGACGTTCTCTGTCTTCCTCATTGTCTTGTTGTTAGCAATGGGGCCCCAGTCACCTGGGTATGGCTGATTTCTTGGTCTGGCACAGTCCCAAGGTTGCTCCCTGTGTTTGTCCCTGGGTCTATGTCTGACTGTTGGAGAGTAGTTATCCAGGGGAGCCCCAAGCTAGGGTCACAATTTATACCTGATGCACAGTCCATTTTCTCTTCCAAGGGCTGGTGTATATGGCTTCTTCCATCCAGATTCTTCATTGCATCAGAAATCTTACAGTCCATCTCTTGTTGCCACACCACCTTTTCCTTAGCAATGGTGTCCACACCAACTGGATAGGGCTGTGCCCCATGGTATCCCACAGTCCCAGGGCTGCTCTTTTGGTCTGCCCCATGGTCTGTGATGGGTTTCCTGGGCAGTGGTTATCCACTGGAGTCCTAGGCTAGGATCACAGTCTCTACCTTGTGCATAGTCCATTGACCAGGGCACAGTCCATTATCTCCCCATCCAATGGCTGGTGAGCCTAGCTGCTCCACCCCAGAGTTTGCTGCACACCTCCTGTCTCCTCCACAACCTTATTGTTGGTAATGTCACTCCAGTCCTCGTGTGAAACTGGTCCCTCTGGTTTGACAGTTTCCCAGAGCTGTTTGCTGAGTTTGTACCTTGTACTGTGGTTGGCTCCCTGACATTGGTTATCAGATGGAGCCCCATGCTAGTCCATTCCCAGGGCACAGTCCATATTTGTTTTTTTCTAGAACCCAGGAGCATGGTGGCTCCCCTCCGGGCCTTCCACTTGGTCTGATAATTTAATTTGCATTCCCTTCTCCAGGGCCTCTGTGTGGTCTAGGCTTAGTCCCCCAAATATAGTGACCAGCTCTTCCTCCTCTAGGTTGAGCCACTGTGTCAGAGTGGCCTTGCTCATTTTTAAAACCTTGGGTTCAGAGTTTTCCTAACAGTCCAAAATACCCCTTCCCTAGACAACTTTATAGGGTCCTCTGAGGGCAAGTTCTCAGTGGTTCCAACATCCATACAGTCCTCATCTGACCCAGCCCTAGCACAACTTATCACCCTTGATCTCTGGCACATGTTCTTCTCCCCTGCTTAACTGGCAGGGTTTTCCACAACTTGGAGGCCAAAGCCAATCCATTGCAGTCTCATCCAAAAGATCCATATGCTCTGCCTCTAGTTGTGATTCCTGCTGGGGCACTAGTACCAGAGCCTCATTGGACCAATGCTTTATTCCCAGTGCCTGGCAATGTTTTTTTATCAGGTTAAGTTGTTGCTTGAAAGTCCCCAAGCCACGGACAGAATCACCATAAACAAGGTCCCAGAGTGCATCCTCCAGCCCCAATGGCAAATGTTGCCATACCAGGTCTGACAGCCAGTCATTCAGTTCATGGCTAAATCCCACAATCCCATGAATGCCTTCCATTGAGCAAGAAGGACAACTTTCCTGTATTGCTTGGCGTCCATCTTGCTGTACCTCTGCTATTCCCTCTAGTTAGTGTGCTCCTTTACCTCTGCCATGCCGGCAAACACTTTCCTACCTCTTCTGGGATAGGGGTTCCGTGTCCAGGCTGCTGCTGGTTACTGCTGCTGAGATCCCACCACTGCACCAGCTGTGATGATCCAGAGATGAGTGGCCCCGTGTACCTCAATTCTTCAACTAGGTCGTGCCTTTTGTGTTCAATCTCTCAGCTCCCAGCAGAACACCTCTTAGTTTGCAAGCTCAGTTCCACAGTTACTGACTTATTAAAAATTATAAGTTATTTTCATCCCTTTGCTTAGTATTGAATATACAAGAAATAGAATCAGACACCCTGTTGTTTGGCATGTCAGAGTCAGACTGACTGGAACTTTAATGACTTCCCCAAAAAGTATTTCAGAAAAACAGGAACAAACAAAAAACAACATTAACATGAACGTGAACTCGGGAGTGAACAAGTTTGAATTCCTTCTTAAATGCACAAGCACCAATGACATAGATAGCTGTACTGCTTGAATTAGCATATCCCAATCGGAATAGTCCTGTGTCCCCAAACCATCCGTTGTATTCCTTACATAAGATGGAAGAGCCAAAACTAAAGATCTTGATTTATCATCCAAAAATCTACTGGCCCCTTCACATAGGTTATTATTGCCCGAGAGTATGGGCCTTCCTCTTGGTTTTTGTTGATTTTTCAACAAATTTTGATTTAGGAGATAGGTCATGTGATGAAATCATTCCTGTTTGTTGCCATTAGTCAGAAAGGTGTCCTTGTCTTTTCTGTTTATACCTATATGTTTGCAAATTCTCCAACAAGCCTAGAAATCTTATCTTTGATTCCTATATGTCTTAAGTGATTTGCTTCAGAATGTTATAATATGCCCAGCTAAAACTAATTGCCAGGAATCAGTCTATTCACACCACTGCAAGAAATGCGTTTTGTTGTCCAACTCTGTCTTCCAGATATGTCAACCCTTTTGGGTACTGTCAATACTGTCAAGCAGGTAGTAAATTCACATATCATCATCATGGTTATGAATTGCTAAGCGCTACTTGCTAAGAGCTACACCTACTCTTAAGCTGCAGCTTAGTATGCCTGTTTAAGCATAGTGTTTCATTGATCTCTGCAATTCTGTTCACCCTTTCCTGCCTTGGACCTCTTCTAGTCTAACCACCCTTTCATGCTCTGTTTAGATGACTTACATTTCCTTAGGCACTATCAGTGATGTATGAGATCTAGAAGCTGAATGTCTGCTGTCTTTCTGGATTCCATCATTTAGATTTCCCATTTGCAGGGCCTGTTTTATATTGGACGACTTGGTGAATCTACCATTGTTTGATCAGTCTTTTAAAAAAAATAAAAAATGTAATAAAAAAATATCTAAATTCTGAATAAGTGCATGCAAATTCAAAGTCAAAATAATAAGGTGGCTCAGAATCTTTTGCATATCTATTGTATATCTATAGGCCAACAAACACCCAAAACCCTCATAACTTAACACCCATCGTCTGTCACAAATCTTCCACTATGCCCTTCTCATGTGCACTCTGGAATGCCAGGCCTGTTTGCAACAAACTCACTTACACTCATGACCTATTCAACTCCAAATGCTTCAACCTTTTAGCTATCACTGAAACCTGACTCTCTCCATCTGACACTGCCTCCCCTGCTGCACTATCATATGGTGGCTTACATTTCAGTCACACACCTAGACCTGGGAATAAGCAAGGTGGAGGCATCAGCATATTACTTTCCACCCCTGCACATTAAATTGCATTCCCCCAGTTCCCTCTCTCCAGTTCTCTTCTTTTGAAGTTCACATTATCCTTCTCTTTTCACCTATCATCTATCGCCCACCTGGATCAGCCTCTCAATTTCTGGATTATTTTGCCGCCTGGCTCCCTCACTTTCTCTCCTCTAACATACCTTCACTCATTCTTGGTGATTTCAACATTGCCACTGACACACCCACTTCCCCTACAGACACAAAATTACTTGCACTTACCTCTTCTCTTGGCCTCTCACAATGGATAGAATCCCCTACCCACCAGGATGGACACTCTCTTGACCTCATTTTCTCTAATCACTGCTCTATCTCCAATCTTTTAATCTCCCCAATCCCTCTTTCTGACCACCATCTCCTAACTGACAGCCTCACAGCCCCTCCCAATCACTGCCCTTTATCAGGCCCAACTACCAGAACCCACAGAAATCCGCAGACACTTCACTCACAACACTTTTCCAATTTACTACAACCCCTTCTCAGTAATCTCACTACCATCACTTTCCCTGATACACACAATACAATTTGACTCGGAATTCCACCCTGGATTCTCTAGCCCCCATAACCACAGGCAGACGACCTTGCTCTCATCTACAGCCATGGCACACTACACGAACATGCTACATCCAGAAGTGCTCCCACAGCGCTGAACGTTTATGCAGGAAATCTCGCTCCTCAGTGGACTTCCTTCATTACAAGTTTATCCTACGCTCCGATTACTATGCCATCAATCTTGCCAAACAGAGCTACTTCTCAGCATTAATATTCGAACATTTGTTCTCCACTTTCAACACTCTTCTCTGCCCTCCCCCACCTACCGCCCCTTTTGTCACTTCCAGCTGAAGATTTTGCTAGACACTTTAATAGTAAAATTGAAAATATACATAATGAACTCTCCTCTCAACGTGGCCATATCACACCTTCTCCTCAACAAACAAACAGCACCCTGCTTTCACCCTTTCCCAAACCTATGGACTTAATAAATTCCTTTAACCCTGTAACTGAGGATGAAGTTGCTTGTCTTCTATCAACCTCTCATCTCACAACTTGTCCACATGATCCTATTCCATCACAGCTGATCCCCCCCCCCCCCCTCTACCACAGTTACCCCAGCTCTCACACATCAAGTCAACCTTTCCTTAGACACTGGCAAGTTTCCATAACCTTTGAAACAAGCCACAATTACACCTATTCCATGAAACTCTCATCTGATCCAGCTTCAAATTACTGCCCTATCTCTCTACTTCCCTTTGCTTCTAACTTACTTGAGCGTGTCGTCTACAATCACCTTACACAATTAATTTCCTCCAACTCCCTCCTTGATCCCTTCCAGTCTGGCTTCAAGCCCCAGCACTCCACAAAGACAGCTCTCACAAAAGTTACTAATTACCTGCTTACCACCAAATCAAAGGGTCATTTGTCTATCCTAATACTCCTGGATCTCACTGCTACCTTTGACACAGTAGATCATCCTCTTCTTATCCAAATTCCCCACTCTCTTGGCATCCATAACACTGCTCTCTCCTGGGTCACATCTTATCTAGAAAATCAAACATTTAGTGTCTCCTTCTCTGGTGCCTCTTCATCTCCTCGCCCTCTAACTGTAGGTGTACCCCAAGGCTCAGTCCTAGGTCCCCTCCTTTTCTCTATCTATACATCCTCCCTTTGTGCCCTTATAAAATCTTTTGGATTTCAGTATCATCTATATGCTGATGACACCCAAATCTACATCTCTGCACCCAAACTATCCCCCTCTTTGCTAGCTCAGGTTGCCAATTGCCTCTCGAACATATCCTCATGGATGTCTGCCCGTCAACTCAAACTCAACATGTCTAATAATAATACTAATAATGTTTGTGTTTAAGTGTAATAAAAGGGCAAAAGGATTCTCTGTAAAAACTGACATAAAATAAATGCTATCTTTCCATCAAAATTTATTTGGGTACCATATTTCTTAGGTCTTCTTTTGTATTTTAATTATGTTTTAACAATTCCTTTGGACAATTTGATAATTTGTTTTAAAACATTTCTGAATGAAGTTTGGATATTTTATTATTAACAATATAATATAAAGTATTTCAGCATTATGTTCCCGTTCTTTATAATGGCATACATTAAACAAATTCATCATTATAATGCCATGAAGGAAATGTCATAAAATGTATATTTTTACTGTAGAAACATTTTTTTTTCTTACACAGGAGAGAAATACAAATGAATATATATACTACATATTCATGAAAACAGAATATATCAGATTCTAGGGAACAAAGTATGGACACATTTGCTGCATATACTGTTAAAATGTATTTGAAGGGTTAACTCCTATTTATATAAATGAACATATGCTATCTATGGGCCCTATTAAATTCTCCCTCGTAGTTCTCTCGGTGCTCGCAAAAGGCAGTTTTCCTGCTGTTTGCGAGAACCGAATCTCTCGCAGCCTGCTTTACGATATGACTGCGAGAAAATGGCCGAGAATAGGCTCCGAGAGAGCTACGTAGCCTTAAATCTATGCACGAGTCTCGCATATCGTAAGAATCCCTACGTGGACAAAAAGTCCACGCAAGGGATCCGAAAGCCTCTACGTGCTGCCTCGGAACAGCCCGAGACAGCAGTGTGAGGCTCCCCCCTGCACCCTATACACATCCCCATGCTGCAGGGGTCTCTATCGGGACCCCTGCAGCACCCCCACATTAACCCCTTGCAGCGGGGGTCCCCGATCTGCATAGATCAGGCCCCCCGCTGCATTTAAAACTTTTAAATTCCCCGCCGCGGCTCCTTAAAGGGACCGCGGCACACTATTACCCAATCCCGGCCGCGGCACTTAAAATTAACCCCCCTCTATGCTGGGGGTCCCCATCGGGACCCCCGAAGTGTCCCCACATAAACCCCCTGCAGCGGGGGGCCCCGATCTGCATAGATCGTGACCCTGCTGCAATTCAATTTTAAATTTCCCGCCTCGCGGGTCCTCAAAGGACCGTAAAGGTCCTGAAAGGACTCGCACTAAAAATATTAACCCCAGGCAACTATAATTACCCCATTAACTCATGGTGGTCAATCCAGACCACCATAAGGCTCTAATTAACCCATTAACTCATGGTGGTCAATACAGACCACCATAAGGCTCTAATTAACCCATTAACTCATGGTGGTCTGTATTGACCACCATAAGGCTCTATTTAACCCATTAACTCATGGTGGTCAATACAGACCACCATAAGGCCTAAATTAACCCATTAACTCATGATGGTCAATCCAGACCACCATAAGGCTCTAATTAACCCATTAACTCATGGTGGTCAATACAGACCACCATAAGGCCTAAATTAACCCATTAACTCATGATGGTCAATACAGACCACCATAAGGCTCTAATTAACCCATTAACTCATGGTGGTCAATACAGACCACCATAAGGCTCTAATTAACCCATTAACTCATGGTGGTCTATACAGACCACCATAAGGCTCTATTTAACCCATTAACTCATGGTGGTCAATACAGACCACCATAAGGCCTAAATTAACCCATTAACTCATGATGGTCAATCCAGACCACCATAAGGCTCTAATTAACCCATTAACTCATGGTGGTCAATACAGACCACCATAAGGCCTAAATTAACCCATTAACTCATGATGGTCAATACAGACCACCATAAGGCTCTATTTAACCCCATCAGTCCCATAAGGGTATATTATTACCATTATGGGCCTGTTACAACCCAACATTAACCACATAAGTGCCATGATGGTCCTCAAGGACCATCATGACACTAACTACAAACACTACACTATAACCCCCAATAAACCATTTAATCTAAACTAACCCCCCTCTACACTAATCTATTAACAATTACACTACCTACCTACACTACCTACCCCCTAATAAACCTTCCCACCACTCTAATTACAAAAAATAAAAAACCTACAGCACAGAAAACAAAAAACCTACAGTACAAAAAACAAAAAAACCTACAGTACAGAAAACAAAAAACAATTACAACCCCACCCCCCACTACAGAAAACAAAAAAATACATTACAACCCCACCCCCCACTACAGAAAATAAAAAAATTACACACCTGAAAAGGAAAGACAGATAAACACAATACAATACATACATATAATACATTACATACATTACATACAATACATGACATTACATATAATATATTAAATATAATATATTACATATAATATATTACATATAATACATTACATACATTACATACAATACATGACATTACATACATTACATATAATATATTAAATATAATATATTACATATAATATATTACATATAATATATTACATATAGTCCTAATCAAATACCCCCTATCTATCTAACATACAATCTATTTAATTTAAAATAAATCCTAACTATATCAAATACATCCCCCTATCTATCTAATATACAAAAAATCCTAACTACATACACAGACCATTATTCTAAAGTAAAATAAAATAATTACAGTCCTAACTACATACACAGACCCTAATTCTAAGCTAAAATCAATAAATTAAGACCACTTACCTTTAAGATGTTGCTTCAGATCACTAACCTATGGGTCAAACAAAAAATAAAAATTAGTACAAAACATTAACATCCAATAAATAAACATTCTATACATTCTAAATATTCAACTCACCTTTACAGCATGTCCAGTCACTGTTTAGCTCTTCCGGCGCGGCCCTGTTAAAAAAAAAAACACAATACATGAATACATGAATACAATATATAAACAATAAATAAAATACACAAATAAACATCTAAATATACATTTCACTTACCTACCCGCGATGTCCCCGGCCTTCTCTCCTTCAGCCCCGGCTGGGCCGCGGAACCATTCGCGCTCTAAAAAAAAAAAAGAAAAAAAACTAACGGAGGTCTGCACTGGCAGACCTCCCCGACGCTACTGAACCTCCCGGAGTCGTTTCCGGGAGGAAATTGGCATTGGCGGCTTGTGATTGGCTGAAAAAGCTGTCTATCAATTTCAGCCAATCAAAAGTCGTCAATGTGTGAGCCAATCAGGATGGGATACACCCCAATATCCCACCCTGATTGGCTTAAACACTTGTCTATCTTTCTGGGAACCAATCAGAACGCTCAGATGCCTTCAGCCAATCACTATGGGATACACCCCCACAGAGTGATTGGTAGAAGACATCTGCGCATCCTGATTGGCTCCTACATTGACGACTTTTGATTGGCTGACAGCTTTTTCAGCCAATCACAAGCCGCCAATGCCAATTTCCTCCCGGAAACGACTCCGGGAGGTTCAGTAGCGTCGGGGAGGTCTGCCAGTGCAGACCTCCGTTAGTTTTTTTTTTTTTTTTTTTTTAGAGCGCGGATGGTTCCGCGGCCCAGCCGGGGCTGAAGGAGAGAAGGCCGGGGACATCGCGGGGAGGTAAGTTCAATGTATATTTAGATGTTTATTTGTGTATTTTATTTATTGTTTATATATTGTATTCATGTATTCATGTATTGTGTTTTTTTTTTTAACAGGGCCGCGCCGGAAGAGCTAAACAGTGACTGGACATGCTGTAAAGGTGAGTTGAATATTTAGAATGTATAGAATGTTTATTTATTTGATGTTAATGTTTTGTACTAATTTTTATTTTTTGTTTGACCCATAGGTTAGTGATCTGAAGCAACATCTTAAAGGTAAGTGGTCTTAATTTATTGATTTTAGCTTAGAATTAGGGTCTGTGTATGTAGTTAGGATTTTTTGTATATTAGATAGATAGGGGGATGTATTTGATATAGTTAGGATTTATTTTAAATTAAATAGATTGTATGTTAGATAGATAGGGGGTATTTGATTAGGACTATATGTAATATATTATATGTAATATATTATATGTAATACATTATATGTAATGTATGTAATGTCATGTATTGTATGTAATGTATGTAATGTATTATATGTAATATATTATATGTAATATATTATATTTAATATATTATATTTAATGTATGTAATGTCATGTATTGTATGTAATGTATGTAATGTATTATATGTAATATATTATATGTAATATATTATATTTAATATATTATATTTAATGTATGTAATGTCATGTATTGTATGTAATGTATGTAATGTATTGTGTTTATCTGTCTTTCCTTTTCAGGTGTGTAATTTTTTTTATTTTCTGTAGTGGGGGGTGGGGTTGTAATGTATTTTTTTGTTTTCTGTAGTGGGGGGTGGGGTTGTAATTTTTATTTTTTCTGTACTGTAGGTTTTTTTGTTTTTTGTACTGTAGGTTATTTGTTTTCTGTGCTGTAGGTTTATTGTTTTTTGTAATTAGAGTGTTGGGGAGGTTTATTAGGGGGTAGGTAGTGTAGGTAGGTAGTGTAAGTGTTAATAGATTAGTGTAGATGGGGGTTAGTTTAGATTAAATGGTTTATTGGGGGTTATAGTGTAGTGTTTGTAGTTAGTGTCATGATGGTCCTTGAGGACCATCATGGCACTTATGTGGTTAATGTTGGGTTGTAACAGGCCCATAATGGTAATAATATACCCTTATGGGACTGATGGGGTTAATTTAGGCCTTATGGTGGTCTGTATTGACCACCATGAGTTAATGGGTTAATTAGAGCCTTATGGTGGTCTGTATTGACCACCATGAGTTAATGGGTTAATTTAGGCCTTATGGTGGTCTGTATTGACCACCATGAGTTAATGGGTTAATTTAGGCCTTATGGTGGTCTGTATTGACCACCATGAGTTAATGGGTTAATTAGAGCCTTATGGTGGTCTGTATTGACCACCATGAGTTAATGGGTTAATTAGAGCCTTATGGTGGTCTGTATTGACCACCATGAGTTAATGGGTTAATTAGAGCCTTATGGTGGTCTGTATTGACCACCATGAGTTAATGGGTTAATTTAGGCCTTATGGTGGTCTGGATTGACCATCATGAGTTAATGGGGTAATTATAGTTGCCTGGGGTTAATATTTTTAGTGCGAGTCCTTTCAGGACCTTTACGGTCCTTTGAGGACCCGCGAGGCGGGAAATTTAAAATTGAATTGCAGCAGGGTCACGATCGGTGCCGATCGGGGCCCCCCGCAGCAGGGGTTTTATATGGGGACACTTCGGGGGTCCCGATGGGGACCCCCAGCATAGAGGGGGGTTAATTTTAAGTGCCGCGGCCGGGATTGGGTAATAGTGTGCCGCGGTCCCTTTAAGGAGCCGCGGCGGGGAATTTAAAAGTTTTAAATGCAGCGGAGGGCCTGATCTATGCAGATCGGGGACCCCCCCTGCAATGGGTTTATGTGGGGACACTTCGGGGGTCCCGATGGGGACCCCCAGCATAGAGGGGGGTTAATTTTAAGTGCCGCGGCCGGGATTGGGTAATAGTGTGCCGCGGTCCCTTTAAGGAGCCGCGGCGGGGAATTTAAAAGTTTTAAATGCAGCGGGGGCCTGATCGGTGCCGATCGGGGACCCCCGCTGCAAGGGGTTAATGTGTGGGGGCTGCGGGGGTTCCTATGGACCCCTGCAGCAAGGTGTTCATGTGAGGACACTTTGGGGGTCCCGACAGGGACCCCCGCATTGAGGGGGGGTTCATTTTAGGTGCCTAGGGGGGGGTTTGGAGTACCCCCCACGGCAGGGCTTATGTGGGGGACTGCCGCGGAGGTCCCTTTTAGGACCCCCGCAGCACTTGATGAGGAGTGGGAGCCTGCGATATCATCTCGCAGGCTGTCACTCCTCATGTACATTTACGCAGTGTAGATACGTACGGGCCTGCTGCGTAGCTCATACGTTGCTCGCAGCAGGGCTAATTTAATAGCATTGTAAGTTAGAGAAACTTTGCAGTACGTAGGGCTTAAGTAGAAGCCTCTTATTTACGAGGCTGGAATTTAATGAGGCCCTATATTTTCTCATATAAGTAATTGCAACTTAGTCTATCTGGGTTCAACTAAAAGAACATTTAAGAACACAAGTTGTGACCACATGAGAAACACAGAGAAGAGATATCTTAACAAAGTCTGCTCATTCCTTTAAGGTCCACCAGAGGGAATCTACTTGTCTGTGTGTGTAAAAGAAGCACAATATATCCTTTTATGCAGTACTCTAGCCCTTAAGGGACAGAATGAAGACATAGTCCTGGATTGTTTATTGAAGGTATTACACCACTATATTTATGTCTCACCTGACGGTTAGTATTTCTCTATATTCGCCAGAAGAAAAATAATAAGGATTCCTTTTTTTGGAGATCTGTATGATTCCTGTAAATATGTAGTTCTAAATAATAGGAAATCATGAATATATAGTCAAGAGTTCAAAGAGACTCAACAAGACGTCACTCTACAAGAAGTGTTTATGTAGCTGTTATTATAATTTGTTAGGGAAGATAATAATGTAAAATCTCAGAGAAATACATTGTTACTATTTCAACATGCATGTAAACAAATTGTAAACAGCATATGTCCTGCTCCAAGATATGCTGAAAATCACTGTATTGTCTTTTTAAAAGTTGCAGAATTATAATGTGCAAATAACCATGCTAATCTATAAACTTAATGAAGCAAATTGAGGGGTATCTGATATTGAAATGGATTTGGGAGTGCTTGTGGACAACCACCTGCGTAACAGTTCTCAATGCCAAGCAGCAGCTGCAAAGGCAAATAAACTATTAGCATGTATTAAGAAGGGTATAGAAGCAAGGGAGGCAGATATAATTCTGCCACTATACAAATCCCTAGTACGCCCTCATTTGGAATATGGAGTACAATTTTGAGCACCAATTCATAAAAAGGACATTTGAGAACTGGAAAAAGCACAGAGAAGGGCAACAAAACTAATAAAGGTAATGGAGGGGCTAAGTTATGAAGAAAGACTAACCAAATTAAACTTATTGTCTCTGGAAAAAAGGTGTCTAAGAGGGGATATGATTACCTTATATAAATACATCCAGGGTCAGTATAAAACATTTTCAAGGGAGCTTTTTGTGCCAACTGACAAGAGGACATCCTTTGAGGTTAGAACTAAAAAGATTCCACCTTAGAGAAAGAAAAGGGTTCTTCACAGTAAGGTTGGTTAATCTGTGTAATTCTCTACCAAAGGAGGTGGTGACAGCGGATTCGATAGATAACTTTAAAAAAGGATTGTATATATTTTTCATTAAAAAGGGCATTAAGGGTTATCCTGGTTAATTACAGAGGGAGTAGTGATCGAGGGAGAAATCTGATTGCCAGTATCTGGGGTCAGGAAGGAATAAAAAATTACTCCCTTTTGAGACGATTGGCTAAGTTTCACTGGTTTTTTTTTTTGTTTGCCTTCCTTTTGAATCAATTAACCACTAATCCGCATATTGCAGATCAGAGGAGATCTTAAAAGGTTGAACTTGATGGGCTAAGTTCTATGATGATTCAAGTTTCTATAATATCAATATTACTAGCGACTTGCAGTCAAAAATGACGGGGTAATAAAATGTGAAGCCATGACAATGCTGTTTGCCACACAATGTAAAGCTTTTTCTACTCTGAGGACCTTTGGCGCTCATTGCGAGCCTCATGCTGAGCGCCTTCAGCACTCATTGCGCGGCTCGCAATGACTGCCTTTGGCGCTCATTTCGAGGCTCTCCTCTTGTGTACTTTTGCTCCTCTGAACACCTTCGTCGCTCATCAGAAAGACATATATATATATATATTTATCTATATATATATCTATATTTTGTTTGATAATTAATTAATTAGTTACTTAATAAATGAATATACTTTACCGATTTCAAATTAATATATCCAGCAATCAGTAGCCTGAAGAGCTAACAATCTGTTTTTGTTTTCCGGCAGCATACAATGTACAGTTGGAGTGTTGCTGCCCTGAGGAGAAAGTGTCAGCAATGTCCCTACTGTGCATTACAAAAAGTCTGCGTGCGCGAGGGCAAACCGTTGGTTTAGTTGGGTAAAGCGCCCTTTTAGATTCGTAATGTTATTAGTTGCAAGTTAGTGTTGTAAAATGGCGTAATTCGTGTATGTGTTACGCTGCTCCGTCCTTTGTAATAGTGTATTTTGTACCTCATACATTCCTGTGTGAAAGTGCTATGCGGTTGGCGATGTTTTGCGTGGTCCATTTTCCTTTTTTTTGGCAGCCATTTTTTTTCTCGCTTAGGGGATTCGCGTGGCGAAACTTGGCCAAATCGACTTAAATTTGTGTTCCACCTCACTCCCAGATGTCCTGGCTGTTCCCCCGTGCTGTGTGTGATGTTTTGTTGTATTTCTTTTTTTTGTGTGTGTTTTTCGGTTTGCGCGGTTCAGTCGCTAAGTTCGCATTTTTCGTATCACGTATTGTTTTTTTTTTCTAAGTCCCACGTCTCGTAACTTTTTTTTTCAAAGTCCCACCTCGGTCAACTGCTTGCAGCGTAAGGCGATCCTGCGTTGACTAAGTGTTTGGTGGCTAAGTCCTGCGTTTTCAATGTGTGATCATCACTCCTTTGTGTTTCATTGCCTTCACTGCTCACCTCGCTTCGAGAGGCACGCAGGCCTTTGTGCTATGAGTTTTAATGGCTTAACGGCTCGCCTCGCTATGGGAGGCCCATTGTGATTGGCTGAAGGGAATAGCACCTTCTGATTGGCTGTTGTCACTGTCAATTAGACTGCAGCCAATCAGAATGTGCAGGTGCCTCCAGCCAATCACCCCATGGGGGTGTATCCCATTGTGATTGGCTGAAGGCAATAAGGCCTTCTGACTGGTTTACAAAAGATTGACATTAGCCAATCGGAATGGGATATGGGGGTGTATCCCATTCTGATTGGCTCACACCTTGGAGCCTTATGATTGGCTGAAATTTGATTGACAGCATTTTCAGCCAATCAAAAGTCGCCATTGCCAATTCTCTTCCGGAAAAGGCTCTAGGGGCCTCATTAGCATCAGGGAGCTCATCGAGTGTGGAGCTCCATTAGTTTTTTGGTTTTTTTTAGAGCTCAGATTCTTCCAGAGCCCAGCCAGGGCAGAAGAGGAGGAGCACGGGGACATTGCGTCAAGGTAAGTTCAATGTACATCATGTTTATTGTATTTTATTTTGTGTGTATGTATTTAGTACTTATCTAATGTATATTTTTAACAGGGGCCATGTCCGAGAAGAAAATAAAAAGCATGGGGACATGCTGGAAAGGTGAGTAGTGAATATTTAGAATATTTAGAATGTTTATTTATTCTATGTAGTGTGTTGTACTGATTAGAATTTTAGTTTTTTTCCTAGGGGGCCGATCTGAATGGACATCTGCAAAGGTAAGTGGTCTTAATTATTCTATTTTAGGTAAGATTTAGGGTTTGTGTATGTAGATAGGATTTATTGTATGTTAGATAGGGGGTATGTATGTACCATATTGGTCCGAATATAAGCCGCTCCCTCTTATAAGCCGTACCCGTAAAGTTCAAGGGGAAAAAATAGAAAAAAGATAGTACTCAAATATAAGCCACACCTGTAAAATTGGAGAGAAAAAGACTCTCAAAGTGATCAGCCATTGCAAGAAATACGCTTTCTAATTAGCACTGTAGCTTTTTTTGCAGGTTACAGGCTTTACAGGATGTTAGAATGACTAAAACCGTAAATCGCTATTCAATACCTCAGTCTAAAGCACGAGAATTGGCACCCTTAACTCGCAATCGCTCAAATCGGCAGTAATTTTGCATTCGCAAATAGAAGTCACACCCGTAACTCGCAAGCTCAAAAATCGGAAAAAAGGTGCGGCTTATATTCGGACCAATACAGTATTTTAGATTTAATGTATTTTCGATAGAGGGGTATGTATGTATTTTAGGTAGGATTTGATGTATTTTAGATAGGGCTATGTGTGTATTTTAGATAAGATTTAATGTATTTTAGATAGAGGGCATGTGTGTATTTTAGATAGGATGTAATGTATTTTAGATAAAGGGGTATGTATGTATTTTAGATAGGGGGTATTGTATTTTATTTCATTTGTATTGTATTGTAATGTATATATTTTGTATGTATTTCCTTTTCAAGTGTGTCATTTTTTTTTTCTGTATAAACCCCCGCACCCCACTAATTACAGAAAATAAAAAGAAAGCCTAAGTCTCAAAAAAACAACATTAAAGAAAATTTTAAAAAAACGGTCGCAAAAAAATAAAAAATCAACATTACAGAAAATAAAAAAAACTACATTATACCCCCACATTTATTTAATGTTATTTTCTTGAGACTTAGGCTTTCTTTTTATTTTCTGTAATTAGTGGGGAGTGGGGGTTTATTAGCAGGTAGGTAGGTAGAATAGGTAGGTAGTGTATGTGTCAATAGGTTAGTGTAGAGGGGGGTTATTTTAGATTTAATGGTTTATTGGGGGTATAGTGCAGTGTAGGGTTTGTACTTAGTGTCATGAGGGTCCTTGAGGACCGTCATGGCACTTATGTGGTTAATTTTAGGGTTCTAACTGCCCCATAAGGGTCTTTATATACCCTTATGGGACTGATGGGGTAAAATAGAGACTTATGAGGGTCTGTATAGAACCCCATAAGAGACTGTGTTAAATAGGCTTCAATGGGGTTAATTAGGCCCATTTAGGGTTCAATAGGCCCAGTTAGGGTTACATATTTACTGTTAGGGTTAAATGTGTACTGTTAGGATTAAATAGGCCCAGGGTTGGGTTAATGGGGTATAGTTAGGGTTAATAGTGTAGTGCTTACACTTTGTGTCATGAGGGCCCTGGATGACCCTCATGGTACTTATAATGTTATTACTTGGGTTAATTAGTGTCCTATAGGGGTATAGATACACCCCTATTGGACTGATAGCGTTAATTATTGGCTTATGGGGGTCTGTATTGACCCGCATGAGAGACAGGGTTAATTAAGGGCTTATGGGGGTCTGTATTGACCCCCATGAGTTTCAGGGTTAATTAAGGGATTATGGGGGTCTGTATTAATCCCAATGAGGGACAAGGTTAATGAAGGGATTATGGGAGTCTATATTAACACCCATGAGTTATAAGGTTAATTAAGTGTTTATGGGGGTCTGTATTGACCCCTTTGAGAGACGGAGTTAATTAATGGATTATGGGGGTCTGTATTGACCCCCATGAGTGACAGGGCTAATGAAGGGCTTATGGGGGCTGTATTGACCCCTATGAGTGACAGGGTTAATTAATGGATTATGGGGGTCTGTGTTGACACCCATGAGTGACAGGGTTAATTAATGGATTATGGGGGTCTGTATTAACCTCCATGAGTGTCAGGGTTAATTAAGGGATTATAGAAGTCTGTATTGATCCCCTGGAGTGACAGGGTTAATGAAGGGATTATGGGGGTCTGTATTATAGGATGATCTATGAACATCCTTATGTTTATATAGTATTTGTATACTTTTAAACTTATGTCTGGTTATGTATTGATTTCTACATTAGGTTCAAAGGCCCCCTCTCGATTATTACCTTGTCGTAGTGGAAGGAGCTTGTGTATCTCAATGAAGCTGCAAGCTATACCATGTAGGATCTCCTAAGATGGGCAGGTCATAGCAGAGAGTGGAATAATAACGTAGAGAACCAGGTAACTGGAATAATGGTCAAGTTTGGCTTTGGAGTACAAAATTATTCAAGTCAGAGATTAATAGAATTCTGTCAAGATAATACTCAGGTCATAGTAAACACCGTCTTCCAAAGTCTTCAGAGACAACTCTACACATTGACGTCACCAGATGGCAAATAGATTGACTGTACACGTTGTAGCCAAAGATGGCGGAGCTCTATACAGTAAGGGGGGGGGGGAAACGGAGCTGACTGCATTTAAATTGCCAGTGTATGCTGGCTAATAGAGAGAGCAAGGGAGTTCCAGAAAAACATTAATCTCTGCTTCATATTATAAAGCCTGAGTCTGTGGATCACGACTTAACATGGCAAGTTATTATCGATATGGGGGTGCCAGAAAATCTCATCTGCCTCATGAGGAATCTTTGGACTAAAAATCCACCATCAATACCAAATATAAAAAAAAATGGTTCTAGATCAGGAAAGGAGGGAGACAAGGTTGTATATTCAACTTATATGCAGAATACATCATGCGCAGGCTGTGGTGGAACAAATCCAATATCAGCAAACGCAGATACATTGGTGATAGTACTCTGATGTGAGAAGGAACTAAAGGGCCTATTGATGAGGGTATAAGAAGGGAATGAAAACCTGGCCTGCTGCTAATTGTTAAGCATATTAAGATCATGGCCGAAGTGGAGGAAGTGACAGATTTTATTTTCCAGGTGTCCAAGATCTCTGCGGATGGTGACTGCAGCCATTACATTTAAAGATATTTGCTTTTGGGGAGGTAAGCTACAACAACTCTGGACAAGCTATTAAAATTTAAAAATATGACATAATCAACAAAATTCTGCATAGTTAGAACTGTCGTATACCCAATAGTAACATACAGATGTGAGAGTTGTGCCATAAAAAAGTTGAGTGCCATAGAATTGATGCCTTTAAATGTTATATGCTGGAGAAAACTGCTTAGATTCCAGTGGACTGGCAGAAGATCTAATCAATAAATACTACAGATATCCAGTGAAATTATTCGCTGAAAGATTGATGCTTAAATATTTTGTACATATCTTGAGAAGACAGGATTCCCTAGAAGACTCTGATGCTTGGAAAGATTGAAAACACAAAAAGAAGGGGGCTGCAGAGGAGGAGATGGATAGAAGAGATCATTGAAGAAATGAACATGAGCTTGAGTTAGCTCAGAAAGGTAGTGGTTGGCAGATGCGTCTGTTGTGCTGAGGTCTATATGATCACGGAGAGTTGGACAGGAATTAACAACTTTACAAACAACATGGTTCAAAGGGCACACAACAGGACTTTCTATTAACAATAACATCAGAAACAAATAGAACACAGAAAAAGAAAAGACACAAAAACTTAGAAATTACAACATAAATGTATTAGTTGCAAACTATCTACCTGGCTATTTTAGTTATACTGTTATTTTAAATAGGATTATGTCAGGGGAAACATTATTCATCATATAAAAAGACTTAATTAAAATTAATAAAATTGAAACTCTTCAGTTATTTTATCTATGTCCAGAGCATCCTGTTACCATTAATTCACCATATATAGTAATATATAGTAAATGTATATTTTGCACAGTAGCCAAGCAGGAGAACTGCTCATGTGTGACTTATGTTAATTGTTTCTTTACTTGGCCAAAATATTTATTATATATTTGTGTAACACTGCTTTTGATTTTAGATTTCCCTGGACTGTGGACATGGACTGAGTGGTCAAGGGTCAGTCTGTTCAAAATAATTGTATACTGATCACTACAGCCAGGGAAAGGCTGCAGATATGTGCTATCACCAGCTGGACACTAAGATATGAAATAGACATGAACTTCTAGCGACCAACCTGACAAGTTGGCTTTGTGGTGGGAAAGTACAATTTTCCCTGTCCTCCTGTTGCCATTTTCTCCCAAGGAGGCTTGCTGATAGCCATATAAGGAAAATTGGACCTATTGGAGGGATACAATACAATTGCCTGTTCTGTTCTTGGACACTCCATTAAAACTGTCTCTACACTTTTATAAAAGCTATGATTTCGTATAAAAGCGTGCAAACATTAGAAGAATATTAGTTGTTGAATAATTGGGGCTTCAGTGAGAGGAATGATGTTCTTCAACAAAAATACTTTGTCCTAAGCTGCTCCCACAAAGGGAATGGTTGACCGTTTCAACCAGGCAGAGAAAATCTGCACCCCACTGGACCCATACGAAGCCTTGTACTTTCTTTGAGAATAATATTCTTTAATTCTCATTGAGTTCTACATTTTGTTAGATTCTATACAATGTTTTTTTTATTATGCAGAGTTTAGATTCCTTCTGATATATGGTTTGAGTGCTTTCATCCTGCTCTCCAAAGGTTTCATTGTGCTAGGAGATACATATTCTCACTATAGATTTTTTGCTCAAAATATTATTGCTTGTAACTTAATTTATGTTTTTTAAGTGCATTTGGTACAAGGAGGACTTGCAGTTCAACATGATTGACAAACCTGTGTCTGCCACACTAGGATAAAATCTACCTTCTTTTATACCTAGCAAAATCTTAATATTCAGACCTTATCTAATTTCTGTACATTCAAAAATGTGAAGGGATTTACTGCACCTCATAAAGAGAAACATGTTTTTAAATATTACCAATCATATAAGATAATATTATTGCAAGAAACCTTTCTCAATTCATTAAAAACATCTAAGAAATTGTTAACATCTAAGAAATTGTTATGTCATTTCAAAGTCACCAGACGTTATAGTTGACAAGTCAGATAGGTAAAAAAAACATTTGCCATAACCAGTGTTCATCCTTGAATACAACAAATTACTATAACTCATGTTCAAACTACACATGTTAGACCTCATGCTTTTGGGGGGGAAAACGTTCCTCTCAATTTTTGAATTGGTTAAACTATATTTAGAAAAAAATTCTGTTGGTTTCATCTGAAGCATATATTAATTTGCACTATTGATAAATGCAGTGGCTCACCAATCATAAGTACAAATGTATTCAACATTGAGAAAACTCTACTGCTATTTTAAATACTTTAGGGCACGGTTTTAAAAATGTTAACTTGACAGAGACACATTTTAAGATGTTACACCATACCTGAAGTTATATATACTTCTTCTTTGCAATACTGCTGCTGTATCTGTAGCCACTTAGGCTCGTTATTATATTATACTAGCGACTTCCCGTCAAAAAATGACGGCAATAAGATTGTAAGGCAGGTAATGTTGTTTGGGTGCAAAATTAATTTTGTTGGTGTTTTAAGATCCTTCGGCGCTCATTGCGAGCCTCGCGCTCAGCGCGTGGCTCGCAATGAGCACCTTCGGCGCTCATTGCGAGGCTCTTGGTTGTTTGTGTGCTATGAGCAGCGTTGGTGTTTTTTTTTTGGTATGGCAATGAATAATTAATAAAATAAGAAATTAATATACTTTACCTATTGTGAAATAATATATGCAGGAAGCATTGTGTTGAAGAGCTGGCAATCTGTTTTGATGTTGCTGCAGCATTAGTGCTGTGGAGCTGCGGTGTAAGCGTCATGAATGTGTGTAGTGTAAAAGTGTGCGTGCGTGAGGCAAATCCGGCTAATGTGTGGTATGCGGCCGTGGCTGATTTAGTGTCCTTGTTTTCGGACGTTGTCCGACTTTTTCGGGAAAATCCATAGGTATTTGGTGGTGTTTTGCATGTTTAGGGTCCTTTAGCCTCGTTTTCGTTTTGTTCGTGGCCATTTTTTTCTCACTTAGGTGATTTTCAGGTGTCTAAACTCCGAAATTTGGACCGAATTCAAAATTTAAGCAGTGTTGCATAGGTCCTGGGTGTCCCCTCTTGGTGTGGGTAAGGTTTTTATTCTATTTTTGTGTGTATTTTTTTATGTTTTTTGCCCGCTTTGTGCGGGTTGTCCGTTAAGATCGTATTTTTGTGAGTCCGTAATGGGTCGTAATTGTTTTTTTGTAACTCTGCAATTTATTTTTTTCTAAGTCCCGCGGCTCGTATTTTTTTTATGTAAGTCCGTAGTTAGTGATTGCGTGTTTGTTTTTTGTAAACTCCCACTTGTGTGGTTGTTTGTACGGTATTGTGAGGCGCCGTAGAGCCTCCACCTCTGCAAATGCGTCCCCTCGCTTCATGAGGGTCTGCATTTGCTGTCCGAAAGTCATAGAGGGTCGTAGGGATGAGCGCCTAGGGCTCTTATCTCCAACAACATCTCCGCAAGGAGTGCGGCAAGAGAGGGCCTCAGTTGCGGCAGGCTCGTTATGCGAGCCCGCAAAAGGGGGGCTAACTACGCAAGCCAGCAAGCGTTCACCACGACCCGCATTGCTGACAAATATATACGTGATTATATTAAATAGCAGCGACTTGCCAGTCAAAAATTACGGCAATAAAATTGTAAGCTGTTTGCCACACAATGTGAGGCTTTTGCTTCTCTGAGCACCTTTAGTGCTCATTGCGTGGCTCGCAATGAGCGCCTTCAGTGCTCATTGCGAACCTTTCCTCCCACCTACTGTATGGGCCACTAATTGCAGGGTTCATTAACCTGCAAGTTTTGTGCTTGGGAATGCCATGTGTCTCTTTCCAGGATCTGCTGACTGTTTGTGTAGCTCGCGCTGACTGCTGTTTGTTTTATTTTTAAAGTCCCGCGTGCCTGGCGTTGTTCGTGTTAGTGTTACTGTTTTTGCCGTTGTGTAGCGAGATGAGCCGTTAACTCGCAGGACTTAGGCGATGAGCGCCAAAGGTGCTCATTGCCTGCTAGCCTCGTCTAGCGAAGCGGGCCGTTAAGGCACTAAAACTCGCAGCACTTGGGCGATGAGCGCCAAAGGCCCTATCTTTTTGAAATTTTAATTAATTATATTTAGATATTCATTCAGATTAATACAATGAATTATTTCCTATATACATATATATGTTACGTTTGTCTCTAGCATTAGTTTGATTAATTTATTTTTTAATCGTGAATGTTTAATATTTTTTATATATTTATATTCATTGTTAATAAACATTAGGTTTTAGTTTGTTTCATACTTCCTCATTTACTCTTAAGCTATATACATATCCTTTATCAGGGGTACTCAATAGGTTTAAAGGTGTTCTTTTTCTTTTTTTATTACTTATTTAGTCTAATGCTTACCCATTGTAATAAAGAGACCAACTATAATACAATAGTACGTAATTATAGATCTACATTTAGGTTATGGATTATACCGTGATATTGTTGTTTGATCTATTCAGATATTCAGTTGGTTCCCTGTTGGAGAATAACACTCAATAATATTGTTCTAGTTAAATAATGGGTAAACCGGCCATGCCTGTGACAGCACATTTGGGTTAGAAAATTATGGAGTAGATGCTCAAATATATCACAAAGGCTGAGATGGGTGGTAAAGGGCTTTACCGTCTATTTGCTATGGGCATAATTACCATTAAAGCCCTTTGACATCCATCAAAGCTTGGTGATAGCTTTGAGCATCTACCCCACAACTTTAGTGATCTGTTTGTAGTTCCTTTAGAACTTTGTGTATGTAGTGCATAGCCAGGATGGCTACATTTAGATAAATACATTCAGTTTACTCCCTTTCCCCTTTTGATCAGAATCTTCTGCATAATAGAAAGTGAAAGGGCTAGTTTCCCATTTAACCTTGTTTGAAGGACATCATACATCACTATAACAGACACACTCACACCCCTCTCTTTTGTGCTTTCTAGATCTCTTTCCATTAGAATAATTGCATTCACAAAATCTCAAAATTATGGGCCTCATTAAATTCCAGCCTCGTAAATAAGAGGCTTCTACTTAAGCCCTACGTACTGCAAAGTTTCTCTAACTTACAATGCTATTAAATTAGCCCTGCTGCGAGCAACGTATGAGCTACGCAGCAGGCCCGTACGTATCTACACTGCGTAAATGTACATGAGGAGTGACAGCCTGCGAGATGATATCGCAGGCTCCCACTCCTCATCAAGTGCTGCGGGGGTCCTAAAAGGGACCTCCGCGGCAGTCCCCCACATAAGCCCTGCCGTGGGGGGTACTCCAAACCCCCCCCTAGGCACCTAAAATGAACCCCCCCTCAATGCGGGGGTCCCTGTCGGGACCCCCGAAGTGTCCTCACATGAACACCTTGCTGCAGGGGTCCATAGGAACCCCCGCAGCCCCCACACATTAACCCCTTGCAGCGGGGGTCCCCGATCGGCACCGATCAGGCCCCCGCTGCATTTAAAACTTTTAAATTCCCCGCCGCGGCTCCTTAAAGGGACCGCGGCACACTATTACCCAATCCCGGCCGCGGCACTTAAAATTAACCCCCCTCTATGCTGGGGGTCCCCATCGGGACCCCCGAAGTGTCCCCACATAAACCCATTGCAGGGGGGGGCCCCGATCTGCATAGATCAGGCCCCCCGCTGCATTTAAAACTTTTAAATTCCCCGCCGCGGCTCCTTAAAGGGACCGCGGCACACTATTACCCAATCCCGGCCGCGGCACTTAAAATTAACCCCCCTCTATGCTGGGGGTCCCCATCGGGACCCCCGAAGTGTCCCCACATAAACCCATTGCAGGGGGGGGCCCCGATCTGCATAGATCAGGCCCCCCGCTGCATTTAAAACTTTTAAATTCCCCGCCGCGGCTCCTTAAAGGGACCGCGGCACACTATTACCCGATCCCGGCCGCGGCACTTAAAATTAACCCCCCTCTATGCTGGGGGTCCCCATCGGGACCCCCGAAGTGTCCCCATATAAACCCCCTGCTGCGGGGGGCCCCGATCGGCACCGATCGTGACCCTGCTGCAATTCAATTTTAAATTTCCCGCCTCGCGGGTCCTCAAAGGACCGTAAAGGTCCTGAAAGGACTCGCACTAAAAATATTAACCCCAGGTAACTATAATTACCCCATTAACTCATGATGGTCAATCCAGACCACCATAAGGCTCTAATTAACCCATTAACTCATGGTGGTCAATCCAGACCACCATAAGGCCTAAATTAACCCATTAACTCATGGTGGTCAATCCAGACCACCATAAGGCTCTAATTAACCCATTAACTCATGGTGGTCAATCCAGACCACCATAAGGCTCTAATTAACCCATTAACTCATGGTGGTCAATCCAGACCACCATAAGGCCTAAATTAACCCATTAACTCATGGTGGTCAATCCAGACCACCATAAGGCTCTAATTAACCCATTAACTCATGGTGGTCAATCCAGACCACCATAAGGCTCTAATTAACCCATTAACTCATGGTGGTCAATCCAGACCACCATAAGGCCTAAATTAACCCATAAACTCATGGTGGTCAATCCAGACCACCATAAGGCTCTAATTAACCCATTAACTCATGGTGGTCAATACAGACCACCATAAGGCTCTAATTAACCCATTAACTCATGGTGGTCAATCCAGACCACCATAAGGCCTAAATTAACCCATTAACTCATGGTGGTCAATCCAGACCACCATAAGGCTCTAATTAACCCATTAACTCATGGTGGTCAATCCAGACCACCATAAGGCCTAAATTAACCCATTAACTCATGGTGGTCAATCCAGACCACCATAAGGCTCTAATTAACCCCATCAGTCCCATAAGGGTATATTATTACCATTATGGGCCTGTTACAACCCAACATTAACCACATAAGTGCCATGATGGTCCTCAAGGACCATCATGACACTAACTACAAACACTACACTATAACCCCCAATAAACCATTTAATCTAAACTAACCCCCCTCTACACTAATCTATTAACACTTACACTACCTACCTACACTACCTACCCCCTAATAAACCTTCCCACCACTCTAATTACAAAAAATAAAAAACCTACAGCACAGAAAACAAAAAACAATTACAACCCCACCCCCCACTACAGAAAACAAAAAAATACATTACACCCCCACCCCCCACTACAGAAAATAAAAAAATTACACACCTGAAAAGGAAAGACAGATAAACACAATACAATACATACATATAATACATTACATACATTACATACAATACATGACATTACATATAATATATTACATATAATATATTACATATAATACATTACATACATTACATACAATACATGACATTACATATAATATATTAAATATAATATATTACATATAATATATTACATATAATACATTACATACATTACATACAATACATGACATTACATACATTACATATAATATATTAAATATAATATATTACATATAATATATTACATATAATATATTACATATAGTCCTAATCAAATACCCCCTATCTATCTAACATACAATCTATTTAATTTAAAATAAATCCTAACTATATCAAATACATCCCCCTATCTATCTAATATACAAAAAATCCTAACTACATACACAGACCATTATTCTAAAGTAAAATAAAATAATTACAGTCCTAACTACATACACAGACCCTAATTCTAAGCTAAAATCAATAAATTAAGACCACTTACCTTTAAGATGTTGCTTCAGATCACTAACCTATGGGTCAAACAAAAAATAAAAATTAGTACAAAACATTAACATCAAATAAATAAACATTCTATACATTCTAAATATTCAACTCACCTTTACAGCATGTCCAGTCACTGTTTAGCTCTTCCGGCGCGGCCCTGTTAAAAAAAAAAAACACAATACATGAATACATTAATACAATATATAAACAATAAATAAAATACACAAATAAACATCTAAATATACATTGAACTTACCTCCCCGCGATGTCCCCGGCCTTCTCTCCTTCAGCCCCGGCTGGGCCGCGGAACCATCCGCGCTCTAAAAAAAAAAAAAAAAAAAACTAAAGGAGGTCTGCACTGGCAGACCACCCCGACGCGACTGAACCACCCGGAGTCGTTTGCGGGGGGAAATTGGCATTGTCGGCTTGTGATTGGGTGAAAAGGCTGTCAGCCAATCAAAAGTCGTCAATGTAGGAGCCAATCAGGATGCGCAGATGTCTTCTACCAATCACTCCGTGGGGGTGTATCCCATAGTGATTGGCTGAAGGCATCTGAGCGTTGTGATTGGTTCCCAGAAAGATAGACAAGTGTTTAAGCCAATCAGGGTGGGATATTGGGGTGTATCCCATCCTGATTGGCTTACACATTGACGACTTTTGATTGGCTGAAATTGATAGACAGCTTTTTCAGCCAATCACAAGCCGCCAATGCCAATTTCCTCCCGGAAACGACTCCGGGAGGTTCAGTAGCGTCGGGGAGGTCTGCCAGTGCAGACCTCCGTTAGTTTTTTTTCTTTTTTTTTTTTTGAGCGCGAATGGTTCCGCGGCCCAGCCGGGGCTGAAGGAGAGAAGGCCGGGGACATCGCGGGTAGGTAAGTGAAATGTATATTTAGATGTTTATTTGTGTATTTTATTTATTGTTTATATATTGTATTCATGTATTCATGTATTGTGTTTTTTTTTTAACAGGGCCGCGCCGGAAGAGCTAAACAGTGACTGGACATGCTGTAAAGGTGAGTTGAATATTTAGAATGTATAGAATGTTTATTTATTTGATGTTAATGTTTTGTACTAATTTTTATTTTTTGTTTGACCCATAGGTTAGTGATCTGAAGCAACATCTTAAAGGTAAGTGGTCTTAATTTATTGATTTTAGCTTAGAATTAGGGTCTGTGTATGTAGTTAGGACTGTAATTATTTTATTTTACTTTAGAATAATGGTCTGTGTATGTAGTTAGGATTTTTTGTATATTAGATAGATAGGGGGATGTATTTGATATAGTTAGGATTTATTTTAAATTAAATAGATTGTATGTTAGATAGATAGGGGGTATTTGATTAGGACTATATGTAATATATTATATGTAATATATTATATGTAATATATTATATTTAATATATTATATGTAATGTATGTAATGTCATGTATTGTATGTAATGTATGTAATGTATTATATGTAATATATTATATGTAATATATTATATTTAATATATTATATGTAATGTCATGTATTGTATGTAATGTATGTAATGTATTATATGTATGTATTGTATTGTGTTTATCTGTCTTTCCTTTTCAGGTGTGTAATTTTTTTATTTTCTGTAGTGGGGGGTGGGGTTGTAATGTATTTTTTTGTTTTCTGTAGTGGGGGGTGGGGTTGTAATTGTTTTTTGTTTTCTGTGCTGTAGGTTTTTTATTTTTTGTAATTAGAGTGGTGGGAAGGTTTATTAGGGGGTAGGTAGTGTAGGTAGGTAGTGTAAGTGTTAATAGATTAGTGTAGAGGGGGGTTAGTTTAGATTAAATGGTTTATTGGGGGTTATAGTGTAGTGTTTGTAGTTAGTGTCATAATGGTCCTTGAGGACCATCATGGCACTTATGTGGTTAATGTTGGGTTGTAACAGGCCCATAATGGTAATAATATACCCTTATGGGACTGATGGGGTTAATTAGAGCCTTATGGTGGTCTGTATAGACCACCATGAGTTAATGGGTTAAATAGAGCGTTATGGTGGTCTGGATTGACCACCATGAGTTAATGGGTTAATTAGAGCCTTATGGTGGTCTGGATTGACCACCATGAGTTAATGGGTTAAATAGAGCCTTATGGTGGTCTGGATTGACCACCATGAGTTAATGGGTTAATTAGAGCCTTATGGTGGTCTGGATTGACCACCATGAGTTAATGGGTTAAATAGAGCCTTATGGTGGTCTGGATTGACCACCATGAGTTAATGGGTTAATTAGAGCCTTATGGTGGACTGGATTGACCACCATGAGTTAATGGGTTAAATAGAGCCTTATGGTGGTCTGGATTGACCACCATGAGTTAATGGGTTAATTAGAGCCTTATGGTGGTCTGGATTGACCACCATGAGTTAATGGGTTAATTAGAGCCTTATGGTGGTCTGGATTGACCACCATGAGTTAATGGGTTAAATAGAGCCTTATGGTGGTCTGGATTGACCACCATGAGTTAATGGGGTAATTATAGTTGCCTGGGGTTAATATTTTTAGTGCGAGTCCTTTCAGGACCTTTACGGTCCTTTGAGGACCCGCGAGGCGGGAAATTTAAAATTGAATTGCAGCAGGGTCACGATCGGTGCCGATCGGGGCCCCCCGCTGCAGGGGGTTTATGTGGGGACACTTCGGGGGTCCCGATGGGGACCCCCAGCATAGAGTAGGGTTAATTTTAAGTGCCGCGGCCGGGATTGGGTAATAGTGTGCCGCGGTCCCTTTAAGGAGCCGCGGCGGGGAATTTAAAAGTTTTAAATGCAGCGGGGGGCCTGATCTATGCAGATCGGGGCCCCCCCCTGCAATGGGTTTATGTGGGGACACTTCGGGGGTCCCGATGGGGACCCCCAGCATAGAGGGGGGTTAATTTTAAGTGCCGCGGCCGGGATTGGGTAATAGTGTGCCGCGGTCCCTTTAAGGAGCCGCGGCGGGGAATTTAAAAGTTTTAAATGCAGCGGGGGCCTGATCTATGCAGATCGGGGACCCCCGCTGCAAGGGGTTAATGTGGGGGTGCTGCAGGGGTCCCGATAGAGACCCCTGCAGCATGGGGATGTGTATAGGGTGCAGGGGGGAGCCTCACACTGCTGTCTCGGGCTGTTCCGAGGCAGCACGTAGAGGCTTTCGGATCCCTTGCGTGGACTTTTTGTCCACGTAGGGATTCTTACGATATGCGAGACTCGTGCATAGATTTAAGGCTACGTAGCTCTCTCGGAGCCTATTCTCGGCCATTTTCTCGCAGTCATATCGTAAAGCAGGCTGCGAGAGATTCGGTTCTCGCAAACAGCAGGAAAACTGCCTTTTGCGAGCACCGAGAGAACTACGAGGGAGAATTTAATAGGGCCCTATGTTTATATTTATATACAGTAAAAATATATGATTTAATTATTTTTAAGTTGCTCAGTAGAATTAACAGTATATATGTAGGTATATTTTAAAATGGCACCCGACTTCAGCGATCACACAAAATGCGCACTGACACCAGTACTCCGACAGCAGTGCACATTTGTTAAAGGGCGCAGATGAAAGGGCGAAACACTGCCTGGTGCAGACACACTGGAGGGGCAAGGGAAGGAGGGGCATCGTTCACAGAGCTATGACACCAGAATGTGTGGAGAGCACAAGGATAGGTTCAAGAAAAGGAGAACTGAACCAGGCACCATGTAAGGGACCTTGTGATGCAGCAAATCAACAGAGTGAGCCATTAGTTCCATGAAGAATTGAGTTGTAATTAGCCCAAGATGAAATAAAGCAAACTGAACTGCCTTGGTAAAGGAAATCATAAAAACCCTAGCAAAACTGAAACCCCAAAATTGGAAAGGAACAATCTGAAAAGTAGAGTGCAGTACTGTATCTCTTAAATAGCCAAAGTCATGAATTTGTTTATATCCATTACACACTGAATTCAGTGGCTACATCTTGAACCATGGTACCTATTTTCAACTGGAGGTTGGTTGGCAGAGGAAGAGAAATGGAGGGGGATTATGGGGAAATGGGGAAGAAAGGCGACAGACAGGGGAAGGGGGGAGAGTGACAGGATTAATGAGACAGGAAAGGAGGAGAAAGGTATGGGTTAGATAAAGAGAAAGGCTGAAAATGACTTGTTACAATTATTCCAAGAAATAGGTAGTTCTTTTGAGATACTTTTCACTATTTTGCAAGGCTTGGTGTTTGTTGCACAGTAAACTTACATGAGATCATTTTTGTCACCACTCGAGCCAATTAGAGCCAACACTAATAAATAATTACTTATGTTTTGCCTTAAAATTTATATTGACTCTAGCTGCATTAAAACATATTTTTTGTTATTTAAACTTGTCAGACTAAAAGTTAACATCAATGGTAGAGCTAGTTGTAATAGTCTTTTTAAATCAGAATGTGGCACTTTAGATGTAAATTAGACAGCAAGAGAGGCAAGGCACCAATGAATGTAGACTGTGAAATGATGTTTGCAGCTCCAGCACATTGATTGGAAGCTACACCTATAACCTCCACCAACAGTCCTGCAAGTATACTTAACTGCATCTCCCAAGACTCTCCCCTTTATATGACTCTTTCCCCTATGTGTCTTTCCTCACTTTGTCTCACTGACATTTCTTCCCATATCTCTTCCCCCTTGCTCCATGGTGTATTCCGTCCCTCCATAACTCCCCCTTCATATGTATCTTAAACCAAGATGACATCATCATGTATCTTTTCCTTCATATATCCCTTCCCTCAGTAACTCCCCCTCACATGTCTCTTCTTCCTTCCCCTTTCCCGATAGTGTCTCATTCCCTTTGTCTCTTCCCCCATGCTCACAGGTGTGTCTCTTCCCTTCATAACTCCCCCTCGTGTGTACGTTTCACCAGTATGCTACCACAATGTATGTTTTCCTTCATGTATCTCTTCCCTCACATGTCTCCTCCTCCTTCCTCATTTTGTCTCATTCACCTTTTCTTTTCCACTATGCACCCAGGTGTGTCTCTTCCTCCATGCTCCCTGGGGTGTGTCTTCCCCCATGCTCCCTTGTATGTCTCTTCCCTCCATAACTCCCCCCCCCCCCCCCCCTCATGTGTATCTTCCAAACTTACCTGAGGTTGTTCTGGTCTTGTGCGCTGAAGTCGGACAGCGCGCGCGCAGATCTCAAGCCGTGCAATAGATGTGTGCGCTTTTGTGGGTGCGCGCATGCATTGGTGCACATGTGTCAGGCGCTGGAAAGTCGTGCTACCTTTTGAGATATGCCGTATTTTTCCGTGTATAAAACAACATTTTTTGCAACATTTTTACGTTTAAATTAGGGGGGTCATCTTATGCACGGAATACAGTGGAGGGATCTTGCATGTTAAATACACACCAGACAGCGCCAGCAGCAAAGCTAGATGGTGCTGTCACTTATTCAGAGCTCAGTACCGGCCTCAGTGTCTATGATGATCCTCTCCAGGCCGATCATCCCCTCAGTCCCTCCACTGCTCTCCTCACTCTCTCCAGCCCTTGCTCGATGCTCAGATCGGCCTCCTCACAGGACATCCCCCGCAGAGACTCCTCCGAGCGGTACACCAGGAGCAGCCTGAAGCCCCGGAGCCACCCTGCGCCCTTACTCCAGAGCCAGACGGCAGCCGAAGCTCCAATAGGCGCCGTTAATAACCCCCAGGACCAGGCCCTGGGAAAAGATCATCATCATCAATAATGGACCCGGCTCTCTTTCTGAGCAGTGGGATGATAGGGCACGTCTCCTCCACCTAGGGGGTGCGGCTGAAGGGTATGTCTCTGCTGGTGTGGGCCGAGTCTGATGGTGAGAACCGTTGGATGTGGTGGGAGAAGCGTGCTCCTAATACTGGCTTGATTGCATATTTATTTTAATTTTGGGCTAAAAAACTAGGGGTCGTCTTATACATGGGGGCGTCTTATAGATGGAAAAATACAGTAACTATGAAAAAAACAGACTTTGTGTATGAACTGGCTTTTTCAAATAGCTTCCTGTCTTAAAACAGTATTAGTGTACTAAATACAGAACAATTATATATGCAATGGGAGGAGTATATTTTGAGAAATTACATTACTATAGGGATTTTAAACAATAAGACGTATTTTAACTCCTCAGGCAAATGCATATGACTTGCCCATTGCTTCTATACTCTCATAGTGGCTCACACACTCCACCCTCTAAACCAACCAACAACACCCAGTCTTCTCCCTTCTCCAATACCACAGCCACTATGAACTGCTTTGATGTGGCTACAGAGGACGAAGTCTCCAATCTGCTATCATCCACTCGCCTCACTACCTGTCCTCAGGATCCTATTCCATCTCAGCTCATCTCTCCCCTCTCTACCACACTAATCCCAGCTCTCACACATATTGTCAATCTCTCCCTAAATACTGGCATGTTTCCATCTCCTCTAAAACATGCCATAGTTATACCCACCCTCAAAAAAACCTGATCTGACTCTGATGTCGCATCTAACTACCGCCCTATCACTCTGCTTCCCCTGGCTTCCAAACTGCTGGAGCGGCTCATCTATAACCACCTTACCAGCTTTATTTCCTCTAACTCCCTTCTTGACATCTTCCAATCCGGCTTCTGGCCCCAACACTCCACTGAGACAGCCCTCACTAAAGTCACCAATGACCTGCTTACAGCCAAGTCAACAGGTCACTTTTCTATTCTCCTTCTTCTAGATCTCTCTGCTGCCTTTGACACAGATGACCATCCACTTATACTCTATATCCTCTCCTCCCTCGGTATTCGAGACACTGCCCTCTCCTGGTTCTCATCATACCTACAAAATTGATTATTCAGTATCTCCTTCTCTGACACCTCCTCTTCTCCTTACCCACTGTCTGTTGGTGTACCCCAAGGATCAGTCCTAGGCCCTCTCCTCTTCTCCATCTACACATCCTCACTTGGTACCCTAATAAACTATTTTGGACTTCATTATCATCTCTATGCAGATGACACCCAAATCTACCTCTCAGCACCAGATCTATCCCCCTCTCTTCTAACACACATCTCCAACTGCCTCTCTAGTATATCCTCTAGAATGTCCACCCACCATCTCAAACTCAACATGTCTAAAACTGAACTACTAAACTTCCCTCCCTCTCCCACAGTGTCAATTCCTCACATCTCTCTCACTGTCAACAACGACATCATCACCCCCACCTCCCAAGCCTGTCATCTTGGAGTTCTACTGGCCCCACTCTGTCTTTCATCCCTCACATACAATCACTAACTAAATCTTGTCTTCTCAATCTAAAAAACATCTCCAGAATGTGTCACTATCTTACACAAGACACAACTAAAATCCTTATACACTCTCTCATCATCTCTCGACTAGACTACTGCAACTCGCTTCTTGTTGGCCTACACACCACCCGACTATCCCCACTTCAATCCATTATGAATGCCTCTGCTAGACTCATCTTCTGTACACAACGTTCAGTGTCTGCATCACCTCTCTGTCAATCACTCCACTGGCTTCCCTTAGCCTCAAGAATAAGATTTTAAATTGTGAACCTAACTTACAAAGCCCTCAACAATAACGCTCCCCCATACATCTCTGCTATCATCTGCAAATACTCCCCCACCCGCTCTCTTCGTTCTGCTAATGACCTTCTTCTTTCTACAACTCTTGTCACCTGCTCTCACTCCCACCTCCAGGACTATTCTCGTGTTGCCCCTAGTCTCTGAAACTCCTTGCCTCACTCCACCAGATTATCCTCTTGCCTCAAAACATTTAAAACCTCACTTAAAACGCATTTCTTTAAAGAAGCGTATCACCTTCCAACCTAACATGCTTATCACCTCTCTCTCCTTCTTTTACCACTCACTATACCTTAAATTGTAAGTCTGCAAGTTTCTATCCTAAGTACTTTGGGAATACACCATGGACATTGGATTCCTAGCTCAAAGACAGGGCCCTCCTTCCTTTGCTATATGTTAATTTGTATTTATCTTAGTCTGAACTTAACTTATGTACAGCGCTACAGAATATGTTGGCGCGTTATAAATAAACTATAATAATAATAATATAGAGCATATTTGGATGAATAGCAGAATTGCAAATAGTTTATTACATAATATTTTTTTATAACAAACTCCTGTTTAGGTGTCTCTCTTGCATGATTTAACAGTGAAGTGTGTTGTTTATTTTTAGTATATTTATTATTAGAGTATCAGTATCATATCTTCTGCCTTTAATTTATAATGTGCAGCATTATTATAAATGCTCTTCCTAATTACTTTTGGTTAAAACAATTATTGTATGTTGAGTTTAGCGATACCGTTGTTATAGCCACTGTACTTCATAGAGCTTCTTTTTCTTTTTCAGTTACTTGTATTTAAATTGAGTTAACACTTAACATACAAATATTTTTCTGTGCAAATTAAAGGATGTAGTAAAGACATTCAGAACACGAATGCTAAAAAAAATTTAGGAGCCAGACAGACTTCAGGGTTTTGCCCTTAAATGTTGGACTTTCCTTTAAAAGAGAATTTCTCCTGAAAAAAAGAGGCAGTTAGGAGGCATGGGTCTGTATGAACATTATACAGAAACAATTAGAAGACTATGTCAGAGATATAGGATGGGAAGAAAATGTCCATTTCAAACACCCTGGTTCTACATTTCACTCAGAGCTTATTTCAGCTGCATCTGTAGGGGATTCATTAACATCATGCTATACCTTTGTATCTGACCAGCAACAGAAAACTTTGGTTTACTGCTAGAGAATAATGCACTTTTTCAACCATGTTATTAATCTAGTCTAATTTTTTCTCTCTCCATTGTGTTAAGTGAATTGACTGGCTTCCGAATTGCTTCTCAAATCTGTGAATTAAAAATAGATTTTATTTTTCTCATTTTGTACAGGCAAAGCTGTTTTGATCTAAGTCTAGTGTCCTGATAGTGATTAACCTGGTAGAAAAATGAAAAGCCAGAGTGGAACACAAACAAAACCCTTGTAGAGCATTCTATGATGAAGATTGTGTTCTTATAACAGTATATGTGTTATCTTAATGCATAGTATTAATTTTAACATTAATTTAGGTGTTGCCTTCCTCAAAGGTTATTCTATAAATGCAGTGCTGAAGTGTCGCTTCGGTTTATTTTATTACCAATGAACATTTTTCTCTTTAAAATATAGAAAAACTGGATGTGAACTGCTATATATTCACCCAAACATTGACTTATCTAGAAAGATTTAGTTTTATGAACTTGTGGTTGAAGGACATTTTACAAATGGACTATATTAAAGATTGCTTTTAATTAAACAATGTTTAAGGAAACATAAAATTCCATTTCTGCTGTAAAAAAAAAAAAAAAAACTAGGACAGAAAGCTTTTGAACAAAGCTGAAGGTTTTTTTTTGTTTTTTTTCAACAATGCCAGTAAATTTAAAGTACATTTAAAAAAATGAATGCATGTTATATAATCTTAAATCCAAGTTTCTCCATTACTGGCTAATATGTTAACTGGATACTGCATAATTATTGCAGCTATGAGACGTATAAATGTTTCACCTTGAATCTTTTTCTTTGCATATTAACATATATGACTTTGTGTAAAAGCTTGTGTATCCTCTAACACAATAAAGGGTAGGGAAGTGTTCATGACCAAGTAGTTAAACATAAATGTGAGTCTGTGACAGGTACAGGGTCTATTAATTAGTGGTGCAGTGTATAAAAGCCTTTTTCTAAAACACTATGTCCTCGGTTCAAAGCTATAATGTAGGGTTTTTCAACTTTTTCAAATACAAAGTGATATGAGGAAAAATTCCAAAAATGTGAAGGACTAGTGAGCAAAATCAAATGCCAAACCAATTCTATCATTTATTTGTGCCTGCTTGTAAGTATGCTGTGTAACTGTGAGCAGTATACCACAAATTAGTGTATATTCTAAAGTGTATATTCTAAAGTCATAATAATTATGTGTGGGGAAGAGAAACAAAGGCAGATAGATACCACTGAGTGTGCAGGAGAGGAAACTGGAGAAAAAAGATATCCCCACTTTGTTCTAGGGACTTGGAATAGCATTTTGCATCTGCAAAAACATTGCAAAACATGTTTGTGGCCCAGACCAAATTCAGGTTGAGGCAGTGATGGAGCCACATGAAATGCATTGGAAGGCTTCTTTGTAAACACTGTGACTTCGGCTAGACAAACATGCTAGATACATTTTTTATGAAACCAAAAATCAAGACAATAAAACAAACCTGAACTGAGGCAAAACATATTGCATATGTATATTATAAACAAAATGGTTAATTTAAATCTAAGAAATTCCTTACAAAACGTGAAAATACATAGTGATATAATCCCAATATATGTCCCTTTTATAGTACTTCAAAAATATTGACATTTCTATGTTAAAAGATTCCTAAATATTTTGTATTATGACTTTATCCTGCCATGCATTTTTCAATGAATACCACCAGTTAATTTACATCTGACATCTAGAAGAAACTCCAAATACAATTGAAACTTTCAAGTGGAAAGATTAATAATCCTAGAACAATGAGTGATGAGATACAAGACACTACCTATACTATATTAATGGCTCTGAGTGATTGCATGCAAGAATCTATACTATTTTACCTGGCCCCTGGCCCCATTTTCTACAGATGACACTACTTCTCAGATCAATTAAATATTGCCCAGTTATACCCATTGTAGCCACACCATCATAGCCACACCGTCAGATTGCCATCTTAGCCTGTGTAGAGATTTTGGGTTAACCCTTTGCTGTCACAACTCATGGGAGCGAGGAATGGAGAACAATGACCAGTTTATTCTGGATGTGGAGTTGGGGTTGGCCAGATATGGAGGCACCATTCATGAAGCAAAATGGTAGTCCCTGGAAACCCAATACATTACACTAAAAATATTATATAAACCATTTCTGCCACCTATAATCAACAAATGGTCAATACCACATCACATAATAAACCTCAACAGATTCTTATTACTGTCCAGCTATAAGGCAATGCATTACAATAGAAAACAGTATAGTATGCCAGTGTTACAGCAAACACAAAACATGACAAATACAGTGGTATCAAGAGTATAGTCCCTTAGTGACATTAGATTGTCTGTGAAAACATCCCTTGGGATATGGGAGCTTGTGAGAGATTGTGTGAGGGTACCAGACAATTCCAATGTAATCTTGGAGGGTCACATACAAGTAAAAGCAGTTAGTACTCTAGGTGGTTCATACAATTACATATACACTGCATTATAGACCCTTCCAGCAACCTGCTAGCCATACAGACATGGTATCTCACATCTACAACAATTCAATATATTGATATCCAACTACATAGTCTTTTAGGATCATGTGCAAAGTTGTGGTAATAGCCCTTGAAGGGGAAAGCAGGCCCCATGGGCCTAGAGCCCCCAGCAGCCCGTAGAGGATCCACAATTATATTTTTGTACAAATATTAAAGAGAGCTTATGAGTAGTGATGTCGCGAACATCACATTTTCGGTTCGCGAACCGCGGACGCAAATTCCATCAAATGTTCGCGAACAGACGAACATCGGCGAACCGCCATAGACTTCAATGGGCAGGCGAGTTTCAAAACCCACAGGGACTCTTTCTGGCCACAATAGTGATGGGAAAGTTGTTTCAACAGGACTAACACCTGGACTGTGGCATGCCGGAGGGGGATCCATGGCAAAACTCCCACGGAAAATTACAAAGTTGATGCAGAGTCTGGTTTTAAGCCATAAAGGGCATAAATCACCTAACATTCCTAAATTGTTTGGAATAACATGCTTTAAAACATCAGGTATGATGTTGTATCGACCAGGTAGTGTAAGGTTTACACCCGCTTCACAGTAACAGACCAATCTCCCCGTTTAATGCACCGCAAACAACGCAAACAGTCCCTTTGCACAACCGCAAACTCCCCATTGGCACAAGGTTGGATACCAAGCTAGCCATGTCCCGTTCCTTGTCCTCACTGATGTCCTTGAAGGTCTCTTCCTCCACCCAGCCACCAAGGGCCCCCGAAAGGGGACAAAAAGCCCCCTGGGACGCCTGCTGTGTTTGGTCTTCCACCTCCTCAAAGCCACCTTCCTCCTCTGACTCCTCTTCTTCAGACTCCCAGAGTCTGGGGGCTTCCACTGCCCAGCATGGAAGATTATACACAGGTCAGAGACTGGGGGCTTCCACTGCCCAGCATGGAATATTATACACAGGTCAGAGTCTGGGGGCTTCCACTGCCCAGCATGGAATATTATACACAGGTCAGAGTCTGGGGGCTTCCACTGCCCAGCATGGAATATTATACACAGGTCAGAGTCTGGGGGCTTCCACTTCCCAGCATGGAATATTATACACAGGTCAGAGTATGGGGGCTTCCACTGCCCAGCATGGAATATTATACACAGGTCAGAGTCTGGGGGCTTCCACTGCACAGCATGGAAGATTATACGCGTTGCCTCTGTCTGCGTTATTATAAGGTGTGTACTGTTTAGTACTATTCCTATCGGTTTAATCCCTGTTACGTCCAATATTAGGGGACGTGTATATGGCATGGATTTTTGGAACAGGGAGATGGAAAAAGATGCATGGTCGGACCTCCTACTTCGAATTTGGGGCACTACACGTGCAATCTAAGGTGCCACCAGATAGGAGTGGTGTATTAAGTTGTACTACTCATTCCTATCAGTGTAATATCTGTTACGTCACCTACCATGCGACCTGTATATGGCATGGATTTTTGGAACAGGGAGATGGAAAAAGATGCTTGGTCGGACCTCCTACTTCGAATTTGGGGCACTGCACGTGCAATCTAAGGTGCCACCAGATTGGAGTGGTGTATTAAGTTGTACTACTCATTCCTATCAGTTTAACACCTGTTATGTTACCTATCAGGGGACGTGTATATGGCATGGATTTTTGGAACAGGGAGATGGAAAAAGATGCTTGGTCGGACCTTCTACTTCGAATTTGGGGCACTACACGTGCAATCTAAGGTGCCACCAGATAGGAGAGGTGTATTAAATTGTACTACTCATTCCTATCAGTTTAATACCTGTTCCATTACCTATCAGGGGACGTGTATATGGCATGGATATCTTTCCACCCTCTACTACAGCTTTCACTCCGCAAATATCTTTCACTGTTGACAATGCCATCATCACTCCCACCTCTCAGGCCCGCTGTCTTGGGGTCCTACTGGACCCTTCCCTCTCTTTCATTCCCCACATCCAATCACTCACAAAATATTGTCACTTTCACCTAAAAAACATATCCAAAATACGCCACTACCTCACACAAGACACAACTAAAATTCTTATTCACGCTCTCATCATATCTCGCCTCGATTACTGCAACACTCTTCTTGCTGGCCTTCCTATCACCCGTTTGTCTACACTCCAACCCATTTTGAATGCATCCGCTAGACTCATCTACCATACTAAACGATCAGTGTCTGCAGCACCTCTCCGTCAGGCACTCCACTGGCTTCCCATAGCGTCTAGAATACAATTCAAAATCATGACCCTAACATATAAAGCCCTCCACAATAGTGCAACCTCCTACATCTCTGCTCTCATCCCAAAATACACTCCCACCCGCCCTCTTCGCTCTGCTAATGACCTTCTTCTCTTCTCCTCTCTCATCACCTCCTCTCATTCTCGTCTTCAAGACTTTTCACGTGCTGCCCCTATTCTTTGGAACTCTTTACCTCGCACCACCAAACTATCTTCCTGCCTCAGATCCTTCAAAATCTCTTTAAAAACACATCTATTCAAAAAAGCCTACCATTTTTAGCCTCTTCATTCACTATGCATCTCTCACTCTCCTGTACCTCACCCATACCCTTTAGAATGTAAGTTTGCGAGTTTTAATCTTGTGAGGTGCTTTAGGGAAAGCACAGTGTATATCAGATTGAAAGCTCAATAACAGGGTCTTCCATTATTTTCTTTGTGGGGTATTGTTTATACTTGTACCTAACCCCTATATTGCACTGCGGAATATGTTGGCGCGTTATAAATAAAGGATAATAATTATAATAATGGATTTTTGGAACAGGGAGATGGAAAAAGATGCTTGGTCGGACCTCCGACTTCGAATATGGGGCACTGCACGTGCAATCTAAGGTGCCACCAGATAGGAGAGGTGTATTAAGTTGTACTACTCATTCCTATCAGTTTAATAGCTGTTACGTTACCTATCAGGGGACGTGTATATGGCATGGAATTTTGGAACAGGGAGATGGAAAAAGATGCTTGGAGCACTGCACGTGCAATCTAAGGTGTATTAAGTTGTACTATTCATTCCTATCAGTTTAATACCTGTTCCGTCACCTATCTTTCCTCCCAATAGCACATTCTATATGTCATCAACCGGCCTGTGTGTATTTAGAGAACCACACTTTAAGGCCCTTAACCTGGGACAAGGTGGCTTGGCTATCAGAATTGCCTCAGAGCCTTAAAAACTCACCAAACCCCCTAATCAGACACTCACTATCATACCGGAAATGGGCCAAGAAACACACGGGTTTGTTCCCTGGATCCACCCAAAGGACCCCAATTCTTGACAACCCTCAGGCCCCAAAACACATGAGCACAACATCACAACACTGGTGGAGGTCAAGGAAACTAGATAGACTGGGAGACTGGTTAGTAAAGGCCAGATGCTCACCTATGAGGAACTGAGGGACAAGCATGAGCTATCGCTGTCAGAACATTACAATTACTGTAGGCTGAGGCATTTCACACACTCCCTGACCCAGAAACAGGGGACACAGGGGTCTTAAATTGGTTCTCCAAAATTTGTAAAGATAAACCTCTATCAAGGGGGATCATTGGGTCGCTTTACAAATATAAAACATTTGTTACTGGTTGAAGCGACACTGGGGGAAGGACCGGAGTGGGGGAGCCCTGGAGACCCTTCAGAAGCAACCGGCGGCAAAATCATCCCAGCGAAGCAGAGGTCGCTTACTGAAGCCTGCCCTAGGGTAACCCAAGGGTGATTGCCCAGGTTAGATATTGTAAATAATAAGCTAATACTGCTGGAGGGATGATAGCTAATAGGACTTTGGTGTTTCCTGCAGATATACTCTTTACAATTGTCTGTTTTACCATGTTTATGGTATCTCTTAAATTGCAATCACAGTAAAAAATAAGAAAAATTATTAACCTAAAAAGTAAAAATAAGAAGGAATAGCCAGCTAACTTTCACAAAATGTCTCTATTGTAAATTTGTATTTTTGCAAAACTGTTTCTCAAATGCTTTATTTTTCATTACATTCTGTACGCCTTCTAAAATAAAATAATTTAAATGCAAAAATTAGGTATTGTTGCAGCGACCAGAAAAATTTATGTTAGTTTGCCAGGCAGAAAGTGCCCTAAAACATTGTGTCTTGAACCCTAGTTGGTGGCGGATAAGTCACGCAAGTCATCCGGCATTCAGGGATAAAATACAGCAGCGTGTGGACCATTATTAGCTCAAGGCAGCTCATCTATCAGGCCTTTTTTAATCGAATGTATCACCCACTGTCAGTCCCTTCGGGATCCATCCCTCATTCATCTTAATAAAGGTGAGGTAATCTAGACTTTTTTGACCTAGGTGACTTCTCTTATCAGTGACAAAACCTCCTGCTGCACTGAAGGTCCTTTCTGACAGGACACTTGAAGCGGGGCAGGACAGAAGTTCTATGGCAAATTGGGATAGCTCAGGCCACAGGGCAAGCGTGCACACCCAGTAGTCAAGGGGTTCATCGCTCCTCATAGTGTCGATATCTGTAGTTATGGCGAGGTAGACTGTTAGCAGATGGGCGAGTCATTCTCTGAGGATGGTCCCCGAAGGGCTGTGGCGATGCATAGGACTTAAAAAGCTCTGCATGTCCTCCATCAACAACAGTGCTGCATCCTTTCCGACTTGTGGTAATTCGGTAACATTTCAGGCACTTTCTGCTTATACCGGGGATCTAGTAGCATGGACATCCAGTACAGGTCGTTCTCCTTCATCCTTTTTATATGAGGGTCCCTCAACAGGCACCACAGCATGAAAGACCCCATTTGCACAAGGTTGGATGCCGAGCTAGTCATGTCCCGTTCCTCGTCCTCAGTGATCTCACTGAAGGTATGTTCTTCCCCCCAGCCACGTATAACACCACTGGTACCAGATAGGTGACAACGAGCACCCTGGGATGCCTGTTGTGGTTGGTCTTCCTCCTCCTCCTCAAAGCCACATTCCTTCTCTGACTTCTCTTCCTCACAATCCTCTTCCAGCGTTGCCGCAGGTCCAGCAAACGATGCTGATAAGGCTGTTTCTGGCGGTGATAGTGACCACAACTCTTCCTCTTCAAGCTCATCTACGGCCTGATCCAGCACTCTTCGCAGGGCACGCTCCAGGAAGAAAACAAATGGTGTGATGTCGCTGATGGTGCCCTGGGTGCGACTGACCAGGTTTGTCACCTCCTCAAAAGGACACATAAGCCTACAGGCATTGCGCATGAGCGTTCAGTAACGTGGCAAAAAAATCCCCAGCTCCGCAGAGGCTGTCCTAGCACCCCGGTCATACAAATACTCGTTAACGGCCTTTTTTTGTTGGAGCAGGCGGTCGAACATTAGGAGTGTTGAATTCCAACGTGTTGGGCTGTCTAAAATCAAACGCCTCGCTGGCATGTTGTTTCGCTGCTTGATATCTGTAAAGTGCGCCATGGCCGTGTAGGAACGCCTGAAATGGGCACACACCTTCCTGGCCTGCTTCAGGACGTCCTGTAAGCCTGGGTGCTTATGCACAAAGCGTTGTACAATCAGATTACACATGTGCCATGCACGGCACATGTGTCAACTTTCCCAAATTTAATGCCGCCAATAAATTTCTTCCGTTGTCACAAACCATTTTGCCGATCTCCAGTTGGTGCGGAGTCAGCCACTGATCCACCTGTGCATTCAGGGCGGACAGGACTGCTGGTCCGGTGTGACTCTCTGCTTTCAGGGAAGTCAACCCCAAGACGGCGTGACACTGCCGTATCCAGGATGTGGAATAGTACCTGTGGAGTTGGGGGGGTGCCGTTGATGTGGAGCAAGACATAGCAGCAGCAGAAGAGGACTCAGCCGAGGAGGTTATGGAAGAGGATGGAGTAGGAGGAGTAGAGGAGGTCATGGCGGTGTCACCAACTCCTCTGCAGAGCCATGTATTCCATGCTTGGCAGCCATCACCAGGTTTACCCAATGCGCAGTGTAGGTGATATACCTGCCCTTACCATGCTTTGCAGACCAGGTATCCATGGTCAGATGGACCCTTGCCCCAACACTGTGTGCCAGAGATGCCATTACTTCCTTTTGCACAATCGAGTACAGGTTGGGGATTGCCTTTTGTGCAAAGAAATTTTGGCCGGGTACCTTTCACTGCGGTGTATCAATAGCTACAAATTTTTTGAACGCCTCATACTCCACCAGCTTGTATGGTAAAAGCTGGCGGGCTAAGAGTTCAGACAAGCCAGCTGTCAGTTGCCGGGCAAGGGGGTGACTTTGTGACATTGGCGTCTTACGCTCAAACATGTCCTTGACAGACACCTGACTGTGGGCAGATGAGCAGGGACTGCTCAGGGCGAGACACGGAGTGGCGGATGGTTGAGAGGGGGCAAGAAGGCCAGCAGTGGTTGACGTGGCGGAAGATGCTGGACCAGGAGGAGGATGGCGGCTTTGACTTTGTGTGCTGCTTGTACTGATGTGTTGATCCCATAGGCGTTTGTGATGTGACATCATGTGCCTTCGCAAAGAAGTTGTAACTAGGTGGGTGTTGGACTTCCCACGACTCAGTTTCTTTTCGCACAGGTTGCAAATGGCATCACTGTTGTCACAGGCAGACACACGAAACAATTGCCACACTGCTGAGCTCTGCAATGACGGCATTCTGGTGGTGGCAAAACCATCCATTGACTGGCGTGCTGTCTGGCTGACCCCGGGTTCCGATGCATGCTGTCTGACTGTGCTACTAGCTACTTTCGACGACCTCCCGCTGCTTCCAACTCGTCTCCTCCTCCTCTCTGTCTCCCCATCTGAACTTTCCTCCTGTTCTTCTTCTCTTATAGCGGGCACCCACGTGACATCCACAGACGCATCGTCATCATCAACCGCTTCACTTGTATCTGACAACTCAACAAAGGAAGCAGCACCGGGTACAACATCATCATCATCATCAGACCGTACGTCCATGTGTGTAATGCTGCCTGACTGGGACATATCCCTTTTATCTACATCCTCTGGCACTAATGTTTGTGCATCACTCATTTCTTCCAACGGATCTGTAAATAACTCTGCTGACGGATCAAGTGAAGCGGCTGTGGTGCTAGTGTTGGTGGTGGCGGCAGGCGGGCGACTGGTAACTGGAGAGGTGCCCGAAGCTAAGCTGGGGGAGGATGGTGCGTCTAGGTTCCGAGCGGAAGCTGTAGAAGATTGGGTGTCCTGTGTTAGCCAGTCAATCATGTCCTCAGAACTGTTCAAGTTCAGGGTATGTTGCCTTTTAAACTTGGGCATTATTCTAGGGCCAAAGGGAATCACAGCACCACGATCACGACGGCCCCTGCGGGGTGGCCTGCCTCTACCTGTCATTTTTTTTACTATTAGAGGTACTATGCGTGCAAGCTAATGTGACACCAGATATGAGTGTCACTGTGCACTGGCAAAAGTTGGCAGAGTAGATGCAATAGGCCTCACACACACGCCTGTAGGCAGGCAACTGATATTCAATCGATTACAGAAAAAAAAGGGTTGTTTTATTTCACTGCACACTACGGTTGAACTAGATATGAGTGTCACTGCGCACTGGCAAAAGTTGACAGACTAGATGCAATAGGCCTCACACACACGCCTGTAGGCAGGCTACTGATATTCAATCGATTACAGTAAAAAAAAGGGTTGTTTTATTTCACTGCACACTACGGTGGCACTAGATATGAGTGTCACTGTGCACTGGCAAAAGTTGGCAGACTAGATGCAATAGGCCTCACACACACGACTTTAGGCAGGCTACTGATATTCAATCAGTAAAAAAAGGGTTGTTTTATTTCACTGCACACTACGGTTGCACTAGATATGAGTGTCAGTGTGCACTGGCAAAAGTTGGCAGACTAGATGCAATAGGCCTCTTACACACACCTTTAGGCAGGCTACTGATATTCAATCGATTACAGTAAAAAAAGGGTTGTTTTATTTCACTACACACTACGGTTGCACTAGATATGAGTGTCAGTGTGCACTGGCAAAATTTGTCAGACTAGATGCAATAGGCCTCACACACACGCCTTTAGGCAGGCTACTGATATTCAATTGATTACAGTAAAAAAATGGTTGTTTTATTTCACTGCACACTACGGTTGCACTAGATATAAGTGTCACTGTGCACTGGCAAAAGTTGGCAGACTAGATGCAATAGGCCTCACACACACGCCTTTAGGCAGGCTACTGATATTTAATCGATTACAGTAAAAAAAGAGTTGTTTTATTTCACTGCACACTACGGTTGCACTAGATATGAGTGTCACTGCGCACTGGCAAATGTTGGCAGACTAGATGCAATAGGCCTCACACACACAACCATTTAGGCCGGCTACTGATATTTAATTGATTACAGTAAAAAAAGTTTTTTTTTATTTCACTGCACACTACGGTTGCACTAGATATGAGTGTCACTGTGTACTGGCAAAAGTTAGGCAGGCTGCTGATATTCAATCGATTACAGTAAAAAAGGGGTTGTTTTATTTCACTGCACACTACGGTTGCACTAGATATGAGTGTCACTGTGCACTGGCAAAAGTTGGCAGACTAGATGCAATAGGCCTCACACACACGCCTTTAGGCAGCCTACTGATATTCAATCGATTACAGTAAAAAAAGGGTTGTTTTATTTCACTGCACACTATGGTTGCACTAGATATGAGTGTCACTGTGCACTGGCAAAAGTTGGCAGACTAGATGCAATAGGCCTCACACACAAGCCGTTAGGCAGGCTACTGATATTCAATCGATTACAGTAAAAAAAGGGTTGTTTTATTTCACTGCACACCACGGTTGCACTAGATATGAGTGTCACTGTGCACTGGCAAAAGTTAGCAGACTAGATGCAACAGGCCTCACACACACGCTTTTAGGCAGGCTGCTGATATTCAATCGATTACAGTAAAAAAAGGGTTGTTTTATTTCACTGCACACTACGGTGGCACTAGATATGAGTGTCACTGCGCACTGGCAAAAGTTGGCAGACTAGATGCAATAGGCCTCACACACACGCATTTAGGCCGGCTACTGATATTTAATTGATTACAGTAAAAAAAGGGTTGTTATATTTCATTGCACACTACGGTGGCACTAGATATGAGTGTCACTGCGCACTGGCAAAAGTTGGCAGACTAGACGCAATAGGCCTCACACACACACCTTTAGGCAGGCTGCTAATATTCAATCGATTACAGTAAAAAAAAGGGTTGTTTTATTTCACTGCACACTATGGTGGCGCTAGATATGAGTGTCACTGCGCACTGGCAAAAGTTGGCACACTAGATACAATAGGCCTCACACACACGCCTTTAGGCAGGCTACTGATATTCAATTGATTACAGTAAAAAAAAGGGTTGATTTATTTCACTGCACCCTACGGTTGCACTAGATATGAGTGTCACTGTGCACTGGCAAAAGTTGGCAGACTAGATGCAATAGGCCTCACACATACGCCTTTAGGCAGGCTACTGATATTCAATCGATTACAGTAAAAAAAGGGTTGTTTTATTTCACGACACACTACGGTTGCACTAGATATGAGTGTCACTGTGCACTGGCAAAATTTGTCAGACTAGATGCAATAGGCCTCACACACACGCCTTTAGGCAGGCTACTGATATACAATTGATTACAGTAAAAAATTGGTTGTTTTATTTCACTGCACACTACGGTTGCACTAGATATAAGTGTCACTATGCACTGGCAAAAGTTGGCAGACTAGATGCAATAGGCCTCACACACACGCCTTTAGGCAGGCTACTGATATTTAATCGATTACAGTAAAAAAAGGGTTGTTTTATTTCACTGCACACTATGGTGGCACTAGATATGAGTGTCACTGTGCACTGGCAAAAGTTGGCAGACTAGATGCAATAGGCCTCACACACACGCCTGTAGGCAGGCTACTTATATTCAATCGATTACAGTAAAAAAAGGGTTGTTTTATTTCACTGCACACTACGGTGGCACTAGATATGAGTGTCACTGCGCACTGGCAAAAGTTGGCAGACTAGATGCAATAGGCCTAAAACACACGCCTGTAGGCAGGCTACTGATATTCAATCGATTACACTAAAAAAAGGTTTGTTTTATTTCACTACCTACGTTGCACTAGATATGAGTGTCACTGTGCACTGGCAAAAGTTGGCAGACTAGATGCAATAGGCCTCAAACACACGCCTTTAGGCAGGCTACTGATATTCAATCGATTACAGTAAAAAAAAAGGGTTGATTTATTTCACTGCACCCTACGGTTGCACTAGATATGAGTGTCACTGTGCACTGGCAAAAGTTGGCAGACTAGATGCAATAGGCCTCACACACACGCCTTTAGGCAGGCTGCTAATATTCAATCGATTACAGTAAAAAAAAGGGTTGTTTTATTTCACTGCACACTATGGTGGCGCTAGATATGAGTGTCACTGCGCACTGGCAAAAGTTGGCACACTAGATACAATAGGCCTCACACACACGCCTTTAGGCAGGCTACTGATATTCAATTGATTACAGTAAAAAAAAGGGTTGATTTATTTCACTGCACCCTACGGTTGCACTAGATATGAGTGTCACTGTGCACTGGCAAAAGTTGGCAGACTAGATGCAATAGGCCTCACACACACGCCTTTAGGCAGGCTACTGATATTTAATCCATTACAGTAAAAAAAGGGTTGTTTTATTTCACTGCACACTACGGTGGTACTAGATATGAGTGTCACTGCGCACTGGCAAAAGTTGGCAGACTAGATGCAATAGGCCTCACACACACGCCTGTAGGCAGGCTACTGATATTCAATCGATTACAGTAAAAAAAGGGTTGTTTTATTTCACTGCACACTACAGTGGCACTAGATATGAGTGTCACTGCGCACTGGCAAATGTTGGCAGACTAGATGCAATAGGCCTCACACACACGCCTGTAGGCATGCTACTGATATTCAATCGATTACAGAAAAAAAAGGGTTGTTTTATTTCACTGCACACGTTGCACTAGATATGAGTGTCACTGTGCACTGGCAAAAGTTGGCAGACTAGATGCAATAGGCCTCAAACACACGCCTTTAGGCAGGCTACTGATATTCAATCGATTACAGTAAAAAAAAGGGTTGATTTATTTCACTGCGCACTACGGTTGCACTAGATATGACTGTCACTGTGCACTGGCAAAAGTTGGCAGACTAGATGCAATAGGCCTCACACACGCGCCTTTAGGCAGGCTACTGATATTCAATCGATTACAGTAAAAAAAGGGTTGTTTTATTTCACTGCACACCACGGTGGCGCTAGATATGAGTGTCACTGCGCACTGGCAAAAGTTGGCACACTAGATGCAATAGGCCTCACACACATGCCTGCAGGCAGGCTACTGATATTCAATCGATTACAGTAAAAAAAGGGTTGTTTTATTTCACTGCACACCACGGTTGCACTAGATATGAGTGTCACTGTGCACTGGCAAAAGTTAGCAGACTAGATGCAATAGGCCTCACACACACGCCTTTAGGCAGGCTGCTGATATTCAATCGATTACAGTAAAAAAAGGGTTGTTTTATTTCACTGCACACTACGGTTGCACTAGATATGAGTGTCACTGTGCACTGGCAAAAGTTGGCAGACTAGATGCAATAGGCCTCACACATACGCCTTTAGGCAGGCTACTGATATTCAATCGATTACAGTAAAAAAAGGGTTGTTTTATTTCACTGCACACTACGGTGGCACTAGATATGAGTGTCACTGCGCACTGGCAAAAGTTGGCAGACTAGATGCAATAGGCCTCACACACACGCATTTAGGCCGGCTACTGATATTTAATTGATTACAGTAAAAAAAGGGTTGTTTTATTTCACTGCACACTACGGTGGCACTAGATATGAGTGTCACTGCGCACTGGCAAAAGTTGGCAGACTAGACGCAATAGGCCTCACACACACACCTTTAGGCAGGCTGCTGATATTCAATCGATTACAGTAAAAAAGGGGTTGTTTTATTTCACTGCACACTACGGTTGCACTAGATATGAGTGTCACTGTGCACTGGCAAAAGTTGGCAGACTAGATGCAATAGGCCTCACACACACGCCTTTAGGCAGCCTACTGATATTCAATCGATTACAGTAAAAAAAGGGTTGTTTTATTTCACTGCACACTATGGTTGCACTAGATATGAGTGTCACTGTGCACTGGCAAAAGTTGGCAGACTAGATGCAATAGGCCTCACACACACACCTTTAGGCAGGCTGCTGATATTCAATCGATTACAGTAAAAAAAGGGTTGTTTTATTTCACGACACACTACGGTTGCACTAGATATGAGTGTCACTGTGCACTGGCAAAAGTTGGCAGACTAGATGCAATAGGCCTCACACATATGCCTTTAGGCAGGCTACTGATATTCAATCGATTACAGTAAAAAAAGGGTTGTTTTATTTCACTGCACACTATGGTTGCACTAGATATGAGTGTCACTGTGCACTGGCAAAAGTTAGCAGACTAGATGCAAAAGGGCCTCACACACACGCCTTTAGGCAGGCTGCTGATATTCAATCGATTACAGTAAAAAAAGGGTTGTTTTATTTCACGACACACTACGGTTGCACTAGATATGAGTGTCACTGTGCACTGGCAAAAGTTGGCAGACTAGATGCAATAGGCCTCACACATATGCCTTTAGGCAGGCTACTGATATTCAATCGATTACAGTAAAAAAAGGGTTGTTTTATTTCACTGCACACTACGGTGGCACTAGATATGAGTGTCACTGCGCACTGGCAAAAGTTGGCAGACTAGATGCAATAGGCCTCACACACACGCCTGCAGGCAGGCTACTGATATTCAATCGATTACAGTAAAAAAAGGGTTGTTTTATTTCACTGCACACTACGCTGGCACTAGATATGAGTGTCACTGTGCACTGGCAAAAGTTGGCAGACTAGATGCAATAGGCCTCACACACACGCCTGTAGGCAGGCTACTGATATTCAATCGATTACAGTAAAAAAAGGGTTGTTTTATTTCACTGCACACTACGGTTGCACTAGATATGAGTGTCACTGCTCACTGGCAAAAGTTGGCAGACTAGATGCAATAGGCCTCTTACACACACCTTTAGGCAGGCTACTGATATTCAATTGATTACAGTAAAAAAAGGGTTGTTTTATTTCACGACACTACGGTTGCACTAGATATGAGTGTCACTGTGCTCTGGCAAAATTTGTCAGACTAGATGCAATAGGCCTCACACACACGCCTTTAGGCAGGCTACTGATATTCAATTGATTACAGTAAAAAAATGGTTGTTTTATTTCACTGCACACTACGGTTGAACTAGATATAAGTGTCACTGTGCACTGGCAAAAGTTGGCAGACTAGATGCAATAGGCCTCACACACACGCCTTTAGGCAGGCTACTGATATTCAATCGATTACAGTAAAAAAAAAGGGTTGATTTATTTCACTGCACCCTACGGTTGCACTAGATATGAGTGTCACTGTGCACTGGCAAAAGTTGGCAGACTAGATGCAATAGGCCTCACACACGCGCCTTTAGGCAGGCTACTGATATTCAATCGATTACAGTAAAAAAAAGGGTTGTTTTATTTCACTGCACACCACGGTGGCGCTAGATATGAGTGTCACTGCGCACTGGCAAACGTTGGCACACTAGATGCAATAGGCCTCACACACATGCCTGCAGGCAGGCTACTGATATTCAATCGATTACAGTAAAAAAAGGGTTGTTTTATTTCACTGCACACCACGGTTGCACTAGATATGAGTGTCACTGTGCACTGGCAAAAGTTAGCAGACTAGATGCAATAGGCCTCACACACACGCCTTTAGGCAGGCAACTGATATTTAATCCATTACAGAAAAAAAAGGGTTGTTTTATTTCACTGCACACTACGGTGGTACTAGATATGAGTGTCACTGCGCACTGGCAAAAGTTGGCAGACTAGATGCAATAGGCCTCACACACACGCCTGTAGGCAGGCTACTGATATTCAATCGATTACAGTAAAAAAAGGGTTGTTTTATTTCACTGCACACTACAGTGGCACTAGATATGAGTGTCACTGCGCACTGGCAAATGTTGGCAGACTAGATGCAATAGGCCTCACACACACGCCTGTAGGCATGCTACTGATATTCAATCGATTACAGAAAAAAAAGGGTTGTTTTATTTCACTGCACACGTTGCACTAGATATGAGTGTCACTGTGCACTGGCAAAAGTTGGCAGACTAGATGCAATAGGCCTCAAACACACGCCTTTAGGCAGGCTACTGATATTCAATCGATTACAGTAAAAAAAGGGTTGTTTTATTTCACTGCACACCACGGTGGCGCTAGATATGAGTGTCACTGCGCACTGGCAAAAGTTGGCACACTAGATGCAATAGGCCTCACACACATGCCTGCAGGCAGGCTACTGATATTCAATCGATTACAGTAAAAAAAGGGTTGTCTTATTTCACTGCACACTATGGTGGCACTAGATATGAGTGTCACTGTGCACTGGCAAAAGTTGGCCGACTAGATGCAATAGGCCTCACACACACGCCTGTAGGCAGGCTATTGATATTCAATCGATTACAGTAAAAAAAGGGTTGTTTTATTTCACTGCACACTATGGTTGCACTAGATATGAGTGTCACTGCTCACTGGCAAAAGTTGGCAGACTAGATGCAATAGGCCTCTTGCACACACCTTTAGGCAGGCTACTGATATTCAATCGATTACAGTAAAAAAAGGGTTGTTTTATTTCACGACACTACGGTTGCACTAGATATGAGTGTCACTGTGCACTGGCAAAATTTGTCAGACTAGATGCAATAGGCCTCACACACACGCCTTTAGATAGGCTACTGATATTCAATTGATTACAGTAAAAAAATGGTTGTTTTATTTCACTGCACACTACGGATGCACTAGATATAAGTGTCACTGTGCACTGGCAAAAGTTGGCAGACTAGATGCAATAGGCCTCACACACACGCCTTTAGGCAGGCTACTGATATTTAATCGATTACAGTAAAAAAAGGGTTGTTTTATTTCACTGCACACTATGGTGGCACTAGATATGAGTGTCACTGTGCACTGGCAAAAGTTGGCAGACTAGATGCAATAGGCCTCACACACACGCCTGTAGGCAGGCTACTTATATTCAATCGATTACAGTAAAAAAAGGGTTGTTTTATTTCACTGCACACTACGGTGGCACTAGATATGAGTGTCACTGCGCACTGGCAAAAGTTGGCAGACTAGATGCAATAGGCCTTACACACACGCCTGTAGGCAGGCTACTGATATTCAATCGATTACACTAAAAAAAGGTTTGTTTTATTTCACTACCTACGTTGCACTAGATATGAGTGTCACTGTGCACTGGCAAAAGTTGGCAGACTAGATGCAATAGGTCTCAAACACACGCCTTTAGGCAGGCTACTGATATTCAATCGATTACAGTAAAAAAAAAGGGTTGATTTATTTCACTGCACCCTACGGTTGCACTAGATATGAGTGTCACTGTGCACTGGCAAAAGTTGGCAGACTAGATGCAATAGGCCTCACACACACGCCTTTAGGCAGGCTACTAATATTCAATCGATTACAGTAAAAAAAAGGGTTGTTTTATTTCACTGCACACTATGGTGGCGCTAGATATGAGTGTCACTGCGCACTGGCAAAAGTTGGCACACTAGATACAATAGGCCTCACACACACGCCTTTAGGCAGGCTACTGATATTCAATTGATTACAGTAAAAAAAAAGGGTTGATTTATTTCACTGCACACTACAGTGGCACTAGATATGAGTGTCACTGCGCACTGGCAAATGTTGGCAGACTAGATGCAATAGGCCTCACACACACGCCTGTAGGCATGCTACTGATATTCAATCGATTACAGAAAAAAAAGGGTTGTTTAATTTCACTGCACACGTTGCACTAGATATGAGTGTCACTGTGCACTGGCAAAAGTTGGCAGACTAGATGCAATAGGCCTCAAACACACGCCTTTAGGCAGGCTACTGATATTCAATCGATTACAGTAAAAAAAAGGGTTGATTTATTTCACTGCGCACTACGGTTGCACTAGATATGACTGTCACTGTGCACTGGCAAAAGTTGGCAGACTAGATGCAATAGGCCTCACACACGCGCCTTTAGGCAGGCTACTGATATTCAATCGATTACAGTAAAAAAAGGGTTGTTTTATTTCACTGCACACCACGGTGGCGCTAGATATGAGTGTCACTGCGCACTGGCAAAAGTTGGCACACTAGATGCAATAGGCCTCACACACATGCCTGCAGGCAGGCTACTGATATTCAATCGATTACAGTAAAAAAAGGGTTGTTTTATTTCACTGCACACCACGGTTGCACTAGATATGAGTGTCACTGTGCACTGGCAAAAGTTAGCAGACTAGATGCAATAGGCCTCACACACACGCCTTTAGGCAGGCTGCTGATATTCAATCGATTACAGTAAAAAAAGGGTTGTTTTATTTCACTGCACACTACGGTTGCACTAGATATGAGTGTCACTGTGCACTGGCAAAAGTTGGCAGACTAGATGCAATATGCCTCACACATACGCCTTTAGGCAGGCTACTGATATTCAATCGATTACAGTAAAAAAAGGGTTGTTTTATTTCACTGCACACTACGGTGGCACTAGATATGAGTGTCACTGCGCACTGGCAAAAGTTGGCAGACTAGATGCAATAGGCCTCACACACACGCATTTAGGCCGGCTACTGATATTTAATTGATTACAGTAAAAAAAGGGTTGTTTTATTTCACTGCACACTACGGTGGCACTAGATATGAGTGTCACTGCGCACTGGCAAAAGTTGGCAGACTAGACGCAATAGGCCTCATACTCACACCTTTAGGCAGGCTACCGATATTCAATCGATTACAGTAAAAAAAGGGGTTGTTTTATTTCACTGCACACTACGGTTGCACTAGATATGAGTGTCACTGTGCACTGGCAAAAGTTGGCAGACTAGATGCAATAGGCCTCACACACAAGCCTTTAGGCAGGCTACTGATATTCAATCGATTACAGTAAAAAAAGGGTTGTTTTATTTCACTGCACACCACGGTTGCACTAGATATGAGTGTCACTGTGCACTGGCAAAAGTTAGCAGACTAGATGCAAAAGGGCCTCACACACACGCCTTTAGGCAGGCTGCTGATATTCAATCGATTACAGTAAAAAAAGGGTTGTTTTATTTCACGACACACTACGGTTGCACTAGATATGAGTGTCACTGTGCACTGGCAAAAGTTGGCAGACTAGATGCAATAGGCCTCACACATATGCCTTTAGGCAGGCTACTGATATTCAATCGATTACAGTAAAAAAAGGGTTGTTTTATTTCACTGCACACTACGGTGGCACTAGATATGAGTGTCACTGCGCACTGGCAAAAGTTGGCAGACTAGATGCAATAGGCCTCACACACACGCCTGCAGGCAGGCTACTGATATTCAATCGATTACAGTAAAAAAAGGGTTGTTTTATTTCACTGCACACTACGGTGGCACTAGATATGAGTGTCACTGCGCACTGGCAAAAGTTGGCAGACTAGATGCAATAGGCCTCACACACACGCCTTTAGGCAGGCTACTGATATTCAATCGATTACAGTAAAAAAAGGGTTGTTTTATTTCACTGCACACTACGGTGGCACTAGATATGAGTGTCACTGCGCACTGGCAAAAGTTGGCAGACTAGATGCAATAGGCCTCACACACACGCCTGCAGGCAGGCTACTGATATTCAATCGATTACAGTAAAAAAAGGGTTGTTTTATTTCACTGCACACTACGGTGGCACTAGATATGAGTGTCACTGCGCACTGGCAAAAGTTGGCAGACTAGATGCAATAGGCCTCACACACACGCCTGTAGGCAGGCTACTGATATTCAATCGATTACAGTAAAAAAAGGGTTGTTTTATTTCACTGCACACTACGGTTGCACTAGATATGAGTGTCACTGCTCACTGGCAAAAGTTGGCAGACTAGATGCAATAGGCCTCTTACACACACCTTTAGGCAGGCTACTGATATTCAATCGATTATAGTAAAAAAAGGGTTGTTTTATTTCACTGCACACTACGGTTGCACTAGATATGAGTGTCACTGTGCACTGGCAAAATTTGTCAGACTAAATGCAATAGGCCTCACACATACGCCTTTAGGCAGGCTACTGATATTCAATTGATTACAGTAAAAAAATGGTTGTTTTATTTCACTGCACACTACGGTTGCACTAGATATAAGTGTCACTGTGCACTGGCAAAAGTTGGCAGACTAGATGCAATAGGCCTCACACACACGCCTTTAGGCAGGCTACTGATATTCAATCGATTACAGTAAAAAAAGGGTTGTTTTATTTCACTGCACACTACTGGTGGCACTAGATATGAGTGTCACTGTGCACTGGCAAAAGTTGGCAGACTAGATGCAATAGGCCTCACACACACGCCTTTAGGCAGGCTACTGATATTCAATCGATTACAGTAAAAAAAGGGTTGTTTTATTTCACTGCACACTACGGTGGCACTAGATATGAGTGTCACTGCGCACTGGCAAAAGTTGGCAGACTAGATGCAATAGGCCTCACACACACGCCTTTAGGCAGGCTACTGATATTCAATCGATTACAGTAAAAAAAAGGGTTGTTTTATTTCACTGCACACTATGGTGGCGCTAGATATGAGTGTCACTGCGCACTGGCAAAAGTTGGCACACTAGATGCAATAGGCCTCACACACACGCCTTTAGGCAGGCTACTGATATTCAATCGATTACAGTAAAAAAAAGGGTTGATTTATTTCACTGCACACTACAGTGGCACTAGATATGAGTGTCACTGCGCACTGGCAAATGTTGGCAGACTAGATGCAATAGGCCTCACACACACGCCTGTAGGCATGCTACTGATATTCAATCGATTACAGAAAAAAAAGGGTTGTTTTATTTCACTGCACACGTTGCACTAGATATGAGTGTCACTGTGCACTGGCAAAAGTTGGCAGACTAGATGCAATAGGCCTCAAACACACGCCTTTAGGCAGGCTACTGATATTCAATCGATTACAGTAAAAAAAAGGGTTGATTTATTTCACTGCGCACTACGGTTGCACTAGATATGACTGTCACTGTGCACTGGCAAAAGTTGGCAGACTAGATGCAATAGGCCTCACACACACGCCTTTAGGCAGGCTACTGATATTCAATCGATTACAGTAAAAAAAGGGTTGTTTTATTTCACTGCACACCACGGTGGCACTAGATATGAGTGTCACTGCGCACTGGCAAAAGTTGGCAGACTAGATGCAATAGGCCTCACACACATGCCTGTAGGCAGGCTACTGATATTCAATCGATTACAGTAAAAAAAGGGTTGTTTTATTTCACTGCACACCACGGTTGCACTAGATATGAGTGTCACTGTGCACTGGCAAAAGTTGGCAGACTAGATGCAATAGGCCTCACACACACGCCTTTAGGCAGGCTAGCTGATATTCAATCGATTACAGTAAAAAAAGGGTTGTTTTATTTCACTGCACACTACGGTTGCACTAGATATGAGTGTCACTGTGCACTGGCAAAAGTTGGCAGACTAGATGCAATAGGCCTCACACACACGCCTTTAGGCAGGCTACTGATATTCAATCGATTACAGTAAAAAAAGGGTTGTTTTATTTCACTGCACACCACGGTTGCACTAGATATGAGTGTCACTGTGCACTGGCAAAAGTTAGCAGACTAGATGCAATAGGCCTCACACACACGCCTTTAGGCAGGCTACTGATATTCAATCGATTACAGTAAAAAAAGGGTTGTTTTATTTCACTGCACACTACGGTTGCACTAGATATGAGTGTCACTGTGCACTGGCAAAAGTTGGCAGACTAGATGCAATAGGCCTCACACACAAGCCTTTAGGCAGGCTACTGATATTCAATCGATTACAGTAAAAAAAGGGTTGTTTTATTTCACTGCACACTACGGTGGCACTAGATATGAGTGTCACTGCGCACTGGCAAAAGTTGGCAGACTAGATGCAATAGGCCTCACACACACGCCTTTAGGCAGGCTACTGATATTCAATCGATTACAGTAAAAAAAGGGTTGTTTTATTTCACTGCACACTACGGTGGCACTAGATATGAGTGTCACTGCGCACTGGCAAAAGTTGGCAGACTAGATGCAATAGGCCTCACACACACGCCTTTAGGCAGGCTACTGATATTCAATCGATTACAGTAAAAAAAGGGTTGTTTTATTTCACTGCACACTACGGTGGCACTAGATATGAGTGTCACTGCGCACTGGCAAAAGTTGGCAGACTAGATGCAATAGGCCTCACACACACGCCTGTAGGCAGGCTACTGATATTCAATCGATTACAGTAAAAAAAGGGTTGTTTTATTTCACTGCACACTACGGTGGCACTAGATATGAGTGTCACTGCGCACTGGCAAAAGTTGGCAGACTAGATGCAATAGGCCTCACACACACGCCTGTAGGCTGGCTACTGATATTCAATCGATTACAGTAAAAAAAGGGTTGTTTTATTTCACTGCACACTACGGTTTGCACTAGATATGAGTGTCACTGCTCACTGGCAAAAGTTGGCAGACTAGATGCAATAGGCCTCTTACACACACCTTTAGGCAGGCTACTGATATTCAATCGATTATAGTAAAAAAAAGGGTTGTTTTATTTCACGACACTACGGTTGCACTAGATATGAGTGTCACTGTGCACTGGCAAAATTTGTCAGACTAAATGCAATAGGCCTCACACACACGCCTTTAGGCAGGCTACTGATATTCAATTGATTACAGTAAAAAAATGGTTGTTTTATTTCACTGCACACTACGATTGCACTAGATATAAGTGTCACTGTGCACTGGCAAAAGTTGGCAGACTAGATGCAATAGGCCTCACACAAACGCCTCGATTACAGTAAAAAAAGGGTTGTTTTATTTCACTGCACACTATGGTTGCACTAGATATGAGTGTCACTGTGCACTGGCAAAAGTTGGCAGACTAGATGCAATAGGCCTCACACACACGCCTGTAGGCAGGCTACTTATATTCAATCGATTACAGTAAAAAAAGGGTTGTTTTATTTCACTGCACACTACGGTGCACTAGATATGAGTGTCACTGCGCACTGGAAAAAGTTGGCAGACTAGATGCAATAGGCCTTACACACACGCCTGTAGGCAGGCTACTGATATTCAATCGATTACATTAAAAAAAGGTTTGTTTTATTTCACTACCTACGTTGCACTAGATATGAGTTTCACTGTGCACTGGCAAAAGTTGGCAGACTAGATGCAATAGGCCTCAAACACACGCCTTTAGGCAGGCTACTGATATTCAATCGATTACAGTAAAAAAAAAGGGTTGATTTATTTCACTGCACCCTACGGTTGCACTAGATATGAGTGTCACTGTGCACTGGCAAAAGTTGGCAGACTAGATGCAATAGGCCTCACACACACGCCTTTAGGCAGGCTACTAATATTCAATCGATTACAGTAAAAAAAAGGGTTGTTTTATTTCACTGCACACTATGGTGGCGCTAGATATGAGTGTCACTGCGCACTGGCAAAAGTTGGCACACTAGATACAATAGGCCTCACACACACGCCTTTAGGCAGGCTACTGATATTCAATTGATTACAGTAAAAAAAAGGGTTGATTTATTTCACTGCACCCTACGGTTGCAATAGATATGAGTGTCACTGTGCACTGGCAAAAGTTGGCAGACTAGATGCAATAGGCCTCACACACACGCCTTTAGGCAGGCAACTGATATTTAATCCATTACAGAAAAAAAAGGGTTGTTTTATTTCACTGCACACTACGGTGGTACTAGATATGAGTGTCACTGCGCACTGGCAAAAGTTGGCAGACTAGATGCAATAGGCCTCACACACACGCCTGTAGGCAGGCTACTGATATTCAATCGATTACAGTAAAAAAAGGGTTGTTTTATTTCACTGCACACTACAGTGGCACTAGATATGAGTGTCACTGCGCACTGGCAAATGTTGGCAGACTAGATGCAATAGGCCTCACACACACGCCTGTAGGCATGCTACTGATATTCAATCGATTACAGAAAAAAAAAGGGTTGTTTTATTTCACTGCACACCACGGTGGCGCTAGATATGAGTGTCACTGCGCACTGGCAAAAGTTGGAGCACTAGATGCAATAGGCCTCACACACATGCCTGCAGGCAGGCTACTGATATTCAATCGATTACAGTAAAAAAAGGGTTGTCTTATTTCACTGCACACTACGGTGGCACTAGATATGAGTGTCACTGTGCACTGGCAAAAGTTGGCCGACTAGATGCAATAGGCCTCACACTCACCTATAGGCAGGCTACTGATATTCAATCGATTACAGTAAAAAAAGGGTTGTTTTATATCACTGCACACTACGGTTGCACTAGATATGAGTGTCACTGTGCACTGGCAAAAGTTGGCAGACTAGATGCAATAGGCCTCACACACACGCCTTTAGGCAGGCTACTGATATTCAATCGATTACAGTAAAAAAAGGGTTGTTTTATTTCACTGCACACTACGGTTGCACTAGATACGGGTGTCACTGCGCACTGGCAAAAGTTGCTAGACTAGATGCAAGAGGCCTCACACACACGCCCGTAGGCAGGCTACTGATATTCAATCGATTACAGTAAAAAAAGGGTTGTTTTATTTCACTGCACACTACGGTTGCACTAGATATCAGTGTCACTGCTCACTGGCAAAAGTTGGCAGACTAGATGCAATAGGCCTCTTACACACACCTTTAGGCAGGCTACTGATATTCAATCGATTACAGTAAAAAAAGGGTTGTTTTATTTCACTGCACCCTACGGTTGCACTAGATATGAGTGTCACTGTGCACTGGCAAAAGTTGGCAGAGTAGATGCAATAGGCCTTACACACACGCCTGTAGGCAGGCTACTGATATTCAATCGATTACACTAAAAAAAGGTTTGTTTTATTTCACTACCTACGTTGCACTAGATATGAGTGTCACTGTGCACTGGCAAAAGTTGGCAGACTAGATGCAATAGGTCTCAAACACACGCCTTTAGGCAGGCTACTGATATTCAATCGATTACAGTAAAAAAAAAGGGTTGATTTATTTCACTGCACCCTACGGTTGCACTAGATATGAGTGTCACTGTGCACTGGCAAAAGTTGGCAGACTAGATGCAATAGGCCTCACACACACGCCTTTAGGCAGGCTACTAATATTCAATCGATTACAGTAAAAAAAAGGGTTGTTTTATTTCACTGCACACTATGGTGGCGCTAGATATGAGTGTCACTGCGCACTGGCAAAAGTTGGCACACTAGATACAATAGGCCTCACACACACGCCTTTAGGCAGGCTACTGATATTCAATTGATTACAGTAAAAAAAAAGGGTTGATTTATTTCACTGCACACTACAGTGGCACTAGATATGAGTGTCACTGCGCACTGGCAAATGTTGGCAGACTAGATGCAATAGGCCTCACACACACGCCTGTAGGCAGGCTACTGATATTCAATCGATTACAGAAAAAAAAGGGTTGTTTAATTTCACTGCACACGTTGCACTAGATATGAGTGTCACTGTGCACTGGCAAAAGTTGGCAGACTAGATGCAATAGGCCTCAAACACACGCCTTTAGGCAGGCTACTGATATTCAATCGATTACAGTAAAAAAAAGGGTTGATTTATTTCACTGCGCACTACGGTTGCACTAGATATGACTGTCACTGTGCACTGGCAAAAGTTGGCAGACTAGATGCAATAGGCCTCACACACGCGCCTTTAGGCAGGCTACTGATATTCAATCGATTACAGTAAAAAAAAGGGTTGTTTTATTTCACTGCACACCACGGTGGCGCTAGATATGAGTGTCACTGCGCACTGGCAAAAGTTGGCACACTAGATGCAATAGGCCTCACACACATGCCTCCAGGCAGGCTACTGATATTCAATCGATTACAGTAAAAAAAGGGTTGTTTTATTTCACTGCACACCACGGTTGCACTAGATATGAGTGTCACTGTGCACTGGCAAAAGTTAGCAGACTAGATGCAATAGGCCTCACACACACGCCTTTAGGCAGGCTGCTGATATTCAATCGATTACAGTAAAAAAAGGGTTGTTTTATTTCACTGCACACTACGGTTGCACTAGATATGAGTGTCACTGTGCACTGGCAAAAGTTGGCAGACTAGATGCAATAGGCCTCACACATACGCCTTTAGGCAGGCTACTGATATTCAATCGATTACAGTAAAAAAAGGGTTGTTTTATTTCACTGCACACTACGGTGGCACTAGATATGAGTGTCACTGCGCACTGGCAAAAGTTGGCAGACTAGATGCAATAGGCCTCACACACACGCATTTAGGCCGGCTACTGATATTTAATTGATTACAGTAAAAAAAGGGTTGTTTTATTTCACTGCACACTACGGTGGCACTAGATATGAGTGTCACTGCGCACTGGCAAAAGTTGGCAGACTAGACGCAATAGGCCTCACACACACACCTTTAGGCAGGCTGCTGATATTCAATCGATTACAGTAAAAAAGGGGTTGTTTTATTTCACTGCACACTACGGTTGCACTAGATATGAGTGTCACTGTGCACTGGCAAAAGTTGGCAGACTAGATGCAATAGGCCTCACACACAAGCCTTTAGGCAGGCTACTGATATTCAATCGATTACAGTAAAAAAAGGGTTGTTTTATTTCACTGCACACCACGGTTGCACTAGATATGAGTGTCACTGTGCACTGCCAAAAGTTAGCAGACTAGATGCAAAAGGGCCTCACACACACGCCTTTAGGCAGGCTGCTGATATTCAATCGATTACAGTAAAAAAAGGGTTGTTTTATTTCACGACACACTACGGTTGCACTAGATATGAGTGTCACTGTGCACTGGCAAAAGTTGGCAGACTAGATGCAATAGGCCTCACACATATGCCTTTAGGCAGGCTACTGATATTCAATCGATTACAGTAAAAAAAGGGTTGTTTTATTTCACTGCACACTACGGTGGCACTAGATATGAGTGTCACTGCGCACTGGCAAAAGTTGGCAGACTAGATGCAATAGGCCTCACACACACGCCTGCAGGCAGGCTACTGATATTCAATCGATTACAGTAAAAAAAGGGTTGTTTTATTTCACTGCACACTACGGTGGCACTAGATATGAGTGTCACTGCGCACTGGCAAAAGTTGGCAGACTAGATGCAATAGGCCTCACACATACGCCTTTAGGCAGGCTACTGATATTCAATCGATTACAGTAAAAAAAGGGTTGTTTTATTTCACTGCACACTACGGTGGCACTAGATATGAGTGTCACTGCGCACTGGCAAAAGTTGGCAGACTAGATGCAATAGGCCTCACACACACGCCTGCAGGCAGGCTACTGATATTCAGTCGATTACAGTAAAAAAAGGGTTGTTTTATTTCACTGCACACTACGGTGGCACTAGATATGAGTGTCACTGCGCACTGGCAAAAGTTGGCAGACTAGATGCAATAGGCCTCACACACACGCCTGTAGGCTGGCTACTGATATTCAATCGATTACAGTAAAAAAAGGGTTGTTTTTATTTCACTGCACACTACGGTTGCACTAGATATGAGTGTCACTGCTCACTGGCAAAAGTTGGCAGACTAGATGCAATAGGCCTCTTACACACACCTTTAGGCAGGCTACTGATATTCAATCGATTATAGTAAAAAAAGGGTTGTTTTATTTCACGACACTACGGTTGCACTAGATATGAGTGTCACTGTGCACTGGCAAAATTTGTCAGACTAAATGCAATAGGCCTCACACACACGCCTTTAGGCAGGCTACTGATATTCAATTGATTACAGTAAAAAAATGGTTGTTTTATTTCACTGCACACTACGGTTGCACTAGATATAAGTGTCACTGTGCACTGGCAAAAGTTGGCAGACTAGATGCAATAGGCCTCACACAAACGCCTTTAGGCAGGCTACTGATATTTAATCGATTACAGTAAAAAAAGGGTTGTTTTATTTCACTGCACACTATGGTGGCACTAGATATGAGTGTCACTGTGCACTGGCAAAAGTTGGCAGACTATATGCAATAGGCCTCACACACACGCCTGTAGGCAGGCTACTTATATTCAATCGATTACAGTAAAAAAAGGGTTGTTTTATTTCACTGCACACTACGGTGGCACTAGATATGAGTGTCACTGCGCACTGGAAAAAGTTGGCAGACTAGATGCAATAGGCCTTACACACACGCCTGTAGGCAGGCTACTGATATTCAATCGATTACATTAAAAAAAGGTTTGTTTTATTTCACTACCTACGTTGCACTAGATATGAGTTTCACTGTGCACTGGCAAAAGTTGGCAGACTAGATGCAATAGGCCTCAAACACACGCCTTTAGGCAGGCTACTGATATTCAATCGATTACAGTAAAAAAAAAGGGTTGATTTATTTCACTGCACCCTACGGTTGCACTAGATATGAGTGTCACTGTGCACTGGCAAAAGTTGGCAGACTAGATGCAATAGGCCTCACACACACGCCTTTAGGCAGGCTACTAATATTCAATCGATTACAGTAAAAAAAAGGGTTGTTTTATTTCACTGCACACCACGGTGGCGCTAGATATGAGTGTCACTGCGCACTGGCAAAAGTTGGCACACTAGATACAATAGGCCTCACACACACGCCTTTAGGCAGGCTACTGATATTCAATTGATTACAGTAAAAAAAAGGGTTGATTTATTTCACTGCACCCTACGGTTGCAATAGATATGAGTGTCACTGTGCACTGGCAAAAGTTGGCAGACTAGATGCAATAGGCCTCACACACACGCCTTTAGGCAGGCAACTGATATTTAATCCATTACAGAAAAAAAAGGGTTGTTTTATTTCACTGCACACTACGGTGGCACTAGATATGAGTGTCACTGCGCACTGGCAAAAGTTGGCAGACTAGATGCAATAGGCCTCACACACACGCCTGTAGGCAGGCTACTGATATTCAATCGATTACAGTAAAAAAAGGGTTGTTTTATTTTACTGCACACTACAGTGGCACTAGATATGAGTGTCACTGCGCACTGGCAAATGTTGGCAGACTAGATGCAATAGGCCTCACACACACGCCTGTAGGCATGCTACTGATATTCAATCGATTACAGAAAAAAAAGGGTTGTTTTATTTCACTGCACACGTTGCACTAGATATGAGTGTCACTGTGCACTGGCAAAAGTTGGCAGACTAGATGCAATAGGCCTCAAACACACGCCTTTAGGCAGGCTACTGATATTCAATCGATTACAGTAAAAAAAGGGTTGTTTTATTTCACTGCACACCACGGTGGCGCTAGATATGAGTGTCACTGCGCACTGGCAAAAGTTGGAGCACTAGATGCAATAGGCCTCACACACATGCCTGCAGGCAGGCTACTGATATTCAATCGATTACAGTAAAAAAAGGGTTGTCTTATTTCACTGCACACTACGGTGGCACTAGATATGAGTGTCACTGTGCACTGGCAAAAGTTGGCCGACTAGATGCAATAGGCCTCACACACTCACCTATAGGCAGGCTACTGATATTCAATCGATTACAGTAAAAAAAGGGTTGTTTTATATCACTGCACACTACGGTTGCACTAGATATGAGTGTCACTGTGCACTGGCAAAAGTTGGCAGACTAGATGCAATAGGCCTCACACACACGCCTTTAGGCAGGCTACTGATATTCAATCGATTACAGTAAAAAAAGGGTTGTTTTATTTCACTGCACACTACGGTGGCACTAGATACGGGTGTCACTGCGCACTGGCAAAAGTTGCTAGACTAGATGCAAGAGGCCTCACACACACGCCCGTAGGCAGGCTACTGATATTCAATCGATTACAGTAAAAAAAGGGTTGTTTTATTTCACTGCACACTACGGTTGCACTAGATATCAGTGTCACTGCTCACTGGCAAAAGTTGGCAGACTAGATGCAATAGGCCTCTTACACACACCTTTAGGCAGGCTACTGATATTCAATCGATTACAGTAAAAAAAGGGTTGTTTTATTTCACTGCACACTACGGTGGCACTAGATATGAGTGTCACTGCGCACTGGCAAAAGTTGGCAGACTAGATGCAATAGGCCTCACACACACGCCTGCAGGCAGGCTACTGATATTCAATCCATTACAGTAAAAAAAGGGTTGTTTTATTTCACTGCACACTACGGTGGCACTAGATATGAGTGTCACTGCGCACTGGCAAAAGTTGGCAGACTAGATGCAATAGGCCTCACACACACGCCTGTAGGCAGGCTACTGATATTCAATCGATTACAGTAAAAAAAGGGTTGTTTTATTTCACTGCACACTATGGTTGCACTAGATATGAGTGTCACTGTGCACTGGCAAAAGTTGGCAGACTAGATGCAATAGACCTCACACACAAGCCTTTAGGCAGGCTACTGATATTCAATCGATTACAGTAAAAAAAGGGTTGTTTTATTTCACGACACACTACGGTTGCACTAGATATGAGTGTCACTGTGCACTGGCAAAAGTTGGCAGACTAGATGCAATAGGCCTCACACATATGCCTTTAGGCAGGCTACTGATATTCAGTCGATTACAGTAAAAAAAGGGTTGTTTTATTTCACTGCACACTACGGTGGCACTAGATATGAGTGTCACTGCGCACTGGCAAAAGTTGGCAGACTAGATGCAATAGGCCTCACACACACGCCTGCAGGCAGGCTACTGATATTCAATCTATTACAGTAAAAAAAGGGTTGTTTTATTTCACTGCACACTACGGTGGCAATAGATATGAGTGTCACTGCGCACTGGCAAAAGTTGGCAGACTAGATGCAATAGGCCTCACACACACGCCTGTAGGCAGGCTACTGATATTCAATCGATTACAGTAAAAAAAGGGTTGTTTTATTTCACTGCACACTACGGTTGCACTAGATATGAGTGTCACTGCTCACTGGCAAAAGTTGGCAGACTAGATGCAATAGGCCTCTTACACACACCTTTAGGCAGGCTACTGATATTCAATTGATTACAGTAAAAAAAGGGTTGTTTTATTTCACGACACTACGGTTGCACTAGATATGAGTGTCACTGTGCACTGGCAAAATTTGTCAGACTAGATGCAATAGGCCTCACACACACGCCTTTAGGCAGGCTACTGATATTCAATTGATTACAGTAAAAAAATGGTTGTTTTATTTCACTGCACACTACGGTTGCACTAGATATAAGTGTCACTGTGCACTGGCAAAAGTTGGCAGACTAGATGCAATAGGCCTCACACAAACGCCTTTAGGCAGGCTACTGATATTTAATCGATTACAGTAAAAAAAGGGTTGTTTTATTTCACTGCACACTATGGTGGCACTAGATATGAGTGTCACTGTGCACTGGCAAAAGTTGGCAGACTAGATGCAATAGGCCTCACACACACGCCTGTAGGCAGGCTACTTATATTCAATCGATTACAGTAAAAAAAGGGTTGTTTTATTTCACTGCACACTACGGTGGCACTAGATATGAGTGTCACTGCGCACTGGCAAAAGTTGGCAGACTAGATGCAATAGGCCTTACACACACGCCTGTAGGCAGGCTACTGATATTCAATCGATTACATTAAAAAAAGGTTTGTTTTATTTCACTACCTACGTTGCACTAGATATGAGTGTCACTGTGCACTGGCAAAAGTTGGCAGACTAGATGCAATAGGCCTCAAACACACGCCTTTAGGCAGGCTACTGATATTCAATCGATTACAGTAAAAAAAAAGGGTTGATTTATTTCACTGCACCCTACGGTTGCACTAGATATGAGTGTCACTGTGCACTGGCAAAAGTTGGCAGACTAGATGCAATAGGCCTCACACACACGCCTTTAGGCAGGCTACTAATATTCAATCGATTACAGTAAAAAAAAGGGTTGTTTTATTTCACTGCACTCTATGGTGGCGCTAGATATGAGTGTCACTGCGCACTGGCAAAAGTTGGCACACTAGATACAATAGGCCTCACACACACGCCTTTAGGCAGGCTACTGATATTCAATTGATTACAGTAAAAAAAAAGGATTGATTTATTTCACTGCACCCTACGGTTGCAATAGATATGAGTGTCACTGTGCACTGGCAAAAGTTGGCAGACTAGATGCAATAGGCCTCACACACACGCCTTTAGGCAGGCAACTGATATTTAATCCATTACAGAAAAAAAAGGGTTGTTTTATTTCACTGCACACTACGGTGGTACTAGATATGAGTGTCACTGCGCACTGGCAAAAGTTGGCAGACTAGATGCAATAGGCCTCACACACACGCCTGTAGGCAGGCTACTGATATTCAATCGATTACAGTAAAAAAAAGGGTTGTTTTATTTCACTGCACACTACAGTGGCACTAGATATGAGTGTCACTGCGCACTGGCAAATGTTGGCAGACTAGATGCAATAGGCCTCACACACACGCCTGTAGGCATGCTACTGATATTCAATCGATTACAGAAAAAAAAGGGTTGTTTTATTTCACTGCACACGTTGCACTAGATATGAGTGTCACTGTGCACTGGCAAAAGTTGGCAGACTAGATGCAATAGGCCTCAAACACACGCCTTTAGGCAGGCTACTGATATTCAATCGATTACAGTAAAAAAAGGGTTGTTTTATTTCACTGCACACCACGGTGGCGCTAGATATGAGTGTCACTGCGCACTGGCAAAAGTTGGCACACTAGATGCAATAGGCCTCACACACATGCCTGCAGGCAGGCTACTGATATTCAATCGATTACATTAAAAAAAGGGTTGTCTTATTTCACTGCACACTACGGTGGCACTAGATATGAGTGTCACTGTGCACTGGTAAAAGTTGGCTGACTAGATGCAATAGGCCTCACACACTCACCTATAGGCAGGCTACTGATATTCAATCGATTACAGTAAAAAAAGGGTTGTTTTATTTCACTGCACACTACGGTTGCACTAGATATGAGTGTCACTGTGCACTGGCAAAAGTTGGCAGACTAGATGCAATAGGCCTCACACACACGCCTGCAGGCAGGCTACTGATATTCAATCGATTACAGTAAAAAAAGGGTTGTTTTATTTCACTGCACACTACGGTGGCACTAGATATGAGTGTCACTGCGCACTGGCAAAAGTTGGCAGACTAGATGCAATAGGCCTCACACATACGCCTTTAGGCAGGCTACTGATATTCAATCGATTACAGTAAAAAAAGGGTTGTTTTATTTCACTGCACACTACGGTGGCACTAGATATGAGTGTCACTGCGCACTGGCAAAAGTTGGCAGACTAGATGCAATAGGCCTCACACACACGCCTGCAGGCAGGCTACTGATATTCAATCGATTACAGTAAAAAAAGGGTTGTTTTATTTCACTGCACACTACGGTGGCACTAGATATGAGTGTCACTGCGCACTGGCAAAAGTTGGCAGACTAGATGCAATAGGCCTCACACACACGCCTGTAGGCTGGCTACTGATATTCAATCGATTACAGTAAAAAAAGGGTTGTTTTATTTCACTGCACACTACGGTTGCACTAGATATGAGTGTCACTGCTCACTGGCAAAAGTTGGCAGACTAGATGCAATAGGCCTCTTACACACACCTTTAGGCAGGCTACTGATATTCAATCGATTATAGTAAAAAAAGGGTTGTTTTATTTCACGACACTACGGTTGCACTAGATATGAGTGTCACTGTGCACTGGCAAAATTTGTCAGACTAAATGCAATAGGCCTCACACACACGCCTTTAGGCAGGCTACTGATATTCAATTGATTACAGTAAAAAAATGGTTGTTTTATTTCACTGCACACTACGGTTGCACTAGATATAAGTGTCACTGTGCACTGGCAAAAGTTGGCAGACTAGATGCAATAGGCCTCACACAAACGCCTTTAGGCAGGCTACTGATATTTAATCGATTACAGTAAAAAAAGGGTTGTTTTATTTCACTGCACACTATGGTGGCACTAGATATGAGTGTCACTGTGCACTGGCAAAAGTTGGCAGACTAGATGCAATAGGCCTCACACACACGCCTGTAGGCAGGCTACTTATATTCAATCGATTACAGTAAAAAAAGGGTTGTTTTATTTCACTGCACACTACGGTGGCACTAGATATGAGTGTCACTGCGCACTGGAAAAAGTTGGCAGACTAGATGCAATAGGCCTTACACACACGCCTGTAGGCAGGCTACTGATATTCAATCGATTACATTAAAAAAAGGTTTGTTTTATTTCACTACCTACGTTGCACTAGATATGAGTTTCACTGTGCACTGGCAAAAGTTGGCAGACTAGATGCAATAGGCCTCAAACACACGCCTTTAGGCAGGCTACTGATATTCCATCGATTACAGTAAAAAAAAAGGGTTGATTTATTTCACTGCACCCTACGGTTGCACTAGATATGAGTGTCACTGCGCACTGGCAAATGTTGGCAGACTAGATGCAATAGGCCTCACACACACGCCTTTAGGCAGGCTACTAATATTCAATCGATTACAGTAAAAAAAAGGGTTGTTTTATTTCACTGCACACTATGGTGGCGCTAGATATGAGTGTCACTGCGCACTGGCAAAAGTTGGCACACTAGATCCAATAGGCCTCACACACACGCCTTTAGGCAGGCTACTGATATTCAATTGATTACAGTAAAAAAAAGGGTTGATTTATTTCACTGCACCCTACGGTTGCAATAGATATGAGTGTCACTGTGCACTGGCAAAAGTTGGCAGACTAGATGCAATAGGCCTCACACACACGCCTTTAGGCAGGCAACTGATATTTAATCCATTACAGAAAAAAAAGGGTTGTTTTATTTCACTGCACACTACGGTGGTACTAGATATGAGTGTCACTGCGCACTGGCAAAAGTTGGCAGACTAGATGCAATAGGCCTCACACACACGCCTGTAGGCAGGCTACTGATATTCAATCGATTACAGTAAAAAAAGGGTTGTTTTATTTCACTGCACACTACAGTGGCACTAGATATGAGTGTCACTGCGCACTGGCAAATGTTGGCAGACTAGATGCAATAGGCCTCACACACACGCCTGTAGGCATGCTACTGATATTCAATCGATTACAGAAAAAAAAGGGTTGTTTTATTTCACTGCACACGTTGCACTAGATATGAGTGTCACTGTGCACTGGCAAAAGTTGGCAGACTAGATGCAATAGGCCTCAAACACACGCCTTTAGGCAGGCTACTGATATTCAATCGATTACAGTAAAAAAAGGGTTGTTTTATTTCACTGCACACCACGGTGGCGCTAGATATGAGTGTCACTGCGCACTGGCAAAAGTTGGAGCACTAGATGCAATAGGCCTCACACACATGCCTGCAGGCAGGCTACTGATATTCAATCGATTACAGTAAAAAAAGGGTTGTCTTATTTCACTGCACACTACGGTGGCACTAGATATGAGTGTCACTGTGCACTGGCAAAAGTTGGCCGACTAGATGCAATAGGCCTCACACACTCACCTATAGGCAGGCTACTGATATTCAATCGATTACAGTAAAAAAAGGGTTGTTTTATATCACTGCACACTACGGTTGCACTAGATATGAGTGTCACTGTGCACTGGCAAAAGTTGGCAGACTAGATGCAATAGGCCTCACACACACGCCTTTAGGCAGGCTACTGATATTCAATCGATTACAGTAAAAAAAGGGTTGTTTTATTTCACTGCACACTACGGTGGCACTAGATACGGGTGTCACTGCGCACTGGCAAAAGTTGCTAGACTAGATGCAAGAGGCCTCACACACACGCCCGTAGGCAGGCTACTGATATTCAATCGATTACAGTAAAAAAAGGGTTGTTTTATTTCACTGCACACTACGGTTGCACTAGATATCAGTGTCACTGCTCACTGGCAAAAGTTGGCAGACTAGATGCAATAGGCCTCTTACACACACCTTTAGGCAGGCTACTGATATTCAATCGATTACAGTAAAAAAAGGGTTGTTTTATTTCACTGCACACTACGGTGGCACTAGATATGAGTGTCACTGCGCACTGGCAAAAGTTGGCAGACTAGATGCAATAGGCCTCACACACACGCCTGCAGGCAGGCTACTGATATTCAATCCATTACAGTAAAAAAAGGGTTGTTTTATTTCACTGCACACTACGGTGGCACTAGATATGAGTGTCACTGCGCACTGGCAAAAGTTGGCAGACTAGATGCAATAGGCCTCACACACACGCCTGTAGGCAGGCTACTGATATTCAATCGATTACAGTAAAAAAAGGGTTGTTTTATTTCACTGCACACTATGGTTGCACTAGATATGAGTGTCACTGTGCACTGGCAAAAGTTGGCAGACTAGATGCAATAGACCTCACACACAAGCCTTTAGGCAGGCTACTGATATTCAATCGATTACAGTAAAAAAAGGGTTGTTTTATTTCACGACACACTACGGTTGCACTAAATATGAGTGTCACTGTGCACTGGCAAAAGTTGGCAGACTAGATGCAATAGGCCTCACACATATGCCTTTAGGCAGGCTACTGATATTCAATCGATTACAGTAAAAAAAGGGTTGTTTTATTTCACTGCACACTACGGTGGCACTAGATATGAGTGTCACTGCGCACTGGCAAAAGTTGGCAGACTAGATGCAATAGGCCTCACACACACGCCTGCAGGCAGGCTACTGATATTCAATCTATTACAGTAAAAAAAGGGTTGTTTTATTTCACTGCACACTACGGTGGCAATAGATATGAGTGTCACTGCGCACTGGCAAAAGTTGGCAGACTAGATGCAATAGGCCTCACACACACGCCTGTAGGCAGGCTACTGATATTCAATCGATTACAGTAAAAAAAGGGTTGTTTTATTTCACTGCACACTACGGTTGCACTAGATATGAGTGTCACTGCTCACTGGCAAAAGTTGGCAGACTAGATGCAATAGGCCTCTTACACACACCTTTAGGCAGGCTACTGATATTCAATCGATTACAGTAAAAAAAGGGTTGTTTTATTTCACGACACTACGGTTGCACTAGATATGAGTGTCACTGTGCACTGGCAAAATTTGTCAGACTAGATGCAATAGGCCTCACACACACGCCTTTAGGCAGGCTACTGATATTCAATTGATTACAGTAAAAAAATGGTTGTTTTATTTCACTGCACACTACGGTTGCACTAGATATAAGTGTCACTGTGCACTGGCAAAAGTTGGCAGACTAGATGCAATAGGCCTTACACACACGCCTTTAGGCAGGCTACTGATATTCAATTGATTACAGTAAAAAAAAAGGATTGATTTATTTCACTGCACCCTACGGTTGCAATAGATATGAGTGTCACTGTGCACTGGCAAAAGTTGGCAGACTAGATGCAATAGGCCTCACACACACGCCTTTAGGCAGGCAACTGATATTTAATCCATTACAGAAAAAAAAGGGTTGTTTTATTTCACTGCACACTACGGTGGTACTAGATATGAGTGTCACTGCGCACTGGCAAAAGTTGGCAGACTAGATGCAATAGGCCTCACACACACGCCTGTAGGCAGGCTACTGATATTCAATCGATTACAGTAAAAAAAAGGGTTGTTTTATTTCACTGCACACTACAGTGGCACTAGATATGAGTGTCACTGCGCACTGGCAAATGTTGGCAGACTAGATGCAATAGGCCTCACACACACGCCTGTAGGCATGCTACTGATATTCAATCGATTACAGAAAAAAAAGGGTTGTTTTATTTCACTGCACACGTTGCACTAGATATGAGTGTCACTGTGCACTGGCAAAAGTTGGCAGACTAGATGCAATAGGCCTCAAACACACGCCTTTAGGCAGGCTACTGATATTCAATCGATTACAGTAAAAAAAGGGTTGTTTTATTTCACTGCACACCACGGTGGCGCTAGATATGAGTGTCACTGCGCACTGGCAAAAGTTGGCACACTAGATGCAATAGGCCTCACACACATGCCTGCAGGCAGGCTACTGATATTCAATCGATTACATTAAAAAAAGGGTTGTCTTATTTCACTGCACACTACGGTGGCACTAGATATGAGTGTCACTGTGCACTGGTAAAAGTTGGCTGACTAGATGCAATAGGCCTCACACACTCACCTATAGGCAGGCTACTGATATTCAATCGATTACAGTAAAAAAAGGGTTGTTTTATTTCACTGCACACTACGGTTGCACTAGATATGAGTGTCACTGTGCACTGGCAAAAGTTGGCAGACTAGATGCAATAGGCCTCACACACACGCCTTTAGGCAGGCTACTGATATTCAATCGATTACAGTAAAAAAAGGGTTGTTTTATTTCACTGCACACTACGGTGGCACTAGATACGGGTGTCACTGCGCACTGGCAAAAGTTGCTAGACTAGATGCAAGAGGCCTCACACACACGCCCGTAGGCAGGCTACTGATATTCAATCGATTACAGTAAAAAAAGGGTTGTTTTATTTCACTGCACACTACGGTTGCACTAGATATGAGTGTCACTGCTCACTGGCAAAAGTTGGCAGACTAGATGCAATAGGCCTCTTACACACACCTTTAGGCAGGCTACTGATATTCAATCGATTACAGTAAAAAAAGGGTTGTTTTATTTCACTGCACACTACGGTGGCACTAGATATGAGTGTCACTGCGCACTGGCAAAAGTTGGCAGACTAGATGCAATAGGCCTCACACACACGCCTGCAGGCAGGCTACTGATATTCAATCGATTACAGTAAAAAAAGGGTTGTTTTATTTCACTGCACACTACGGTGGCACTAGATATGAGTGTCACTGCGCACTGGCAAAAGTTGGCAGACTAGATGCAATAGGCCTCACACACACGCCTGTAGGCAGGCTACTGATATTCAATCGATTACAGTAAAAAAAGGGTTGTTTTATTTCACTGCACACTACGGTTGCACTAGATATGAGTGTCACTGCTCACTGGCAAAAGTTGGCAGACTAGATGCAATAGGCCTCTTACACACACCTTTAGGCAGGCTACTGATATTCAATCGATTACAGTAAAAAAAGGGTTGTTTTATTTCACGACACTACGGTTGCACTAGATATGAGTGTCACTGTGCACTGGCAAAATTTGTCAGACTAGATGCAATAGGCCTCACACACACGCCTTTAGGCAGGCTACTGATATTCAATTGATTACAGTAAAAAAATGGTTGTTTTATTTCACTGCACACTACGGTTGCACTAGATATAAGTGTCACTGTGCACTGGCAAAAGTTGGCAGACTAGATGCAATAGGCCTCACACACACGCCTTTAGGCAGGCTACTGATATTTAATCGATTACAGTAAAAAAAGGGTTGTTTTATTTCACTGCACACTATGGTGGCACTAGATATGAGTGTCACTGTGCACTGGCAAAAGTTGGCAGACTAGATGCAATAGGCCTCACACACACGCCTGTAGGCAGGATACTTATATTCAATCGATTACAGTAAAAAAAGGGTTGTTTTATTTCACTGCACACTACGGTGGCACTAGATATGAGTGTCACTGCGCACTGGCAAAAGTTGGCAGACTAGATGCAATAGGCCTTACACACACGCCTGTAAGCAGGCTACTGATATTCAATCGATTACATTAAAAAAAGGTTTGTTTTATTTCACTACCTACGTTGCACTAGATATGAGTGTCACTGTGCACTGGCAAAAGTTGGCAGACTAGATGCAATAGGCCTCAAACACACGCCTTTAGGCAGGCTACTGATATTCAATCGATTACAGTAAAAAAAAAGGGTTGATTTATTTCACTGCACCCTACGGTTGCACTAGATATGAGTGTCACTGTGCACTGGCAAAAGTTGGCAGACTAGATGCAATAGGCCTCACACACACGCCTTTAGGCAGGCTACTAATATTCAATCGATTACAGTAAAAAAAAGGGTTGTTTTATTTCACTGCACACTATGGTGGCGCTAGATATGAGTGTCACTGCGCACTGGCAAAAGTTGGCACACTAGATACAATAGGCCTCACACACACGCCTTTAGGCAGGCTACTGATATTCAATTGATTACAGTAAAAAAAAAAGGGTTGATTTATTTCACTGCACCCTACGGTTGCACTAGATATGAGTGTCACTGTGCACTGGCAAAAGTTGGCAGACTAGATGCAATAGGCCTCACACACACGCCTTTAGGCAGGCAACTGATATTTAATCCATTACAGAAAAAAAAGGGTTGTTTTATTTCACTGCACACTACGGTGGTACTAGATATGAGTGTCACTGCGCACTGGCAAAAGTTGGCAGACTAGATGCAATAGGCCTCACACACACGCCTGTAGGCAGGCTACTGATATTCAATCGATTACAGTAAAAAAAGGGTTGTTTTATTTCACTGCACACTACAGTGGCACTAGATATGAGTGTCACTGCGCACTGGTAAATGTTGGCAGACTAGATGCAATAGGCCTCACACACACGCCTGTAGGCATGCTACTGATATTCAATCGATTACAGAAAAAAAAGGGTTGTTTTATTTCACTGCACACGTTGCACTAGATATGAGTGTCACTGTGCACTGGCAAAAGTTGGCAGACTAGATGCAATAGGCCTCAAACACACGCCTTTAGGCAGGCTACTGATATTCAATCGATTACAGTAAAAAAAGGGTTGTTTTATTTCACTGCACACCACGGTGGCGCTAGATATGAGTGTCACTGCGCACTGGCAAAAGTTGGCACACTAGATGCAATAGGCCTCACACACATGCCTGCAGGCAGGCTACTGATATTCAATCGATTACAGTAAAAAAAAAGGGTTGATTTATTTCACTGCACCCTACGGTTGCACTAGATATGAGTGTCACTGTGCACTGGCAAAAGTTGGCAGACTAGATGCAATAGGCCTCACACACACGCCTTTAGGCAGGCTACTGATATTCAATCGATTAGTAAAAAAAAGGGTTGTTTTATTTCACTGCACACTATGGTGGCGCTAGATATGAGTGTCACTGCGCACTGGCAAAAGTTGGCACACTAGATACAATAGGCCTCACACACACGCCTTTAGGCAGGCTACTGATATTCAATTGATTACAGTTAAAAAAAAAGGGTTGATTTATTTCACTGCACCCTACGGTTGCACTAGATATGAGTGTCACTGTGCACTGGCAAAAGTTGGCAGACTAGATGCAATAGGCCTCAAACACACGCCTTTAGGCAGGCTACTGATATTCAATCGATTACAGTAAAAAAAAAGGGTTGATTTATTTCACTGCACCCTACGGTTGCACTAGATATGAGTGTCACTGTGCACTGGCAAAAGTTGGCAGACTAGATGCAATAGGCCTCACACACACGCCTTTAGGCAGGCTACTAATATTCAATCGATTACAGTAAAAAAAAGGGTTGTTTTATTTCACTGCACACTATGGTGGCGCTAGATATGAGTGTCACTGCGCACTGGCAAAAGTTGGCACACTAGATACAATAGGCCTCACACACACGCCTTTAGGCAGGCTACTGATATTCAATTGATTACAGTAAAAAAAAAAGGGTTGATTTATTTCACTGCACCCTACGGTTGCACTAGATATGAGTGTCACTGTGCACTGGCAAAAGTTGGCAGACTAGATGCAATAGGCCTCACACACACGCCTTTAGGCAGGCAACTGATATTTAATCCATTACAGAAAAAAAAGGGTTGTTTTATTTCACTGCACAGTACGGTGGTACTAGATATGAGTGTCACTGCGCACTGGCAAAAGTTGGCAGACTAGATGCAATAGGCCTCACACACACGCCTGTAGGCAGGCTACTGATATTCAATCGATTACAGTAAAAAAAGGGTTGTTTTATTTCACTGCACACTACAGTGGCACTAGATATGAGTGTCACTGCGCACTGGTAAATGTTGGCAGACTAGATGCAATAGGCCTCACACACACGCCTGTAGGCATGCTACTGATATTCAATCGATTACAGAAAAAAAAGGGTTGTTTTATTTCACTGCACACGTTGCACTAGATATGAGTGTCACTGTGCACTGGCAAAAGTTGGCAGACTAGATGCAATAGGCCTCAAACACACGCCTTTAGGCAGGCTACTGATATTCAATCGATTACAGTAAAAAAAGGGTTGTTTTATTTCACTGCACACTACGGTGGCGCTAGATATGAGTGTCACTGCGCACTGGCAAAAGTTGGCACACTAGATGCAATAGGCCTCACACACATGCCTGCAGGCAGGCTACTGATATTCAATCGATTACAGTAAAAAAAGGGTTGTCTTATTTCACTGCACACTACGGTGGCACTAGATATGAGTGTCACTGTGCACTGGCAAAAGTTGGCCGACTAGATGCAATAGGCCTCACACACTCACCTATAGGCAGGCTACTGATATTCAATCGATTACAGTAAAAAAAGGGTTGTTTTATTTCACTGCACACTACGGTTGCACTAGATATGAGTGTCACTGTGCACTGGCAAAAGTTGGCAGACTAGATGCAATAGGCCTCACACACACGCCTTTAGGCAGGCTACTGATATTCAATCGATTACAGTAAAAAAAGGGTTGTTTTATTTCACTGCACACTACGGTGGCACTAGATACGGGTGTCACTGCGCACTGGCAAAAGTTGCTAGACTAGATGCAAGAGGCCTCACACACACGCCCGTAGGCAGGCTACTGATATTCAATCGATTACAGTAAAAAAAGGGTTGTTTTATTTCACTGCACACTACGGTTGCACTAGATATGAGTGTCACTGCGCACTGGCAAAAGTTGGCAGACTAGATGCAATAGGCCACACACACACGCTAGCAGGCAGGCATATGCAATTAGATTACACAGTAAAAAAATAAAAATAAAATAAAAAGGGCTTTTTGGGTTGCTGTCCTTGCAGCAGATATCAAAGGAGTCCTTCAGGTGTGTAGTTAAAGCTAAATACACAGTCTGGCTATCTATTTCCCTATTAAATCAGCAGAAAAAAAAAATAAAATAAAATAAATGATGTTCTAGCCCTAAAAAGGGCTTTTTGGGTTGCTATCCTTGCAGAAGATATCAAAGGAGTCCTTCAGGTGTGTAGTTAAAGCTAAATACACAGCCTGGCTATCTATTTCCCTGTTAAATCAACAGCAGGTAGAATATATCTCCTCTCTCAACGAATGCAGCTACAGAATCATTCTAAAATGGAGGCTGTCATACAGATGGAAGGCTCTGGAAGGGAGTGTATGCTGTTGATTGGCTGGAATGTGTCTGCTGACTGTAAGGTGCAGGGTCAAAGTTTCCTCAATGATAAAGAATAGGGGGCGGACCGAAAAGCGCATATGTTCTCTGTTTGTTGCGAAAAAACCTCCTACTAACCTCCTCTGGCAAGACTTAAACACCACAGGGGGTTAATTTGCAAGCTATTGTTTAGCTCAGCGTACTTTAATCCTCCTGATAGGCTCTGCTTCATGGTTGGGGGTGACAAAATAATGGTAAACAATAATTTCTGCAGGCAGGATGTCTGAGTGGAGGCTCTTCATGCAGTAAGTGGCCAGGAGCAGTGAGAAAATATAGTCACACTCTCGACATGATGTGCTGGACACAATAATGGCAGAAACAGGAACAAGTATTTGTCTTCTGCCCTTATCCTTGTAAAGCCCCTTGAGGTTAGTGGTCCCATTGGCCACTGGCCTCAATGGTCAGTGGCTCACCCAAAGGACCTCATTTTGTCCCTGAAAGGCCATTCTTGGTGGGGCTCAGGGGTGTTCCACCCTGGCCACAAAATGTGGATCATGGCAGCCAGCTGGATAAATCCCAATGCTTCTGGAGACCACCTGTTTTTGAGATCCACAACATTACTTAGTATGGATTTTCATTTGGCGCACTAACATTATGCACTGATTGAATGAAGTACATTTGTATCTTTAAACTCACATATATCTCAACGTATCTATATATGTGTGCCTTAGGGAATAACCCCCTAAAAGACTATTATTTTTTATTTAGTTAGTTGCATATCCAGATCTACATAATTTCCTCTTTCAGTAAGTAAATTGTCTTTTTATATGGGACCATTAAAAATTGAATTTTGCAATCCTCTTGTGATCAGTGCTTTGGTACTTCAGTATGACAGCAATATAATTTTCTGCTCTTGGTGACTCTGAATCCAGTTAATTCCTATTCTGATAACAATTTCTAAGCTATTTGAAAATAAAGCTGGTGTATAAAATAGATTGCAAAAAAAAAAATTCAAAACCAATGTATATCACAAGTGGTCAAGTGTACTTTGAACATAGATACAAGGAACGGAAGCAGAAGAAATGTCAGAGGAACACAGAAGCGGCTTGAGGGCATACAATAGAGAAGCTTGTTCCTGAAAGCAATAAATGAGGGGAAAACATCTTACAAATGGATACTGTTCAATAGCAATCAATTTGTAGCAGATAATTTGTATTAAAAATAACTTTAAAATGAAAAAAGAGAAAATCCCCAAAATAACCAGTGGAAACATGTATTCCCAATAGAACACAAGTTACTGCAAGTAAAGGATTTGGAGCAGTGTGTGGACATAATCCTAGTGTGGCTGCATCAAAATAGTGCTCTAGCAAGGTGCAAAATTTAAAAAATAAAAAAAAATGACTGTATGGCAGGTTACATATAAATTGTTACATGTGGTGTTATAATTTTCATTGTTGTGCAGCATTCCAAAAACTTTAATTTCATCAGACAAGGCACATTGTCATTTGCCTTGTTTACGGTCAGGGATTTTAATAAAACAATTTAAAATGTAACTTGTTTTTTTATTCGTCGGTCAACCTAGAAAATAATATTCCCCTTTTAAATTCCAGCCTCGTAGATACGAGGCTTCTACTTAAACCCTACGTGCTGCAAATTTATAAAAGTTATGACGCTATTAAATTAGCCCTGCTGCGAGCAACGTGTGAGCTACGCAGCTGGACCGTCTGTATCAACACAGAGAAAATGTACATGAGGAGTGACAGCCTGCAAGACGATCTCGCAGGCTCCCACACCTCATCAATTGCTGCGGGGGTCCTGAACGGGACCTCTGCGGCAGTCCCACACATAAGCCCTGCCATGGGGGGTACTCCAACTACCGATAGGGACCCCTGCAGCATGGTGATGTGTTTAGGGAGCAGGGAGGAGCATCACACGGCTGTCTTGGGCTGTTCCGTGCCAGCACGTATGGGATTTAGGATCCCTTGCTGGCACTTTTTTGTGCCCGTAGGGATTCTTTCGAGGTGCGAAATTCCCATCATAGATTTAAGGCTGCGTGTTACTACGTAGCTCTCTTGGCTCTCTTATTCTCGGCCATTTTTCTGAGTCATCTCGCAAAGCAGGCTGTGAGGGACGTATTGGGGAATTGGTCCTCGCAAACAGCAAAAAACTTTTGCGAAGACTGAGGGAACTACGAGCGCTAATTTAATGAGGGCCTAAATACTGAAAATCTAAATCTGTGTCCTTTTAGACTCTTGCTATGAGAGAATTGCCTGTGTAAAATTTTGCTCTTACCATAAGTACTGTATTGGTGTAAATATCCTAATGATTGATTTGTATTTGAGAGATTTCCATAGTGCAGCCACATTTATACAGGCAAAGAAACACATAGAACAATGGCAACAAACATTATGGGGTGATTATCTAGTTTATGTAATTTACTGGCACAGTCAGTCAACTCAAGGTGATTGAAAATAATAAAAAGTGTTGAAAAGTGTTTTTCAACAATCCATCTCTATCAATGAATTTAAATGGCTTTTTTTCTTACTTAAAAATGCTATCAAGCTTAATGTTTTATGCACTTTCAATTACACCATATATTGGTAGGAAAGAGAAGACAATTTGAAAGGTAGTATCTGGAAGGAAGATTCATTAAAGGGTATAGTTTTTTTTGTTGTTTTTTTTCCATATTTTTTATTTTTATTTTCAATATACAAAATTACTGTAAAAACAATACATCAAGTATTCTACATTCATCCATACAGTCTACACATAATACATACAAATAAATACGATGGAAGAATGCTACATCGACAACACAGATTACCTAACTACTGCAGAAGATTACCACAGTATTCTTTTATCATATATAGATCCCATTTTAACCACTTATTTTTATCCTTTAAAAACTCTTTGGCTGTTATCTGGGCAAAATCTCTTTCCAACAGTCTATTCCTTTGGAGGACCGTTACAATGGACCTCCATATCGGGATTTTGCCATCTTTCCAGTTCATGGAAACCACCATTAGTACATTAATAATTAATGGTTTACTAATGGGATCAAAACCCTGAGGAAAGATATTAAATAAAACCAATTCAGGTGTCAGCCCAATGTTAAAATTACAGATATTCGACAAATTGAAGATACAGTCTCTCCATAATGATGGAATTTTTGTTCACAACCACATCAGATGGGCCTGGGTTCCCTCCATGCCACATGCCCACCAGCATTCAACCGAGTTGCGTCTAAATCATGTGACATAATGGGGACCCAGTACCACCTCTGCAGTATCTTAAAATGTATTTCCCGAAAGGGAACACAAAGTAGGTTTTTATATATAATAGACAAAGCCCCTCTCCATTGTTCCATTTCTAAAGAAAAACCCAAATCGGACTCCTATTCCTGCATAGCAGTCAATTTACCAAAGGGAAAAATAGAATCCAAAATATTACAACAGTTCGAAATAATAAAAAAAATAATCAACTTCAATTTATGCTCAAAGTTTGTTAATTCTCTCCGGGAAACTTGATTCCCTTAATTACCTCTGTTTTCAAAGAGATATAATGAAGCCATAGCTGTGGCGGGAAGCCATTATCTCTGACTATATCCCTAAATGTTTTTAGCATATAATCAGCAAAAAGATCTTGAATACATAGAAGATTCCATTTTCCCACTTGATTTGGGATCCTTGAGGGTTATAATGTCCCAATAGAGAAATTGGGGTTACTGGCGACAGAAAAATAATTAGCCTAAATTTCTTATTTATTACAAACCATTTTTTTAGACAATACGAAACAACCACTGGGAGGCCTTTTAGTCTTTTCTTTTCCTCTGGTTTATTACATATCACTTTAACCAAGTCCATTTTCTTAGCAATGGTATTTTCTATCTCTACAGATTTCAATTTCTCATTATCCTGGACAAGTCTTAAAATGTTACTGCTTCGTAATAGCTTCTCAGGCATGGACTACCTTTATCATACGTCCTTCTCAAGATCTCCGTTTGTTAATAAACTTGTGCAACAGTAAAAAAAAGTAAAACTTTGGGTGTTAAAAGTGGGATGCACCTCATCAGAATGTTCGTAATTATAAACATTTTAACATCAGTAATCCTACCTAACCAGGACCAATTTAATGTTCCCCAGTTACACAAAGACAGTCTAAGTTTGGCCAATAATAGTTCGTAATTTAGACTAACTAATCGATTTACATCAGCTACAAAGTGTATGACCACTTGCGTAATCGATTTGCTTCTCCAATTAAAATTGTACCTAGATTTTGATTCCATTTGTGTTAACTTATCTAGATTCAAAGTTATTGTTTGTGTTTTATTATGATTAATCTTATAATATGAAACCTCTCCGTATTGCTGGATTATTTCTATCACACTACTAATAGACGTATGTGGATCAGTAATAGTAAATATAACATAAGAAAAGAGTAATTTTAGTATTTATTTCTTTAATTAATACCCCTTTGATTTTCGATTAATATATAATTCTTTCCACAAGAGGCTCAGTAATTAGGGGAAAAATAAGGGGAGATAGAGGACAGCCTTGTCAAGTCCCATTACCAATCATAAAGTTGTCCGTTTCAAAGCCAGGGCCAACAACAAAAGCTGAAGTATTAGAATACTGGGCCATTATGGCCCTGATCACTCCAGGGCCAAAACCAAACTTTTGCATCATTAAAACTAGGAAGTCACGATTCACCCGATTAAATGCTTTCTCCGCATCAACTGCTAAAGCTAACATAGGGTTATTTATAGTTTTGCAATAATCTAAAACATTGATTAGTTTATGCATATCATCAGCCCTTGTTTGGACTTTATAAAGCCTGATTGATCAAAGTTCATAAGATCTTTCATAATCAAATTCAACCTAGTAGCCAAAATTCTGACGTAGACTTTAATATCCAAATTTAGGAGTGATATTCACCTGTAACTAGCACAATCCTCAATGGGTTTACCCTCCTTGTGAATTGTTTTAATAGATGCCTGTAACATCTCTTGAGGCGCAATATCACCCTCTTTGATTTGATTAAATGTATCCTTAAGAAGCCTATTTACTTATAGTCTTATATGTCTTATAAAAGCAACCACCTAACCCATCCGGGCCTGAGGACTTATTTAGTTTGAGTGAACTAATTCCCTCATCAAGTTCGACCAGGGAAATTTCCTCCGCTAATTTTTCTCTTTGCATTTCAGAGATTTTAGGTAAGTTTACTGTCTGTAAAAAGTTGGAAATCGAAGGTTTAGACACCTCCTTTTTTAATTCTAAATTGTACAAACCTTCATAAAATTTATGAAACACTTTCCCAATTTCAGCCGGAGTATTTTGGGAAATCCCCTCCCTCTCTACTATCCACAAGATCCTTTGTGGGCTAATTTTATTCCTAAAATTATTGGCTAAGATTTTATTTGCTTTATTACTGAGATGATATTGCTTTTGTTGTGTCTCCCATATGGTATTATCAACTTTTAATTGCCATATTTTCTTAATTTTATTCTGTAAACTTTCTATTTTATCTAGCTTCTCTCTATCGGGGGCCAATTTTTTTGCCAAAAAACACTTTCTAAGCTCAATAAACAAATCTCTGAGTGACTTGCCTCTTTCTTTTCTCCTCTTAATACTCAAGGCTAACATAAAACCTCTCAGATAGGCTTTCAGTTCGTTTCTTCTGGATGGAGAGTGTGCCATGCGTCATACAGATTATATTTAAGCAATGTTGCCTGAAACCTATGTGGAGTAGAAGACACTTCTTTTAAAGCCCCCATTGGATCCTTAGCCTTATGATCCAGGTCCCTGTCATAATAAAAGATTAGCCTTTTTTATCCTAAGAATGATTTTTATCATCCTATTTAGGAAACAATTCTGATTTTGATTTGGAGCATAAAGATTTGCAATAGTATACATTAGGCTATTAATTGTACCAATCCAAACTGCAAACCTACCCTTCTCATCTACTTGTATAAAATCCTCCTGAACTGAATTTGTTTTTTTATCAGAATAGCGTACCTCTCGACTTTTTCCTAAACCTGGATACTGTACAAAGATCAAATAATGATTGCTCATAAATTTATACTCTGTATTAACTGACCAATGTGTTTCTTGAACACATATAATATCCAGGTTCTCTAACTGAAAAAACTTAGATAAAACACCTCTCCTATAGGGGGAATTTAACCCTCTTACATTTAATGTAATTATTTTAATAGGCTTCTCCATTTAAAATTTGTAAAAATACTCTTAAAACAGAAGATGACTGTTTCAAAACTACCTTCCTAGAAACATCAAGAAACACATGTCTTGTATAACTCTTCCGTATATGCAATTCTTCCTCAACCATAACCCACTTACAAACAACAAACACAAAAACATCCCAGCGGGATTCTAATCCTCTAGACGGTCGAACAATGCTAAAAAACGTTATTGTTAGATATAGCTCTGGACAGTAAGAGAGCCACTGACCAGAGCCTCAGAGCAATCCTAGACCACATAATATCAACTTTTACTGAATCAAAAACATATTTTATCCTATTTACTTAAATACCACCATGCACTTTAAAGACAGAAAGAAATAACTCCTCAAAATCCCAGCCTAGGTTCTCGTCTTAACCCATTTGGTTCGGTTAATCTCTTTGGGGTGTTCTCCTTCATCCCAGGTACATTACATTTTTTCTTTTAATAAAAACTGTTTGGCCTTTAACATAGAATTAATAACTATTTTATGACCATCTTTAAACAGTATGGATTTGGCCAGATAGCCCCAAATGTAATACAGCTTTTCTTCCTTGAGCACTTTTGTAAACTGTCTAAAGCTTCTCCTCTTTTGTAGCAGTTCTGTAGAAAGATCCACAAAAAAGGAGACTTGTTCAAATGGCGAAGGGAAGTTACTTAGATCTCTACTATCGGACAATTTTTTTTGCTTATATGAATAATTCTGGAGTGTTACAATGATGTCTCGAGGCACATCTCTATGTAAATTTTGTGGTAATGGAATTCTGTACAACATCTCAATTTGACTATTTTCATCCCCAATAGGGTAACCCATGGAGGTGAAAAGTTTTGATACATGATCATGCAGGTCCTTAGCCTCTACACTTTCTGGAATCCCCCTTAACCTTAAGTTGTTCTTTATGAGCTGGACCGTCTGTATCAACAGAATTTGTTCTTTATGCGGCTGTCAACCAATTTGATTTGTTTATATTTCATATGCTTCACCTCCTCCTCTAAATTTTTAACCCAGGATTTCAATTTCTGATTTTCTTGCCAAATTTCTTCATTCCTCTTTTCAACCTCTATACACCTTATACCTATTGCCACCATAGCTTTGGCGTATTTCGCCATTTCACTTGCATTCTGGTTATGTAATGAAATCTGAAATTCACTCAACAAGTTCTTTAAGAGTGAAACTGTCAATACTTCCTCACCCTCTTATAGTTACATAGTTACATAGTTACATAGTTACATAGTATTTAAGGTTGAAAAAAGGCTTTCAGTCGATCAAGTTCAACCTTTTAAGATCTCCTCTGATCTGCAATATGCGGATTAATTATTAATCAATTATTTATTTATTTATTTTTAATTTTATTTTTAATTATTAATTAATCCAGAGGAAGGAAAACAGAAAAAAAAAATAAAGCAAGACTTAGCACTGTAGAGCAATAGAAGTTCCTACCACATTAAAATCTCTAACAGGGGCACCTGAAGTGCACCTAATGTTTTTTAGCATTTTTCTCTCTAAAATATTTTTTGCAACTAAAGCGATTTGTATCCCGGCTAAATTTCAACATTTGACTTTCTTAGGTATGTAGGGTGAACTTATATCAATAGGTTTTTTTTCATATGAAAATATTTAAACTCATCATTCCAAAATCTCAGCATAGTAATTGTATACTGTGAATTGTTTGATTATGGTATGCTAAATTTAGAAAATTACTTTGACAAATGTGTTTGACACATTTTTTTAATGCCACATATATAGTAAGAGGAGGAGTGGTGACTGGGGACTTTCCAAGTTGGTGGGGTGGAAGACAGAGACCTGGCCCCTCCCTTTACATTGACTCTACCCTGTTACCTGTATAGGCCATGCCCAGGGACACAGACTGCACCATCTTAGCTGATTTTTTTTTTCTGTCACTTTACTTACTTACTATCTTGATGAGGGTGAGATGGAGCTGGTTCTGCTCACTATTCTTATGTTGGAAAGTTTTGCCATTTTCTTGATGTCATGAAATAATTAAATAGAAAACATAATATACATGTTAGATTAGGACATGTGGCAGCTCGTAGAAATAGACAAAAGTGCTCCCAAAGAGAGAGACAAGGCTAGAGAAAGAGAGGGGGGTGAGAGAGAGAGGGACAGTTAGATATATTGGATGCCTAGAGTAGTGAGAGAATGATAGGCAGGGATAGAGAGAGAGAGACAGAGGAGGGTACAGAGAGAGAGGGGGATAGTTAGATATATTGGATGCCTCTTCTTCTATCCCTCTCTCTCCCTCTATCCATCTCTCCTTCTATTCATCTCTCTATTCCTCTCTACTCTCCCATATATCCCCCTACCACTCTATCCCTTCCACTCTCTATCTATCCCTCTGAACTCAGGTATTTTACGACTGATCCAATAATGATACAAGTAGATACTATAATAGCGGCAAATATACTGAAAATGAGTAAAACTACATAAATAAATAAGTAGTTAAATGTGCAAATAGATTAATTAAACAAATTGAAACTAAACAGCACATGGGAGGAACATCTTGTACCTACAGAAAGATAGGGTGACAATTCACCAACAACAGACCAGAACAAGAAAGTTGCACCCAAGTTGGTTCTGCATGACAGTACTATTTTGTTTCTCCCTCCATTTTAAACATAATTTAAATAGCATGTGGGAGAAGCATCTCAAACCTCCCACATACTATTTACGCTATCTTTAAAAAAATACATTTGAATAAATATATGTGTTTTTTTTTTATATTTATTCAGCTTATATGCTGCCTGTACATAATTAATATTACATTGCAAAAAAATCATACTTGAGTGGTTAATTAAGCATGTATTTCTAATTCTGCTCCTTCAGCTAGGGGCGTAGGAGCCAAAAACATTCTGGGGGGGGGGGGGATAAAGTTTAAAGAGAGTTTCAGTATTAAAGGCTTCTGAGCTTGGATATAGAGCTTTTCAAAGGTAGAGATAGCTAGAGAGTACACGCAACGGTCTCATGATTTATCGGATATCCCCGCCAATCTCTGTGGGCTATTCAAAATAGTCTAGCATTTACTGAGGAAGCTCCAGTGACATTTTTTTTTTAAACTTAGTTCACTCAGATGTTTTATTAAGGGGCACAGAATGGATACATGCAAAAGATGGATAGGAAGATAGATAGATAGATAGATAGAAAGATAGATAGATAGATAGATAGATAGATAGATAGATAGATAGATAGATAGATAGATAGATAGATAAGACAGAGAGAGTATTTAGCTTGAAGCAAAGACCAGGATGGATTATGCATAATGGTATTGGTAAGTCTTTGTGGACATATTTGAATGTCCTTACCCAAGTTCCCAGAATGCAGTTGAATAGATATATTTTTGGGAATTCTGAGCATGAAATAATTTTTTACATTTATTTTAGACATTCAAATGTGAACATGTATGTACTATTTATTTACCGTACTACGTTGGAGGGATTACCGTATATATATATATATATATATATATATATATATATATACACATGTTATATATATCTTACACATACAATAGGAGATCTCCCCCAAAAGTAATTATACCCTCTCGTTATATATACACATATGGACATAGAGAGACACTAAGACACAGGGCTCCTTGTGGATCGCTACCGTGTCATAGTGAAGGGGCTTGTTACCTCAATGAAGCTGTGAGCTTTATCATGAAAGGTTACCCAAGATGGGCTGATCATTTTAGAGAGGTCAGACAAAACACAGTCCACTGGAGTAAGAACTGGCAACCCACTCCAGTACTTTTGACATGAAAACCACATGGCTAAGCACAACCAGAGACCCAGACAAATGTACCTGGTGTGCTACATCCATGTCGTCACTGAGATTCAGACACGACTGAAGGACAGAACAACAATAACAAGACACAGGGAGATTAATTTTGACAAACAGGTCAAAAGCCAGAGTATTGAGAAAGCTGAAGCTCTGCATGCAGCTCCCTCTGAGCCAGGAGTTGATTTTTTTCAATACATTTTATTCAGATTGTCAGGATTGCACCAATGTGTTCAGTTCCTATGCCCATGAATGCACACACACTGCTTCAATAAATTAAAATGTTTTTTTTTTTAATTTATATAAACTATATACTCATAAATGTTAACAAAATGTAGATTTTTTTGCACTAAATACAAACCATTTTTTCAGGATCAAATTAAAAGCAAACTATGATCACAAAACTACTAGGCTTCACTTTGAAGTTACCCCTATCTATATATCTATCTATCTATCTATCTATCTATCTATCTATCTATCTATCTAGATGCAGGGTGGCTGGGGGAAGAGAAAGAGTACAAGACATGATCACTAATTACCGAATACAGTAGATGAATAAATCCACTATATAAGAAATTTCAACACATTCTTAGTTATTAAAACTAATTTATTTTCTTCAATAGCTAATTTTAAACACTGTTTGTTGTTGGTGCATCTACCAGCTAACACTATCTTGTGGTCTGCAGATAAAGGATAGTAGTGACAACATGGGGTCGGTCATTGCATGGGGAAAAACATTTTATGTAGGGCTGGTCAGTGGCAACGCTAGAGCTGTACATTACCCTGCAAAGCTTAATTGAATTATTTTGCTTACATTTAGGCACAGCTAAAGTTCATTTAGGCTATGCCGGTAGGGTTGGATTCAGAGCTTACTGGAAGGGGCAGTGGTGTGCGGCTTAATGGCCAGGATTACGGCACAGTTCTAAGTTGATCAGAAACTTGGGCTTCCTTGAATTATTCCCCATCATTGTGGCAATCTACATATGGGGTGACAACTTGAAGGACCAGTATGTTATATTTCCTAGTGACAATATGGGCACTGTCCTGTTGGTCAACAAACTGACATCCTCCTAGAACAGCTGTTGGTGAAATGGTTTGGAATATGTGGGATGAAGTGGGAGTTTGTTGTTAGGGAGGTAGTGCAGTTCATGCAGGGAGTAATGATTTAGGAAGCATGTCATTAAAGGCAATCATTACAACTTTGGCAATACTTTGCTCTAGCCATGAAACATAGCATAGCTAAAAACTGGAAAACTTACACATTAATTTTAAGGTAATTTTAAAATCAATTATATTTTGATCAATGAAAAATTGACTCATGTTGAATAAAATACATACCCTCTTTCTCAAAACCTTGACTCCTTGGTTTAGCTTCAATCATAGTATATCGTTATAATAATATGACCATGAGAGACTGCTGGTGCCTATAGAGGGGTTGATGAGGCTGGAGGGACTGGGACTGACATGCCAACATGAATGCAGTCTAATTCTAAGCTTTTTCAGATGGCACACTTCCACAGACTGCATGGATCCAAGGCCAGTCATACATGTACTGGGCACATAGAACAGCTCTGCAAAAAGATGGCGATACACATCTGGGTTTCATCAAAAAATTAGTTGTTAGTAAAATGGTTTGGAATATGTGGGATTAAATGGGAGTGTGTTGTTAGGGAAGTGGTGCAGTATATTAATTATTCATGCGGGGGGTAATGATTTGGGAAGCATGCCGTTAAAGGCACTTATTACAAAGATGAAATGGGATCTGGAAAGGTTGCACCTTTTGTTCTCTAAAATCCATATTATATGGTCGGAGATTGTGCACCGTATTACATGGCGTTCTCACATTCTTCCTACTATCAAATATAATAGTTGTCATCTTGCTAGTTTGTCCGTCACACCATGCTAAAAGTTAGGGCTTTGTGAATGCGCTTATCATGAGGCTCGCACCACTTTGCTGCAATGAGGAGCCCAGCACGACTTTTTGCAAGAAATATAGGCCTTGCAGGGTCCCTCTAAGGGTCATCTGGCCAGACAGGTTTATTATTTTGATGAGGAAGCTCCGCCGATGGAGGATGGACATGGATTGAGGGTGCCCAAGGAGAGGCTCGCAAACACTGCCGAAGCACATAGCACTTTGGCGCTGACAACCTTCACGGCAAAAAAAAATGCATGCACGTAACTCTGAAAACCAACAAATAACGACAATGAATTAAACAAATTAACTTACAAACTCACAAACAGCACAGGGGGAGTGAAGCTTGTGAGTGAAGTTGGAAGCTCATTTTAGGCTTATTTGACGTTTTTCAGAGATCAATAATCGGATAAGCAAGGAAAAAACGGCTGCTGAAAAAATAAATTTTTTATCAAACAGGATCAAAACGAGGCTTAAGTCAGTAACACTTAGCAGAACAACGAGGCACACAGGACTTTGAAAATGCACAATGCCAAAGCCGGTAACACCTAGCAGTACATTGCAAGGCACACAGGACTTTGGAAATACATGAAGCAGAAGCCAGTTACACAGCAGAACAACGCGAGGCACGCCGGACTTTGAAAATAAAAGCAATGGCACTCATCGCGAGCCAACCAAAACTTAAACAGAGACACAGATGAGAAAGGCACAGGGGAGGGAAAGGGGGGAGAGCGTAGAAAGAGACACAGGGCTGAGAGACAAAGGAAAAGAGACACAGGGAAGGGAAATAAGGAAAAACAAAAGACACAGGGCAGGGAGAGGGGGAGGGAGAGAGGGTGAAACAGACACATGGAAGGGAGAGGGGGAAACAGACACAGGGGTCAGAGAGTGGGGTGAGGTTCGCAATGAGTGCCAAAGGCACAAAAGTGGCGGATTGGACAATGTCTGCAATTAACGCTCCTTGCAGGGCTTGCAATGAGCGCCGAAGGTGCTCATTGCGAGGCCATAAACTACACGGGGGGAGAGGCTCGCAATGTGCGCCGAAGGTGCTCAGAGGGGCCAGAGCCTCGATTGGGTGGCAAACAGCATGGCCAGGATTAAAATTGTATTGCCGTCATTTTTGACGGGCAAGTCGCTAGTATTAAATAAATGCAGGAGGAAAGTCAATAAGACGATGGCTAGCTACATTAAAGCAATGGGTGGAACGTCATTACGATACACTGATTTAAAAGGGGAGGATGCATTAGCATTTTATAAAAAGGATGGGGTTCACTTCAATGAATATGGGTCAAATTTCTTTATCTTGGCATTCAAATTAACCATTTGTTTAGTCTTGGGTGGCTGGGTTTGCCATTAGTCTTTGGTACTTGTCAATTGTTACAGTTGCAACCTTATTAAAATATAATTAATAGATTACAGTTGCCACCTTATTAAAATGTGTTATTACAGTTGCCACACAACTCTTTGTTATATGGTTAAGAGCACTTTTATTGGTGCTTTTATAAGATGATATGGAGAGTGCTAATGGGTAAAAAAATTATATATCAAGGCACCTCTTGATATTTTTGTGTGTTCTTGTTTATAATAAACAGAGCTGTGGTCTTTTTACCCCCATACCTTGTGTCCAGTATTTATTGGTCTGTTTTCAAATACAGGAGATCCGTATTGACAATGCTTAGGTCATGTAATCTTCATGCTTTTACTCAATTAGAGCAATACAATTCCACTTTTTTTAAGTTAATATTTAACTTTTATGGTATCTTAAACATGGAATCAGATTGCCAGAACAGCAAGAAATATTCGCACTAAAACAAATTATAAAATATATTATACTTTTTATATATACAGAATCCCAATAGTAAAGTACAGACCATACATCACTAACACATTATAGAGAATGTAAATATTTGGGTATTATGTCCATTCATATAAGTAAGGCATGCATTAAAATTCATAGATTCTGGACAACAGTACATGAAAAGATAAATGTAAGTTTATGAATTAGTTAGACATAGTAATAGTGCTACTAAATGGACCATTGAGCGATATATGGAGAGATTGACAAAAAACAATTATACAAATATATTACCAGCAGCCAAAATTATTATAGTGGCTCACTGGCTGCAAAAAAATAAATCACCAAGCATGAACTGACTAGAAAAACCTTCTTGGCAAATATTCTGAATGGAGACAATTTCTTATGCTATGTTGCAGCAGGAAGTCACATTTTACAGTATTTGAAAACCATGGGCAGAGTATAATTTTAGATTTCGCAACATGATAGTAATCTTCCTCTTTTTATATATATACAGAATCCCAATAGTAAAGTACAGACCATACATCACTAACACATTATAGAGAATGTAAATATTTGGGTATTATGTCCATTCATATAAGTAAGGCATGCGTTAAAATTCATAGATTCTGGACAACAGTACATGAAAAGATAAATGTAAGTTTATGAATTAGTTAGACATAGTAATAGTGCTACTAAATGGACCATTGAGCGATATATGGAGAGATTGACAAAAAACAATTATACAAATATATTACCAGCAGCCAAAATTATTATAGTGGCTCACTGGCTGCAAAAAAATAAATCACCAAGCATGAACTGACTAGAAAAACCTTCTTGGCAAATATTCTGAATGGAGACAATTTCTTATGCTATGTTGCAGCAGGAAGTCACATTTTACAGTATTTGAAAACCATGGGCAGAGTATAATTTTAGATTTCGCAACATGATAGTAATCTTCCTCTTTTTATATATATACAGAATCCCAATAGTAAAGTACAGACCATACATCACTAACACATTATAGAGAATGTAAATATTTGGGTATTATGTCCATTCATATAAGTAAGGGATGCGTTAAAATTCATAGATTCTGGACAACAGTACATGAAAAGATAAATGTAAGTTTATGAATTAGTTAGACATAGTAATAGTGCTACAAAATGGACCATTGAGCGATATATGGAGAGATTGACAAAAAACAATTATACAAATATATTACCAGCAGCCAAAATTATTATAGTGGCTCAGTGGCTGCAAAAAAATAAATCACCAAGCATGAACTGACTAGAAAAACCTTCTTGGCAAATATTCTGAATGGAGACAATTTCTTATGCTATGTTGCAGCAGGAAGTCACATTTTACAGTATTTGAAAACCATGGGCAGAGTATAATTTTAGATTTCGTAACATGATAGTAATCTTCCTCTTTTTATATAAGCTTAAAAGGAAGATATAAAGATTGAGGCATAACTAAGTTTAATAAAATGTGTAATTTAATGAAAAGCAACATTTAACAGTTTTATGATCTGAATGCAGTGGCGGAGCAAAAAGACAAATTGGGCCCCCATCCAGGTGCGGGGGAGGGGGCGGAGGAAAATTTTTGGTGTCCTGGGCCCCTCTACACACTCACTCATACATAAATATATATATATATATATATATATATATATATATATATATATATATATATATATATATATATATATATACACATATATATATATAAATATATATATTTATATATAGTATAAAAGTTCCATGTAGCTTCCTTACCTCCTGCCTGAGTTTACATCACAAGAGTTTCATGTTGCACTCGCAAGGATTAGTCAATTTAGCATACAGACCCCCCCTCCCCCCCTTTTTAGGATATCAATAGTGTTTTAAACAGAATACAAAAAAAGAGACTAGAGGTGGAGATGCATACAATGATGGAACTTCCAGCAATACACTTAAAGTTACTTACAAATTCAGTGGCCCACCACTATTATAGCTGTTGTAGACAAAGGAATTGTGGACAGCTTGATAGTTCCCCTAAATGAAATCTGCCCACGTCTGGCATAAATGAGTAAGCTGAAAATGGATGTATTCAGCTACATGTCTGTATGAGTAAGGACACATCACAATGCATACGTTTTGTTACATGTCGAAATGCTCACTTTATAGTATATAATGTTCATTTAGCAATGAGTTCTTTGAACACAGCCAATGGAATCTTCCCTGGAGTATACCCTTATTTTTAGGTGCTTATTTTTGTTGCTCTTTTGGCACTAGGGAACTCTGATCCCCCATTCTGAGGTGCATTATGTCATTGCTGTCAGGGTGGAATCTGGTTGCACCATTGTCACTTAGCCCCTTGCATTTAAGCTCCATCTGTGCTTCTTGAAGCATGGCTCAGCTTACATACACCCTATCAATTTGATCTTTTAGGCTTGCTTTGTGCTCCAGCTGCTTGTCCTCTTTTGAGTTGGCCATGGTAAGTATGTGGAAGTAAAATCCAGCTTGGAAGGTGCACACAGAATATAAGATGCTTGATCTGTTTACCTGCAATTGGTAACAGGGGGAGACTGAGCCTGGATAGGGCGGAACTGGATCTGAGATCCCCTATAGCCACCAGTCAGCATAAAAGCAGCACTATACCAGACACATCCATTAGATTTACTACATGTACAGTTTGTTAGAGAGTCAGGGTTTGTTGTGTAGTTGGGGGGGGGGGGTTGCTTATTTAACAAAATAAAATAAAAAAAATTATATATAAAATAAAAAAAAGAACATTACACAAATAAAAACACACCACCACTGCAGAAAATAAAAATAGAACTACTCAACTAAAAATAAAATACAAGCACAAATAAACATCACATTACAATACATCAAAACCCACATCCAGCAATAAAATACAGTTCAAGTATACCCTTAGCATCATACTATTAACCCCTAACTACATACTATTAACCCCTAACTACATACAGTAATACTCTAACTACATACTATTAACCCCTATCTACTTTCAGTAATACCCTAACTACATACTATTAACCCCTATCTATATACAGTAATACCCTGACTAGATACATTAAAACCCTAAATCTCACCTAAAATAGAATAATTAAGCCCACTTACCTTGCCCAAATGCCCCTTCAGCGACAACGGTTTTCCTGCCACAGTTCGCACCATAGGAAAAAAAGAACCATTAAAATTAGTAAGGAAATAAACACAACATAACATCTAAACAATCTAACTAATAAACTTACCATTCCAAGATGTCCCCATCTTTCTTGAAGTCTTCTCCTTCTGGACCCTTGGGAAACAAAATCTGGCGCTCTAAAAAAATTAAAAACACAGTGACAAAAGCCAATCAGAAGACGCAGATGCTTGGAGCCAATCAGAATGGGATACCCCCCCAACCACCCACGGGGTGTATCTCATCTTGATTGGCTTAAGGGAATAGTGCCTTCTGATTGGCTGTACTCATTGTCAATCAGATTGCAGACAATCAGAAGGTGCAGATGCCTTCAGGCAATCAAAATGGGATATCCCCCGTGGGGGTGTATCCCATTCTGATTAGCTGAAGGCAATAGAGCCATCTGATTGGTTTACAAAAGACTGACTGGTCCATCAGCCAATCAGAATGGGATATAGGGGTGTATCTCATTATGATTGGCTCACACCTTGGCGCCTTCTATTTGGCTGACAGCGTTTTCAGAAGGCGCCATTTCCATTTTTTACCAGAACAAGTGCTACAAGCCTCATTTGCGGCGAGCAGCTCCTGCAGCTCCTGTAGGGAGGAGCCCCATTAGCTTTTTTAATTTTTTTAAAAGCGGCAATTTTTTTCCAGGGGCCCAGCAGGAGAAGACTTCAAGAAGGACGGGGGCGCCGCAGAAAGTTAAGTGTAATATTTAGAATTTTTATATGCTATGTTATTTCTGTACTAATTCTATGTTTCTTTTCTTCCTAGGGGTGCTACCTGCAGCAGGAAACCCATCGTCATTAAAGGGGCATTTGGGCAACGTAAGTGGTCTTATTTATTCTATTTTTGGTGAGATTTAGGGTTTTTAATGTATATAGATTGGGTATTACTTTATGTAGATAATGGTTAATAGTATGTAGTTAAGGTATTACTGCATGTAGATAGGGTTAATAGTATGTAGTTAGGGTATTCATGTATGTAGTTAGGAGTTAATATTATGTAGTTAGGGGTATATTTGAACTGTATTTTATTGCTGGGTGGGGTTTTTGATATATTTTAATGTGATGTTTATTTGTGCTTGTATTTTATTTTTAGGTGAGTAGTTCTATTTTTATTTGCTGTAGCTTTTTTTCATTTGTGTAATGTTCTTTTTTATTTTTTGTATCTTTGCTTTCATTATTTTCTATAACTTTTTTTTTCTGTAACTTTTTTTACCTTTTGTAACAGGTCTTTTTTTGTCATTTGTGGCGTGAGGGGGTTTAATAGGGCTTAGGTAGGTAGTGTAGGTGTTAATAGGTTAGGCTAGGTGTTAGGTAGGTAGGGTTAATAGGTTAGGGTAGAGGGGGATTAATAGGATAGGGAGGAGGGAGTTAATTGGTTTGAGGGTGGTTAGTTTAGATTTAGTGGTCTTTTAGGGGGGTAGTGTAGGGTTTGTTCTTAGTGTCATGAGGGTCCTGGAGGAGCCTCATGGCACTTATAGGGTTACATAGGCCTTGATGGGGTTAAATAGGCACAGTTAAGGTTAAGGGGGGACAGTTTGGGTTTAATGGGGTTTAGTTAGGGCTAATGGGTTAATGGGGTATGGTTAGGGTTAATAGTGTAATGTAGTTCTTAGACTTGGAGCCATGAGGCTCCTGAAAGTCCCTCATGGCACTTATAGAGTTAACCTAGGGGTTAATCGGGTCCTATTGGGGTCTATATAGACCCACATTGGACTGAGGGGGTTAATTTTATTCTATGGGGGTCTATATTGACCTCCATGAGTGGCAATGTTAATTATGGGCTCATGGGGCTCTGTATAGAGACCCATGAGTGAAAGGGTTAAATAGGGGCTCATGGGGGCTCTGTATAGAACCCCATGAGTAATGGGATTCATTAGGGGCTCATGGGGCTCTGTATAGAGCAAGAGGTTATGGGGGGGGTGAAGAGCGCACAATCTGGGATGTGTCTAATTCGAAGACCTCAGATAGTGATCCATTTCCTCCAGTGACAGGACCAGGTAGGTCTCCACATCAATAGGGAGTTGTCACTGAGGAAGCTGCAAATTACAGCAGCGAAACGCATCTGCCACCATTCTTTATTGCATTTATCAATGGAATTTACCAACTTGATTTGGATTTGTATCTAATCAATAAAGATATATTTTTCTTTATAAAGAAGTCTGAAAATACTTATGCTTTGGACAATAAGCTATCCACTTCAGCACGCATGCGTGACAGACACACAGTACCACGGTACCGGACAAAATAGAAAGAATATATTACATAATACTACACCTCATTGTCCATATACAATATATATTGGAGACTTGGAATACAGTACACAATATGATGTCTCACGGTTTATTGAGAAAAGGACACTAGCTGAGGTCCTCGAATTAGACACACCCTGATTGTGGGATCTACACACACCGCGCACCCCTCCCCAACCCCTCTTGCACTCTTTTAAGACACCGGTATGAACAGTCTTTTGGAAATTAGCTGCACATCTGACCACCAAATACACCTACATAATATAGCAAGGAACGACAACAATCACAGGAAGAGCTACTGAAGCACTTGGGCCTATTTGATTGTGGTTTCATTGAACCCAATCCCCAAAAAACCTAACAGCTCTGTATAGAGCCCCATGAGTGATCGGGTTATATAGAGGCTTATGGGGGTCTGTATAGACCCCCATAAGTGATGGGGTTAATTAGGGGCTCATGGGGCTCTGTATAGAGCCACAAGAGTGATGAGGATACATAGAGGCTTGTAAGGGTCTGTATAGACCCCCATAAGTGATGGGGTTAAATAGAGGCTTATGCGTGACCCTTGCATTATAGGTTAATGTAGGGACACTGCAGGTGTCCCGATTAAGACCCCTGCAGCAAGGGGCGCTTGATTGGGAGCAGTGGGGAGGCTACGTAAGGGCTTAACATGCCCTTGCAACTGCTCCTTGGTGTAAGTAAGCCCAAGTTGCCTTTTTGTCATTTACAGGCTTGACGGGGGTGATAGCAAGGGTTGAGCGTAGCATTTCAATAGTGAAAGGGGCTTTCTTGTAGCCCATTGTTCTTTTTATACAGCTAATTTAAATATCTTCTCACATATAATTCCATGTAAATCACACTGTCTGCATTTTTTTTTTTGCAAAGTAGAGCCATGTAACCACATGTTTTTACTTAGTCTGAAATTTGAGAATGACAGTTGTTGGAATTATATATTTTACAAATTAATTATTTTAATATAAATTCAAATTCCCATTCCGGTTTCTGAAATGTATATTGTAATGTAGCAACTGAACTAATCAAGGGGTGTAAAAACAAGTTGGTCCTAAGGGATAGAAGGGCACTGCTAATTCATGTGTATTTTATCCTGGTTGCCTCTGAACCTTAGCTCAGGGTCTTTGGTAAATGATTGTGCTAAAGGGAACCCAGAAACCTGTAGCCAAAAATATAGTGAGCTATCGTTCTATAAATAAGATATATACATTGGACATTAAACTGGAAATGGAAAACTTAAGAGCTCAAAAATAACCGCTCTTATGTTACATATGCCTGTAATTTTTACTTTTTAAAAGTTGTTCCTACATTCCATTTACTTTAACATTTACCCTTAACACGTTTCTCAAATTGGCCCAAAAAAGGTTCTCATGGAAGGTTAACAATTTATGGTAACTGGAGTAATCTTAGTGATATTGAAAATTATATTCTTTTCATTTTAGCTAGATCTTGCTTGGCATTTTCTGAAATTACTTTTGTGTTCTTGCACTCTTTTTTTTTGCGGAGGACTCTAATTGTCATCCCAATGTCTAATAGGTTACATGGCACAAGATTTTAGACTACATTGTTGGTCTTACAATTTATAGAACCTGATTTTGTATTTACGGCTTAGTGATTTTTTTTTCTTTGCAAAGATTTCTGTTTTTCTCAGTCCCTTTAGCTTATAAGTTTGCGAGTGTTCAATCTTGTAAGGTGCTTTGGAAAAAGCATTGTGTACATAAGATTTTAAACTAAAAAATAGAGCCCTACACTTTTTTTCTTGTCCTTAATATTGTATTTTTTCTTTGAACTTAACCCCTCTATAGCACTACGGAATATCTTAGCATGTTACAAACATGCAAGATAATAATAGTGGATAAATTGCTTGCTATAGTCTGGATATGGTTGCACATGGTACATCCCCCACATTGTATTGGTCCCTGAAACAATGATATGGGGTTTTGTAACACAAAACGGTTGCGTACTAGCCTATCTTTGAGACTTTGTCCTCTTTGGTATCCAAAGAGTGGTCTTGGAACTAATGTTTTACATTTGTATCTGGTTGTTATATATACCAGTGTTTTATCAAAAATTCTCTAATTCATATGATTGAGCATTGAAAGTACATATAAATCAAAGGTCATTATTTTCTCCTTACTCTTATCTTTTGGGACCAGTAATTACCTTAAGGCCTTCTGATATGCTCTTTTATCCATGTTACAATAGTCTTTCTTGTAGGATACCTGCCTCTTTTCTTAAAGTATTAATTTCCTATCAGTTTCTCCTGAGTCTCTGGTATGTGCCTTAGGATAGGCTTCCTGTTGTTGATCTAGGATGAGAACTATCCGCTCTTAAGATGTTATTTGTAAATGTATTTTTCCTAAACAAGGTGTGTAGAATATCATCTTTTTTGGTAATGTTGATATTCAGGAATTTTACATTAAGTGCATCATATTTGAATGTTAATGTCAAGTTGAACAAGTTTTGTTCAAATTGTCTATTACTTCCTTTAAATGTTTTTCTTCACAGACCAAGATATGCTATATAATATATAAGATATATATATTATATATGCTACATTGCGATATAAATTTGATATACTTTTTACATATCCTCATTAAATACCATCCCTGCCTTCCACCAGCCAAGTTTGAATATGTCAAAGCACACGTGGTGCCCATGTTCATCTAAATGGAGAAAGATTCCTGATTACAAAGTAGTATTAGGATGAACCTTAGTAACAACTCCATGAATTCATTAATTTTCTTTGTATTACAATCTTCATTTTAAAAGAAAATAATGCAATTACTACCTAAATCAAGTGTAATGCTTGTATATAACAACATCTACATGCATAGTTCTCAACAGGAAAGCATGCCAACTTCAGAGGTTCCATAAAATAATAGACAGAACTGAGGTTGTTTCACTGAATAGAGATACTTAAATCACTCACTCTATTTTTTTCCACTTCTTTTTATGAACTTTTGAGGTGTGCACTTTTTAGGTTTGTTGGTGAAATTAAATCTTAAAGAGTTTATATACTCACACGTTTATACATTTTTTTTAAATACCAACCTTAGACATTTTTATTATAATTTAAGACCTTAAAAGATGATTATTATGTTCAAGCAGCCATTTTCAGTGTTAGTTGGTACATCATTAAATGACATGCTGACACATGGGCAAACGTACAAGGAAAAGCAGTAATAAGCAGCATTGTTTAGAGGGACAGCAGGTGGAGCAATATTCTGAAAGATACCATTGAAGATATTGCTGGTATTTTCCATATTGCATTTTTAGTTTTCTATAGTTTGCACATACGTTTTTGCCTGAAGCAAACATTTCTCAGATATTGCTGATAAAGAGACATATGGATAGCTCGTCCCTTATCAAAAAGTAAACTAAACTATTGACCTTAACAGGGAGTTGGCGTGACTTATCTTTTTTAAAAGGAGGTCAAAGTTTTTCAATTTAAGACAAGTAATTATTTAAGCAGGAAATTCTTCTGAAACTCACAGACCTGTGTACTGTAATTTAAGTCATGGTGATTTTCACATCCTTAAATGCCAGTTGCATTATTGTTCACTTTATGAAAGAGGATACGAGGATAGAGGCAAAATGTTTGTGAAGCAATATACTGGGGGGTTGATGGGGGATGATTGTGGAAAGCAATGCAGGAATTAAATTTGCATAGTGAGCATTTTATTTCAATGTTTCGGTTATTTAAGGAGCTGAAAAGGAATTGTAGGACATTGTAAGCCCAGGGAAAACATGGGGGGAGAAGAATGGAGAGAATGCATTTTTGATGAAGCATGGAAACTTGAGCCTCCTTTTAAAGGATATGTGTTTTCCACATTTATAATTTTTAAGTATTACTTTCATAATCTGTGTCTTTTCATCACCAGTATAACTCCATTGTTTTGATTCCATTTCTATTTTTAGCTTTAGCATTAACCATCTATGGTGGGGAAGATTTCTGGGTTGAGCAGTATAATAACTTTTGTTATGTTCGGAATCTGGGAGGCACAATCATTCCAGAAGTCCTGTATAGCCGGGCATTGCCACAAGATGTGTAAATGAGAGCCATTCTCCTCACATTCCCTCCAACACAAATCTGAATTTGTTGGTTTATTTTTTTCATAGTAGATGGAACAAGATACCACCTCTGGATTAATTTAACATATAGCTCTCTATATGAAGTGCATATAGAAGTTTTCTTCACGAGTAAGTAGGCTTTATACCATTTTTCTACTGACCATGACCTTTCAATATCTTTTCCCATCTACTCACCTTGTAAGATTTACTCCTTTCATCTCTCATTTTTATAATTTGTTCTAAAGGTGAATGAATATTCTCTGAAGTTGTCTAGGTGGAAAACCAAGGATTTCAGTTCTGTTTTAATAGACAGGTAATCTAGCCAAGTTATTTCAAGTGATTGAAATTTTTGTAAGACTGTTTGACTTGATGCAAGAGTATTCTTTTCATATTACATAGTTACATAGTTACATATTAATTGAGGTTGAAAAAAGACATAGCCCATCAAGTTCAACCTTTTAAGATCTCCTTAATTGTTAATTGATCCAGAGGAAGGCAAAAAGAAAAAAAACAAAGTAAAACTTTGCCAATTGTTTTAAAAAGGGGGGGGGGGATTCCTTCCTGACCCCAGATACTGGTGATCAGATTCCTCCCTGGATCATTACTCCCTGTCTAATTATAAAGGATAACCCTGAATGCCCTATTTATTTAAAAATAAATCCAATCCCCTTTTAAAGTTATCCATTGAATCCACTGTCACCACCTTTCTTGGTAGAGAATTCCACAGATTAACTAACCTTACTGTGAAGAACCATTTTCTTTCTTTAAGGTGGAATCTTTTTACTTCTAACCACAAAGGATGTCCTCTTCTCAGTTGAAAACCTCTTAGAAGAAAAAACGCGCCCTTGACAAATATTTATACTGACCCTGGATATATTTATATAGGGTAATCATATCCCCCCTTAAATGCCTTTTCTTCTAGAGAAAATTAGTTTAATTTGGTTAGTCTTTCTTTATAACTTAGCCCCTCCGTTCCCCTTATTAGTTTTGTTGTCTGTACTTTTTCCAGTTCTAACATGTCCTTCTTATGAAATGGTGCCCAAAACTATACTCCGTATTCCAAATGAGGGCGTACTAGTGATTTGTATAGTGGCAAAATTATATTTTCTTTCCTGGCTTTTATGCCATTCTTAATACATGCTAATATTTTATTTGCCTTTGCAGATACTGCTTGTCACTGAGAACTGTTACCTAGGTGGTTGTCCACAAGCACTCCCAAATCCCTTTCAATATCTGATACCCCTAGGTTTGCTTCATTAAGTTTATATATTGCATGGTTATTTTTCTTTCCCAGACGCATAACCTTACATTTATTTGTATTAAATCTCATCTGCCATTTAATTGCACAATTCTCTAATTTATGCAAATCCCTTTGGAGGGAAAGTACCTCATTTTCTGATTGAATTACCTTACACAACTTAGTGTCATCAGTAAAAATGGAGACAATACTTTCCGGTTCTTCTTCTAAGTCATTAATAAATATGTTAAAAAGGAGAGGACCTAATATTGAACCCTGAGGAACCCCACTTACCACATTAGTCAAATCTGAGTATGTTCCATTTACAACAAACCTTTGCTTTCTGTCTTTTAGCCAGCTCTCAATTCCTGTATCCCTTTGTTTGCACAATAGAAAGGTCTCCTATTGTTTTAAATCCACAAGCTTCCCATTTATGCAAGGTTATATTTTTATTTTTATATTGGAGTATACTTAATGGGGACAAGAGGGATGGGTATTTAGCTAATTCCATCAAATCTCTCTTTTTATACCAATAATATAACAATGATAAAATGCCCCTTGGAAACGCTATTACTAAACTAGTTTCTAGCTTCGGAAGCCAGAGCAAAAGATCCATCGCGAATCTCCCAAGAAGATCTTCTTCCAGTTTGAACCATTTAGATTGCTTTGATGATAGGTTGCACTGTAACAGGTGATTAATCAAAATAATATTTACACCCAACCCAGGTTTCTTGTTTTTATTCAGAAACTTGTTCAGAAATCTTTGGAACAAGATAATTAAAGATCTAGGTACAACTCAAGGAATGCATCTCACAGCATAGGTAATTTTTGGAATTATCACCATCTTTATCAGGGCTATTCGGCATGACCAAGAAAGATTAATCAGTTTTAATTCAATCATAATTTGTTTAATCTGTTCGCATATTAACATGAGGTTATCATTTAAGATTTGATTAATTGGAGGTTTAATAAATATACCCAAATGTCTTATACAATTACTGTTCCAATTAAAATTATACCTAAGTTTTATAGATTTAATCTGGGAATCATTTAATCCCCTCATAAGAGTTTCAGATTTCAAATGATTAATTTTCATATACAGTATGAAAAGTTACGATAATTTTCTAGTGTATCCAATAGATAATCCAAGGATGTCTCTGGGTTAGAGTTAACACAATATTGTCTGTGAACATTAAGATGATATGTTGGTTATTACAAATATTCACTTATTTGATGTAATGCATAGCTCGTACTAATTATGCCAAAGGTTCTAGCGTTAATATAAAAATTAAATGTAATAAGGGACCTTGTCTTGTTCCATTTGATATACAAGATAGATCATTTTATTTTGAGGAAAATATTCAGAAAAAACACTGCAAGTGATGTATAAAAAATGCTATTCTCAATATTATAAATAATGTAGTATATGTATAAAACACCTGATTCGGAGAGAACTGTATAAATAAATCCATTTGATATAATACACTTTTTAGATTTAAAATCATGGCTCTAGAATCTCTATATAGTGCCTTAATAGCCTTTGATCCAAATTCTTCCAGACCAAACCTGTGCAGCACTGCCTCTATAAAATTCCAGTTTACCTTCTCAGCATCTAATGACTGGGCAAATATTTTTACTTTGAACAAAAGAAATCAGGTCTCTAAGTCTTCGAATGTTCTTGGGTTCTGGTCTTTTATGTATGAAGCCGACTTGATCATAATTAATTAATTTAGAAATACATTTATTTAATCAGATGGCCAGTATGTTGGCATATATTTTGGTGTCAGTATTCAACAAGGAAATAGCCCTGTAGTTTTTATACGATTCTGGATCTTTGTTTTTTTTAAGTATGTTGATAATACAGGTTTCAGACATTTCTGGGGGCATAAAACCTGATTCTTTTATTTCATTAAACACGCTGCACAAGTATGGACTCCGATCCTGGGAAAATGTTCTATAATATAAATTTATAAAACCATCTGTACGAGGTGATTTATTCAATTTCAGATCTGAGAGGGTATTCTCTACTTCTTTTTGAAAAATATCTTTATTAAGTTCAATTACTTCCTCTGAGGTTATTTTAGCCAGAAAGGTGTCTATTTCCACCTTAGAGGGTTTAACAAAACCATCTTCTGCTTTAAAATTATAAAGTGAGTTGTAATATGATTAAAAAAACTTAAACTCCCTATTCTTTGGTTTAATCTTTGCTTTTTAATCATATTAACCAAGAGCCTACCGGCCTTTATCCCTAGAGATTAATAATCTTGCTGGAATCTGAGAATCATATTATCAGTTTGAATCTGCAAAACCTTTTGGATCTGAAGATTAACTTTCTAAATGTGTAAGCTTAAATTTCGCTCCAGTAAAATTTTATTTTTATTTTGAAGTTTGTTTAATTCAATGTATACTTCTCTTAAAGGTTTTCCTCTTATTCTCTTTAAATATTCTGTTCTCGCAAAAAAATAAGCCCCTAACATAGGCCTTATGAGCACACCATAAAGTGGCATGTGAGGATACAGAATCTCTATTAATATCAAAGAAGCTATTAATGTCCACTTTCAATTTAATAGTAAATTCCTGGGATTTCAACTGTACCAGATTGATTTTCCAATGTCTATTATTTTTAAAATCCTGGGAATCCTTTATGGTCATGCTAATCATTACATGATCCGACCAGGTAATTACTCCTATCTTAATAGAATTAACCAAATTTAATGTATGTAAATCTGTTAGAAAGTAATCAAGCCTGGTATAAGTATTGTGTCTCCCGTAATAATATGTATATTCTTTTACTTCTGATTAAGGGTTCTCCAGCAGTCATAAAGTTAATTTTTAAGTATTTCCATAGAGAATTGCCTCGCTAGTCTTTTGCATGTATCAAATGCCCCTTGTTTAGAAGAAGATATTCTGTCTAAGATGAAACCCGAAATCATATTAAAATCCTCACATAGGATTTATCTTCCTACTTTAATCTTCAAAAACTTAATTTAGTTATAATTAGGTATATGTAAACTGGGACTGTCAGTTCGAAACTGTCGATTTATTTAAATCAAGCGATATATCATGGCCATTAAGTATAGGAGAGAGAGGTTTAAATATATTAAGCTTAGCTTGAGGCCCCAAGTCCTTCATATATATAGATCCAGCTTGCATTTACTTCATATTGATTGTATTAGCACCTTATCTGCCCTTTCCTTACTGAAGTTTAACATTGCTGTCCTTCTTTTATATGGTGTATTGAGTCCTAAAGTGTTTTGGGCAATAATCTTAATCCCTATCTATGCAAAAATAAAGCACTCTATATTGGACAATAACCTACCTCTAACCATTCAAAAATATTCAACCACATCTTAAAAACTGCCATGCGATATTCTTAATACACCAAATTTCCACTATTAATTCCTTAATGTCTGTTAACACACACAACCAACCATTCAACCTTATGACTGCAAACGTTCTAATATGCAGTTTTCATTTTACAGAGCTGTTTTGCTGATGATAGAAATGATGGGCCAGTATAAGGGGACAAATACCTTGGGGAGGACCTAGTCAAAAATAATAAGTACCAATCTTGCACACAAAAAAATATTTTAAATTTAACAACTATGTGACTATCCCAAAAGCTTTGCTATGTTCTAACCCAGAACCTTCTGGATAATATCTAGGAAGTGCCTACCAAAAATGTGTACATGATCAAACAGTCTTAATATAAAAATATTCAATCCTGCAGAAAAGACTAAATTGATCAATTATGTGATCTCTACTTAGAGTTAATGTAAGCTAGAATGTTTCTGTGATATATACATACTATTATCACGATATGTATTCCATCAATATCTCTATAATTACATTTAAATAATCTAATGAGAGGAAATATGTGGTCTCTACATAAATCTACTATATTCTATACAAAGAGCCTTCTGGGAAATTATTATAAAAGGGAATTTCGTAAACATGTGGAATTCGTGAGTATCTCTAGATATATAATAATAAATCACATCAATGTCTCAAACTAAATTCCATATGCAAGTGAACACTACATAGTGCTAAATACCCAAAGTCTTCTGAGAAAATGTTCCTATAAAATATATTCCTTGAACAATATATATCTTCCATAAATAGTTCTACAAAAAAAAGGGCAAGATATAAATATACTTAAATACATATTAAGAATATCTCCTGTATTGATTTACTATTCCATCATTCTCCCTCTTATAGACTGTTAAGAATCTAAAAGACGAGGAACTTCAATGTTTGACCAATTGCCAATCAGGAGTTTTAATCAAAAGCTCTATTTCTGTTTTGCCTTTTGAGAATTCTCTAGTATAATGTCCCATTTGGGTAGAAGAGCTTAACCTCCTTTTACCAAGCTTACTTTATGCCATTGTGAGTCTCTTAATATCAATAAACCTTCTAGAAACCTACATTTATATATCAGATCATTCCGTCTCAGTGCTTGTGTAATATCAACATATTCTTTGCATCTTGCTAATGTAGCAGGAGCAATATCTGAAAAAAATGTTATATCGTAATAAGGTGGATCAAAATGTTTTTGTTTGTAACGTGCTCTTAGAAATGCCTCCTTGTGGAGGAGAATGTGAATCCTAACAATTACATCTCTAGTTTAATTTCTTCTTGGGAGGAACGTGGGACTTAAGAAGCAAATACACTTATCAGATATTTTCCTAGGTCAAGATCTGAAACAGTTTCTGGAATCCCTATGATCCTAACGTTTTTTCTTCTAGAGCTGTTTCTAGATTTGTTAATTTATTATCCAAATCGGACAATTTATTTTCTAAGCTGTGGTATAAGACAATAGGGACACATGGTCTACAATTAATGTGTCAAGTTTAGTTTCCATATCCTCAGATCTAGTATTAATCTCTTTGATGGCCTTAGAGTATTCCAAAATTTGCTGTTTCAGATACGCCATCAGATTTATTTGGATTTCTGCCAGTAGTTCTCTCTTTTTAGAGGGGGTTAGTTGTTCTTCCTGTTGTAAAGTTGCATCACATAAAAAAGATAGTCCAGTTACAATTAATAGGCTTTGATTAACTGTCTGTTCCCTTGTAGAAGATTCAGAGTGAGAGGTATCTGATAGGTCTATCTTGTTGGTCTTAGAGGGGGGCAAAATTTAAGTTTTCTGAGTTGTGCTCTTCTTATCTTTTGATTTTGTTTTATTGGACATGTCTTTATTTTTCATAATGTACCCAACTTTCTTCCCTCTTACTCTTTCTTTTTTTTCTCCCTTCTTTTCTTTCTTCCTTTTTCTTCATTTTCATCTCTCTCCTTTCCTTTCTTCTCTTCCCTTTTTTTCCCCTTTTGTCCCTGATTTCTCTTTTAATCCTCCTTATTTCCTTTGTTTAACCCTTTTCTTTCTCTTTGTCTTTTCCTTATTTGTTTAGATAGCTAATTATATTAGCCTTTAAGGAACTTGGAATAGGGCAGAGTAAAGCTGTGTATCCTTATCCAAGGGTATTACCCAGAGAGGATATCCTATCCTCTTTTTATTTCCAGAAAAATGTTGATGATATTGGCCTGGGAAGAAAGAGCATAACGAAAGACTCCTGCCTCTTATAAATATACTCCAGTCAGCACATTTATGAGCAGCATTAAAGGGTAAAGTTCGTTAAAACATTTTGAATGTGTTCCTTTCACCAGATATTAATTCTGTTTAATGATATACAAAGATCTTTTTAAAACATGATCATCCAAAGAAAATCCTTTACAAGCTCTGCATCATAGCTACTATATTAGCTATTAAGAGCAGAGTACATTAATCCAATATGTCTTTGTCACAGAGTACTATCCAGCTTGCATTTACTTCATATTTTTTGTATTAGCAACTTATAGCCAACTTCCATATTATCAGTGTGATTTTACTTACAGCTCTTTGTAATCATTCAGAGGACACCATCCTTATAGTATCTGTAGCTTCAGTATATGCTGTTAGGTGGCAGGGCTAAGTTGCTGCTCCTCATACCCAGGTCGTCCTCTCACCTCTCTCTTCTCCATTGCCGTGCTAGTTTACGTGGGAAAGGGAGTCATCTCCCACTTCTGCGTCTTCAGAGTGTCTTCGTGCACTGTGCTTGCTTCAATTCTGATATCCACCTCACATTAGAGGATAGGAAACCCGGCTACTTTTAGATGTGTGCTGTCTCATGGAGTTGCGATGGATGGAGAAATGTGTAACATTTTTGTAACCTTGTTAATTATCTAGTTTGTTAATGTACCATACTGTGTGTTGTATCCTGCTTCCCACACCCCACCTATTTTACTACTTCACACCTGTAACAAATGGTCTTCTTATATGCCTATTCAATGCTTAGACTTTATCTCCATGTCTCTCATCACAGCAGTCACTTCAGACCTCCTATCCCCTCACTCTGGACACTAACAACTAACATATCTCACTGCCCTCCCTCCCTGCCCCACTCCCACCCACCCTTGCATTACCTTAATTTATAGATACTCCTATGACTTGCACCTGCTCAGTTAACATCACCAGCTAAAAAAAAATTAATAAAGTCTCTTAGATACTCACCGACCACCGTCATTCTGATTAACCTTATCACACTCTTTTCCCATGCTCCTGAATCTTTATCACTACAACTTTTATATCTTAGGACAATAATTCTTACACCCACAATCACACAATCATCCTATCTTTCTCCTGACCTTACACACTGTCACAATGCTTTCTCACTCTTTCCTCTTTCTTATAACCTACTGCCTCTCTCTCAGACTTTACTTTGCAGCATCAAAGTCATAAGGTCCCCAACAATATTACCATCTCACCTTCCTTGCTCTCCTCTGCTCTGCTCCCCTGAGCTCCTCTCCCTCCTCCAGTCACAATCTCATCCCCTCCCTAACACTCACAAGTAGAAACAGCACTGTAAATCCCAGTCTCATCTTCTCGCCCTTTCACTCCTCCTTCTCCTAGCTGCAGGAGATGTATTCCTGAACCCAGGCCCCTCTCTCATCTCCACTTGCTGTCAGCCATGCTCTGGTTCAAGGCCAGCAAACACCTGTAACACCCAGAATCTGATATCCATCACATGTCACAAACCTTCTACTCTACCTTTCTCCTGTGCCCTCTGGAACGCACGTTCTATCTGCAATAAACTCACATTCACTCACGACTTATTCATCTCCAACTCCCTCAATCTACTGGCTCTCACGGAAACCTGGCTCTCATCCTCAGACTCTACCTCCTCTGCAGCACTCTCTCATGGTGGCTTCCACCTCAGCCACACACCTAGACCTGGGAAAAAACAAAGCTGTGTTGTGGGTGTATTTCTTTCCACTCGCTGTACTTTTCACCTCTTACCCCCTGTCCCATTCCTCAGATTCTCATCCTTTGAAGTTCATACAATCTGCCTCTTCTCACCTAGCTCTCTACGTGTTGCCATGATCTATTGCCCCCCAGGCACTCCCTCTCAATTTCTTGATCACTTTTCTGCCTGGCTCCCTTACTTTCTCTCCTCCAACGTTCCTTCACTGATACTTGGAGATTTTAACATTCCCATTGACACTCCTGCCTCCCCAGCTGCAGGCAAACTGCTTGTACTCACCTCTTCCCTTGGCCTCTCACAACTAACAGATTCTTCTACTCATCATGCTGGACAGCCTCTAGACCTTATCTTCACCAATCTCAGCACAACCTCCAACCCAGTCGTCCACCCACTCCCTCTATCTGACCATCACTTACTTACCTTCAACCTCTCCTCTTCTTCCTCCCACCACTCTTCTTTAACCCCTGCCACCATCACCCAAAGAAACCTGCTAGCACTTGACCCTGCTCAGCTCTCCACTAATATACAACCACTTTTCACCCCATCACCAACCTCAACTGCCCTGACACTGCCATCTCACTCTACAACTCTACTCTCTCTTCCACCCTTGATACCCTCACCCCCATAACCACACGAAGACACCCTCGCTCTCTTCCACAACCTTGGCATACAACTCAAACACCATACATCCAGAAGTGCTTCCGCACTGCTGAACGGCTCTGGAGGAAATCACGCACCTCTGCAGATTTCCTCCACTACAAATTTATGTTACGCTCCTACTCCTCTGCCCTCAATCGCGCCAAACAACACTACTTCACTTCACCAATATCAACCCTGTCCTCTAACCCCAAGCATCTGTTCGCCACTTTCAAAACTCTTCTCCACCCATCACCTCCTCCCATCCCTTCCTCCCTCACAGCTGAAGACTTTGCCAACCATTTTATTCTTAAAATCAAAAATATCCGCAATTAACTATCATCTCAGAGTGGCTTACTCTCTCTACCGTCTCAACTAACCAACCACACCCAGTCTTCTCCCTCCCCCAATCCAACAGCCACTTTGAACTGCTTTGCCCCTGCTACAGAGGATGAAGTCGTTAGCCTGTTATCATCCACTCCCCTCACTACATGTCCTCAGGATCCGATTCCATCTCAGTTCATCCACCCTCTCTCTACCACACTAATCTCAGCTCTCACACACATTTTCAACCTTTCCCTAACTACCGGAAGGTTTCCATCTTGTCTAAAACACTCCATAATTATACCCATCCTCAAAAAACACTTATCTGACTCTGACATTGCATCTAACTACTGTCCTTTCTCTCTACTTCCCCTGGCTTCCAAACGGCTGGAGCGGCTATAACCGCCTTTCCAGCTTTATTTCCTCTAACTCACTTCTTGACATTTTCCAATCCGGCTTTCGGCCCCAACACTCCACTGAGACAGCTCTCACTAAAGTCACCAATGACCTGCTTACTGCCAAGTCAACAGGTCACTTTTCTATTCTCTTTCTTCTAGATCTCTCTGCTGCCTTTGACACAGTTGACCATCCACTTATACTCCATATCCTCTCCTCCCACAGTATTCGAGACACTGCCCTCTCGTGGTTCTCATTATACCTACAAAATCAATCATTCAGTATCTCCTTCTCTGACACCTCCTCTTCTCCTTAACCACTGTCTGTTGGTGTAGCACAAGGATAAGTCCTAGGCCCGCTCCTCTTCTCCATCCACACTTCCTCACTTGGTACCCTTATAAACTCTTTTGGGCTGCAGTATCATCTCTATATAGATGACACCCAAATCTACCTCTCAGCACCAGACCTATCTCTTCTAACACATGTCTCCAACTGCCTCTCTAGTATATCCTCTTGGATGTCCACCCACCATCTCAAACTCAACATGTCTAAAATTGAACTCCTAATCTTCCCTCCCTCTCCCACAGTGTCAATTCCTCACATCTCTCTCACTGTCAACAATGACATCATCACACCCACCCCCCAAGCCCGTTGTCTTGGGGTTCTACTGGACCTCGCTCTGTCTTTCATCCCTCACATACAATCACTAACTAAATCTTGTCTTCTCCATCTAAAAAACATCTCCAGAATTCGCCACTTTCTTACACAAGACACAACTAAAATCCTTATACACTCTCTCATCATCTCTCGACTGGATTACTGCAACTCGCATCTTGCAGGCCTACCCACCACCCGACTATCTCCACTTCAATCCATAATGAATGCCTCTGCTACACTCATCTTCCATACACAATGTTCAGTGTTGGCATCACCCCTCTGTCAATCCCTCCACTGGCTTCCCATAGCCTCCAGAATAAAATGTAAAATCATGACCCTAACTTTCAAAGCCCTCAACAATAGCGCACACCCATACATTTCTGGTCTCATCGTTCTGCTAATGACCTTCATTCCACAACTCTTGTCACCTCCTCTCACTCTCGCCTTCAGGACTTTTCTCATGCTGCCCCTATTCTCTGGAACTCCTTGCTTCGCTCCACCAGATTATCCTCCTGCCTCAAAACATTCAAAACCTCTCTAAAAACACATCTCTTTAAAGAAGCGTATCACCTTCCACCCTAACACTCTCTCACTTCTCTCCCTCCTTTTCCTCACACAATACTTTTAGATTGTAATTCTGCGAGTTTCAATCCCACAAGGTGCTTTAGGGAAAGCACTATGGACACTATGGATTTGAGGCTCAAAGACAGGGCCCTCCTTGACTTGCTATGTTTTAATTTGTATGTATCTTTGTCTTGAACTTATCTTATGTACAGCGCTACGGAATATGTTGGCGTGTTATAAATAAACGATAATAATAATAATAATCGGTAGTCCTCCCCATTAGCCCAGCAGTCACATCAAGCGGCTGAGTTACTCATTTCCAGTCCCGCCCTCTAGGGTAGTCCATTAAATATTATGGTCATCTTGGTGTTTTTCCCACGACAGTTATCAATGAAGTGATTCTACTGTAGAAGCAAAAAAAAGTACCATTTTTAGTTTGATAGGCCAGTCATTTTTGTTTCTCTTCTCTCTTTACCATTTAACTTAACATGCTGAGTGCAAAGGGGAGTAGTTGTATATGTTAACATGCTTGGGACACAGGTGAAGATTAAGTATGATCTGAATTACTTTTCATATTTAGCTGAATATCTTGTAAAAAGTCATTGAGACAGAATGAGGAGTGTACAGAATGATGGCAAATATAGAAATTGCCTGTAAGGAGGGAAGAAGAAAATAAGCTAACCATTTTGAGTATGTTCTTTGACTGTTTTCACACTGAGTGAGTCATGAATGAACAGATGAGAGTAAAGTTAGGAAAGGGGAAAGGTTGTCAGAAAAGTATATAGTATCAAACTGCAGAATCAAGGGCTTAGAAATAAATAACCCCTTTACAAATGTTGTGTTAAAGAAAACTGGTCCCTTGTAATCAACCAAACACCTCAAAATAGTTTTACCTGAAAGCAGAAATCAGATTTTTTTAAATTGACAACTAAGGACATTATCGTTTAGTTTTCTTTGCAACTAATAATATGTATTTGTGGGGAAAAGAGGGAATTAATCTTGTCTTGCTCCTCGTCCCTCAAATCTTGACTTGTCCTCTTACAAACTCCTCGTTCATCAAACATTCTCTGTCAAACAGCATGTTAAAAAAGTACTTTTTAACAGTTTATTGTTGCAACAAATTAAAAATCTTTTCACATTACAGCAGCAATTTTCCCAGCATTTGCTAATCTATGGCATCTTCAAACTCAGCCTAAGATAATTATAATAATTATGTGGGGTACTTTTGCATATGAGAATCAGTCAATCTGATACCAAAAGTTAGCTTCTGACTTTACCTGCATTGATTTCTACTGTTTATCTTGAACCCCTGTTCCTTACCTATTTTTCTTAATAAAATAGATCATGGCCACTTTTTTTTCTGCAGACACAAGTTGTGTGGTTGATCAGGTGTCCAAGTGTTTACTTTCATGGATAATTATGGCTTTGTTCTTTTAACGCAGCTTTGCAAATATTCGCTCTGGCCCTGCACGCTGTTTCCAGACACCGATTCAACATTTCTCTGACTAGTTTTCTAATTCTTTTTTTTTAATACATATTTTTACCTGGCTTATCCTGTAAATGTTGACTGGAAAAACTAATATCAAATTTTACTGGTATCAAATATACATCCTAAGAATGTGCTATAGTTATAACTAATTAACCTGTCCACTTTTCTACTTCACTGTGTGGTTATTGAAGGTTCATATATAAAAGTGTAGTTTAAGAATAAACTTTCAATGTGGTGGATATTTAATAAACTAATAAGGTCAACTAAATACCAGCCCTCCTTTTTTCCTTTTTTTTTATGAAACTGGAGCCTGCCTATGTCAATGCTATCTCATTTCCACAGTAAACACTGTGAACTTTGGTCCCTACTGACTGAGTAGGCTTGTGTACAGAATTTAAATAAAGCCAGGGCAATTTAAGCTTCCACATTGCAAGGCCTAAAAAAGATTGCAAGCTCTTCTTACCACACTGAAAGATTTAAAGCAATTTTAATGTTTACCAAGGCCCTAGAATAGACTGCAAACTCATTAGAATAAGCTTATTTAAATAAATCTAGATGACAAGCTTTTGCTACACTGCATCATATAAAAAAGAGCACTTACGGTATCTATAATTACATTTAATAAAACCATATCTAGACTGTACACTTTTACCACTCTCGCCTTAAAACAGCAAACACTATTTCAACACTCAATATGTTTTGATATCAGGCTTAATCCATTAGTTATTTAAATGTCCTCAGTAATCAAACATTTATGCTCTTCTATATGAGTATTGATACTAACAGGCATCCATTGATTTGGAGGGATTATGATTTGCAGCAAAATAAATTGTTAAATCTGATTCAAGATTGTGAGCAGCGGTAGGCAGAGGAAAGTCTGATATCTTGGGCACGGATCTTCTTGATGGCTTGAATCCCAGATGTTCATACAGAGTCCTCCTCTCTGCCTCTTTCCAGACATCAATTCACCAAAGAGAAGATCTTTAGGTATTCATAAATAGTGAAAAGTTAGAAGAAGAAATGTGTTTTTCTTGAACACTCCCACTTTACAACAATATCAAATATCTTGTTTTTATTATTGCATTCATGAGTAAAAATGAAATGAACTGGAGACATGCTACAGTGCAGTGACTGAATAAATCCTAAACTGTTGGTGAGTAATAGAATGCCTTCACTGTTAGGGAGACAATGTGTTATCACGATGCAGACATTTTAAAAAGGGAAGGGCCCAGACATTTAATAAATACAAAATAGCAATATATGACAAATATTACCACCATAGTGCTATACATTTTTGCAATTTCACATTGCTAAATGTTTGATAACACATTAGGACAATACTGATTCGAAATTAGAGGTACTACACTTCTGTGAAAATACCTACACTTCTAGATTTTTTTTTTACCCCATTTCATTTTTATTGTGGGAAATGTAATTTTTAATATGTTGAAATGTATTAAGCAATAGAAGGTCAACCATGCAGAACTGGGCTAGACATTGGGTTGAAAATTATATACATACTGAGTAGGTGGAGGCTCTACACCGCCTCACAAGCTCTTACAAACGCCCACAGAAGCGGAACTTAAAAAAAACAAAAAAAACACTCAATGACTGAATAAGGATATACACAAAAAAATAAAAGCCACGGGACTTAGAAAAATAAATTTGCGGACTTACACAAAAAAAATTATGGACTCGCAAAAATGCGACCTTAACAAACAACCCGCGCAAAGCCAAAAACATTAAAAAAACACAAAATACACACAAGAAAAATTTAAAACCTTACCCACAGCAAGGGGGGACACCCAGGATGTCTGGAAGACAGGTTACACCTCAATTTCAGTCCAATTAAAAAAGTTTAGACACTCAAAAATCCTCTAAGCAAGAGAAAAAATGTCCACCGAAGAAAACGAGGCTACACGACCCCTAAAGCCGCAAAACACCGACAAGCACATACGACTTTTACAAAAACCAGTACAACCTACAACATACACCGTTAGCAAGGACGCTAAATCATCCAAACCCGCTTAACACATACACATTCGCCGCCATTTTACAACACTGACTTACAGAATGCGGAAGTACCCTGCTACACAAACGGCTTCCCCTCGCGCACGCAGCCTATTTACACTACACACTGCACACATTGCTGACACTTACATCTCAGCTCACCAGCAGTGCAAATCTACATTGTATCCTTCAGGAACATCATAACTGATTGTTACCTCTTCAGCACATTTCTTGCTGCATATATTAATTACAAATAGGTAAAGTATATACATTTTTGATTTCATTAATTAATTCATTAACATAGAAAAAAAATACACAAAACGAACAAAAAAAAACACAATATCGCAAAAAACCACAAACACCTTCATTGCGCGCCTCACAAGGAGGGCCAACGGTGCTCATAGGACACAAAGTACACCAGGGGAGAGCCTTGCAATAAGCGCCAAAAGGAGATCAGGGCCGACCTTACAATAAGCACAAAAGCACCTCTCATAACAAAAAATACATTAACCCGGAGGCTCGCAATGAGCGCCGAAGGCGCACATTGTGAACCACGCAATAAGGCGCCAAAGGAGCTTAGCACAAGGCTCGCAATGAGCGCCGAAGGATCTCAGACAACCAAAACACTTACTTTCTGTGGCAAACAGCATTACCTGTGTTTTTATTGCCGTCATTTTTTGACCATCAAGTTGCTAGTTTTATTATAATGTTGGTACTTTTTTGTGCTTTGAAATTATTAAAAAGTATGAGCTTAATAAAAAAAATGAATGCAAGAGATGCAAAAATGTGTTAATGTTTAGGAAATTTCAATAAATTTTACCTTTTTATATAAAAATATGAAAAAATATTTATATAAATATTAATATAAATTTAATATGTAACTGTTTTAATTTTAGCTTTAACTTTAGTTTAATCCCAATTATTTTGTCTCTGCTATCTACCTGAAGGAAGAATTGGAAAAAAAATATTTACAGGTGGTGTCTAAAGAGAGTACATCAAGGTCAGCAACTGGTTTGTCTCCTGGGTGATCTATATAATGGATTTTAGTATAGAAAATAGCCAGAAAAATGAACAATATTCAGAGTTGGTTTGTAAAGGAGAATACGGTTGGACATAACAATGTCTGCTGAGTTTGTCATAAAATGTGTAATTTTTCAGGATGCCTGTCCCGGAATATTAAGTACACAGGGAATGTAAAGCTTCTGTTCCCAAAATATTCAGCTATTTCAAATATATCCACCGTACTAGTAGTGTCTCTGTATCCTTTACAAGGCGAGACACTTGAAGTTGAAGTATAGGATGCTGAACTGGGACCAATGTCTTCTCCTTGTCTATCCCATTTGAAGTTCCTAGGGAATTTCCGCATTACACAACTTATCTAAAAATGTATTGGATATACATTCAGACACTTGGGGCCCTATTAAATTTGAGCTGCGTATGAAATCGTATCTCGCAAATGCGCATCGTAACGCGATTTAGGTAATACGATTCGTCTTGCGATTGACTTGCGTAATTTCTGACTCATTTTCCGAGATTTGCCTCCGAAAAGCGATACGTAGTAAGTAGCGGAAAATAATTATTTGCGTAGACGCTCGTATCTCGCAAAATCGCTATGTGCACAAAATACACCACTAAAATGGTTTACCCATTACGTACAGACAACTTAAAATGTAAAAGTGAGTATAACAGAGGGAAAGCATGGAAGGCCATTACAATTGATTTCACCATCCCCTCCCCCCACCAAAGCAAATGCATTATACAACCAATTAGTTGTTACATTTGGAATGAAAAGCCATGCTGCAGCTTACATAAAGCAATTAAAGACACACTACCTGATTACATAAAAACACAAAAACATCAAAATAATGCCATATTAACCCTGTTATTTTGTATACATGTTGCTCATCACATCTACAGGGAGTGCAGAATTATTAGGCAAGGTGTATTTTTGAGGATTAATTTTATTATTGAACAACAACCATGTTCTCAATGAACCCAAAAAACTCATTAATATCAAAGCTGAATATTTTTGGAAGTAGTTTTTAGTTTGTTTTTAGTTTTAGCTATTTTAGGGGGATATCTGTGTGTGGCTGAGGTGACTATTACTGTGCATAATTATTAGGCAACTTAACAAAAAACAAATATATTCATATATCCATTTCAATTATTTATTTTTACCAGTGAAACCAATATAACATCTCAACATTCACAAATGTACATTTCTGACATTCAAAAACAAAACAAAAACAAATCAGTGACCAATATAGCCACCTTTCTTTGCAAGGACACTCAAAAGCCTGCCATCCATGGATTCTGTCAGTGTTTGGATCTGTTCACCATCAACATTGCGTGCAGCAGCAACCACAGCCTCCCAGACACTGTTCAGAGAGGTGTACGGTTTTCCCTCCTGGTAAATCTCACATTTGATGATGGACCACAGGTTCTCAATGGGGTTCAGATCAGGTGAACAAGGAGGCCTTGTCATTAAATTTTCTTCTTTTATACCCTTTCTTGCCAGCCACGCTGTGGAGTACTTGGACGCGTGTGATGGAGCATTGTCCTGCATGAAAATCATGTTTTTCTTGAAGGATGCAGACTTCTTCCTGTACCACTGCTTGAAGAAGGTGTCTTCCAGGAACTGGCAGTAGGACTGGGAGTTGAGCTTGACTCCATCCTCAACCCGAAAAGGCCCCACAAGCTCATCTTTGATGATACCAGCCCAAACCAGTACTCCACCTCCACCTTGCTGGCGTCTGAGTCTGGAGCTCTCTGCCCTTTACCAATCCAGCCACGGGCCCATCCATCTGGCCCATCAAGACTCACTCTCATTTCATCAGTCCATAAAACCTTAGAAAAATCAGTCTTGAGATATTTCTTGTCCCAGTCTTGACGTTTCAGCTTGTGTGTCTTGTTCAGTGGTGGTCGTCTTTCAGCCTTTCTTACCTTGGCCATGTCTCTGAGTATTGCACACCTTGTGCTTTTGGGCACTCCAGTGATGTTGCAGCTCTGAAATATGGCCAAACTGGTGGCAAGTGGCATCGTGGCAGCTGCACGCTTGACTTTTCTCAGTTCATGGGCAGTTATTTTGCGCCTTGGTTTTTCCCCACGCTTCTTGCAACCCTGTTGACTATTTTGAATGAAACGCTTGATTGTTCGATGATCACGCTTCAGAAGCTTTGCAATTTTAAGAGTGCTGCATCCCTTTGCAAGATATCTCATTATTTTTGACTTTTCTGAGCCTGTCAAGTCCTTCTTTTGACCCATTTTGCCAAAGGAAAGGAAGTTGCCTAATAATTATGCACACCTGATATAGGGTGTTGATGTCATTAGACCACACCCCTTCTCATTACAGAGATGCACATCACCTAATATGCTTAATTGGTAGTAGGCTTTCGAGCCTATACAGCTTGGAGTAAGACAACATGCATAAAGAGGATGATGTGGTCAAAATACTCATTTGCCTAATAATTCTGCACTCCCTGTACATTTGGAAACACAAATATGGGGCACATGGAGTATGTGAATATGTCCTGTTCAGTCTTTCGGTTGTGTCTGACTGTCTGTGACCCTCTGTCACTGCTTTCTTACAAGGTTCGTATGCTGGTGATACCGGAGTGGATTGTCAGTTCCTTCTCCAGTGGTTTGGGATTTGGCCGTCCACTCTGCTTTCACTCTCCCACCCACAATGGCCCTTAATGGTATAGCTCACAGCTTCATTGAAGTACACAATATCTCTTGTTTGTTCTTTCGGTCGGGTCTGACTGTCTGTGACCCTCTGTCACTGCTTTCTTACAAGGTTCGTATGCTGGTGATACCGGAGTGGATTGTCAGATCCTTCTCCAGTGGTTTGGGATTTGGCCGTCCACTCTGCTTTCACTCTCCCACCCACAATGGCCCTTAAGGGTATAGCTCATATCTTCCAAGCCCCATCACTTATCAAACCACAAGGTGACCATGGGAACATACCCCGCAGTAACCCATCAGGAAGGGCAGCAAACACACACAGAGGGTTTGCAGAGGCACAATGAGCACCAGCCAACTCACCACCATCAGGGGTAATCGCCACTACTCTTATCCAAGGAAGTCCTACGCCATTGCTGGTGGCCATGTGCCAAGATGTCCATTCATTCCCATTTGTTGACCTCCCATTATGTTCTGCTATTCATCAATTTACATTAGTTTGGATTGCTAAGTGATGTTGGGGAAGTGCGGGTGAAAGCAGAGTGGACGGACAAAACCCAAATCACTGGAGAAGGAACTGACAAGCCACTGCAGTATCACCTATCATTATCCTGTTAGGCCCTCAGGGGAATGTTCCTACTCCACAGTATCGCTAATTGTACTTGGCCTGTGCATTAACCCTTTATTATGCCTAGATTGTAGATCTATTAGATGTATTATATGATATCTAATGCTATTAGGACTAGTATTCCTCTTAGTATGTATGGATCTATTGCAGGTTAACTAGGGCTCATTAGTTTACAGCTATAGTAATGTGACACTAATGTGATGCATGTGGATGTCCCATAACCCCAACCATTGAAAACACACCGACATGGTGAAAACAGTATAACACAGCTTTATTTTTGGACACAGACCACAATCAGCAGTGGTCAAGACTGTGCATTCACATAACGGTATACCAAAACTTTATTTTTGGACACAGACCACAATCAGCAGTGGTCAAGACTGTGCATTAATATCATGGGTGTGGTGTGGGCGGGTCCCGAGAGAGCAAGGGGCTAAATAAAACAAAGGGGATACCTACAGGGGTCAATCTAATAGTCTAGAATAAGCATGATGCATAGCACCTACCAGGGTCTCATGCGGTCAGTACACTGCTGCCACCGGAATATGATGAGAAAAAGGAACATCACAAATCACTCCATTTAACTGAAGAAACCATTAGAGTGCATGGCACTTACAACTTGTCTGGATCTGCTCAATGGAACAAATGATTCAACCTCTGGACTGTGTAATCCAATCCAGTTTCACACATACAGTGTGGTGTGCGAAATTGCCCACAAAAATGAATGGTCAACAAAAAACAAAAAGGCGTAGGAGGATAGAAAAAACTAATGACAATGCATGTACAGTAAAGTGCTAAATACTGTACCAATATACCAACTCACCTGATTCCCATCTGCAAGCATTACTAACTATTAGCTACAGTAGGTCTCTGGATAATGAGTAATATGGGCAAATACCCATTAATATGGACAGGACACAAAGGTCAGCAGCCAGATTCACTGTTTCTTACATCAGACCCAAAGATCTGTTCTCAGACCGATATTCAGGTCAGGATCACATGCTTTATTAGTGCATATATTAATGCTGGCTGTCATTAACATGCCATTGTGAGACTTTGCAAGTCCACCGCCATAGCCGTATTAGTCTACATTTCAGCTAACAATAATCATGTCTGAGATATCTGGCAATATGATAGCTTTAAGATAGTGGGAGCTACATGTTAAGGAGGGGGCTGTCATTGGAGTAATGTATACCTGAGAGGCACTTGGAAAACCTTACGCCTCATATAATTCCTCCACTATGCTTGCAGATGTAGGAGATGCCTTCATGGGCCTGAATTGTACCTAAAACAAAACAAATGGAAAGAAAAACAAAGAGAAAACCTAAAATCTAAGGGCCTAAAAAAAAGGGGACTGCAGCATCCCTTCCCAACAGCATTCCCCAGTGACCATCAATTGGTGGCATGTTCAACCGAACCCTAGGTGTCCACAGAGAAGAGGATCATGGACCATGTGATGGGAGGTAGCCATCTGCATACAAAATATCACCATCACTTACGCAAAGATCCAAAACTCTGTAGCCAGGCTAGATGAGGTCAGCATTGTGACCAATAGATTGTCACTGAGGAGTGCTGTTGAGAAGGCACAATTATGTCCACAGCCCCTAGGTCCTCCTCCGCCTGGGCACAGGACCTGCATCATCCGCGGCCGGACGCCATCTCCCCGTTGGTGGTGGGGGAGCGGGAGGAGGTAGTGGCACCACGGGTGGTGGTGGCGGCGGAGGCATGGTGGAAGGAGAGGAGGGGCCAGGCTGCTGTTGGCTGGTGACCTGCCCCGTTCCCAGCAGCCTGACCATATGCTGCTCCATCATCCGATGATGCCTCCTCTCCTCCCTAAAGCGCCTGTCCAGGCTGCGCCTCCTGCCAGAGACGTCAGCAGTCATCCTCCTCACGAGGGCCAACAACTCCGGCATCGCAGCCTCTGTCGTTGATGGTGGGGGCTGGGGTCCTGCTGGCAGGGCCGGGTGGGAAGATGGCGGGGAGAGAGTGGGGAGGATCTTGGACCCGGCTGGAGTCAGGGGCTCTGATGTTGGGGTCCCCGGTGGCTCAGTGTGTGGGGAAGGAGGAGCTGTAGAATAGTCCACCACTAGTGAGGGCCCCGGCGAAATGGCAAGTCTTTGGAGGTGGGGGACAGTCGTGCTCTGTACAGGGGGGCTGTCAACTACCACGACCTCCCCCTCCTCAGAGCCAGGGCCCTCCGATGAGCCTGTAACCTCCTCCCCCTGAGTGGTCTCCTGCGGGGCGGGGGCTGACGGCCCCGCTCCTGGCTCATCACTGGACCCAGACCTCCTACTAGATGCTGAAATAGAGAAAAGAGCGGTACATGTTATTAGTATGCTGATCAATACATTGATATATTTTCACTCCTAACTATCTGACATCTAGGCCTGAACATGGATGATTCTCCTAATTGCAACTCAGATTAGCTGTCATTTGCTAGATTTGATCTATTCTTTGGTTTCTTGTCTTGACCTCTCCTGGCTCCTAACGCTGTCTGTATTTCTTCTGCGGTTTCACTCCTAACTATCTGACATCTAGGCCTGAGCATGGATGATTCTCCTATTTGCAACTCAGATTAGCTGTCATTTGCTGGATTTGATCTACTCTTTGGTTTCTTGTCTTGACCTCTCCTGGCTCCTAACGCTGTCTGTATTTCTTCTGCAGTTTCACTCCTAACTATCTGACATCTAGGCCTGAACATGGATGATTCTCCTAATTGCAACTCAGATTAGCTGTCATTTGCTAGATTTGATCTATTCTTTGGTTTCTTGTCTTGACCTCTCCTGGCTCCTAACGCTGTCTGTATTTCTTCTGCGGTTTCACTCCTAACTATCTGACATCTAGGCCTGAACATGGATGATTCTCCTAATTGCAACTCAGATTAGCTGTCATTTGCTAGATTGGATCTATTCTTTGGTTTCTTGTCTTGACCTCTCCTGGCTCCTAACGCTGTCTGTATTTCTTCTGCGGTCTGTAACTGCATAGGCTGCATTGGGCACACCAGTACATGGACTCGATTGCTTGATTACTCTTGGGGTGGCCAGGAATGACAGTGATTTGTCAGCTTCATGGATTTAATGACACTTCCATCTATCCCTTGTTAATTCCATGGAGCTGACATGTCAGTGTCCTTGTTGGTCACCATGTGTAGTGTGTGTGATGTACATGTGGTGGCATGTTGGTGTATGTGATATTCACCTAAACTGGAGGCTGGGTCCTGCTGGGCCATCGGGGATGAAGCTCCAGCTGCGGGCGATGGTGTCAGAAGGTCCCTTGTGATCCTCTCCCACTCCTTATAGGTCACACTGTGTCCCTCTGCTTCTCTGGCCATCTTCCTCTTCACCGTGGCCCTGATATTCACATATCTGTGCTTTAAGGACCTCAAGCCCCTAGGCACCATGGACACCTCCTTCATCAATTGCACTACCTCCTTCCAAGCCTGAGCCTTAGGCCCAGGCTTCGCTTCCCTTGCAACAAGGATGACGGGCCGGTCACGGATCGCACCCAGGAGGACCATATTCTCCTGGGGCGTATAATTACGGGTCCTGCGCCTGCCCTTGCCAATAGCCCCTTGCTCTCTCGACTGTGCTCGGGGACACTGGCCTCCCTGCACTTTTCCCGAGGCCTGTCCCTTCCCCAAACGACCGTGCCCCCTGGGATCAGGCCCCTTCCCCTCTGTCCCTCCTCTGTTAGTGCCTCGGTCTCCCTCCTTCTCCTCCTCCTCCTCCTCCCCCCCCCCCCTCTGAGGACCACTCCTCCTCCTCCGGGGACACCTCCTCCTCCTCCGGGGAAACACCACCTCCACCCCCTCCGGGGACACCTCCTCCACCTCTCCTCCACCTCTCCTCCACCCTCCACTACACTCTCCTCACTCTCCTCACTCTCCGCTCCTCTCCTCCTCTCTCCACCTATCTCCTCCCTCCATGCTGAAATAATAAAAAAATAAGGATAACTCAAAATAAGTGTAACTGTTATATAGGTGATGAAAAAAAAAGTGTATGTTCTATGTGTTTTTAATAACTGTTGGGGGATGCGGTGCAAAGGTTGGGGGGGGAGGTGTGTGGTGTGTGTCTTAACGCTATGTATGTCTCTATGTGTCTTTAATCTATGTGTCAGGCAAATATGTGTAATGTGTTAATATGTGTAACTCTTACGTTTAAATATGCTAGTAATAAAATACAAAACAATCAAAAATTGTGTCAAATCAATATAACGATAAAGAAATAAAAGTATTACTGGAATGTCTGTTGGAAAGAAAAGATGTGTGTGCTATGTGTATTTAATAAGTGGTGGGGGATGGGGTGTGTTGGGGGATGGGGTGTGGTGGGGGGGATGGGTGTGTGGGGTGTGTGTCCTAACTATATATATGTCTCTATGTGTGTTATTTAATCTATGTGTTTTGCAAATATGTGAAATCTGTAAATATGTGTATTTCTTAAATGTAAGGACTTATGAAATAGACAATCAAAATGACAAAAATCTAATCTCCCTCTCTCCAAAGTACTAATCTCAAAGACTCTCTCCCACCTGCTCCTGGAACTGCGTGCTAACTCCAATGGCTCTTACAACACAGTCAGCGCATGGGTTTGTATCAATCACATTTATAAGCTCCTACTGTCAATCAAATTCTTAGATCGTACGTGATTAGCTGAGAGGCGCGTCTCGCTAGGACGTCCGCTTATCAGCTTGCGAGCGCGCCAACAGACTCAGCCAATTACATACGCACTTATACTGTCAGGCCGCCAAGTGCGTATGTAATTGGCTGAGAGTCCCAACACGGGCCGCCAAGTGCGTATGTAATTGGCTGAGAGGCTTTTGGCGGGCCAACGTGGCAATGGCGATGGCGCAAAAACCCGCCAAAAGCCTCTCAGCCAATGACATATGCACTTGGTGGCCCGTATTGGGACTCTCAGCCAATTACATACGCACTGGGCGGCCCGCATTGGGACTCTCAGCCAATTACATACACACTTGGCGGCCCGTGTTGGGACAGCCAATTACATGCGGCCAAGTGCGTATGTAATAGGTTAAGAGGCTTCTTGACGTAAAATCATCAGCTGGAATGCCACATAAAGATCCACAGGTGACCAATGGCAAAGCTGAAATTAACGTGCCTAAAACCAGGTCATGTAATCAACAAGCTATATAACCCCATCCCCAACAAGTCATCAGCATGTCTGAAACAGCATGGATGATCATGTGAGAGGGATGATGGACAGTCCGAGTGGGCGGATGAGGTTGAGATGCTTTTGTGCATATCACATAGCACAGTATGAAGACTCGGAAGCAAGGTGTGTGATTGAGGGGGTGATGGGGAGTGGCAGAGAGGAGTGTCTGGGAGTGAATGAGGATGTGAGTGGTGATGTGGTCCATGCTGGGGCAGAACCAAGCCAGGCAAGGGAATTACCACAGGCCATGCCTAGTATCGTGGGGGTGGATCAGGGAGGAGAGAGAGCTCCAGTAGCACAGGGACAGAGGGATATAGGGCCACCTGCAGACAGGGAGGCTGACAATGATGTTGGTGATCAGCTGCTGGGGGGAGTACAGGATGTGGTGGCTCAGGCAGAAGGGGGGGAGCCTGTCCAGGAGCCTGTCCAGGAGCCTGTCCAGGAGCAAGTGAGGAGGCGAAGGGCACCCAGTGTGTACAGGGAGAGACTTAAATTAGAGGGGTTAACTGATGGGTGGTGTATGAGCATTTTCGGCTGACCCGTGCCAGTCTTGGGGAGCTCTATGAGGTTCTGAGAGCAGACCTTGAGCCTCGCTTAGGGGCCAATAGAGCCATCCCAGGAATGACACGGATGTTAGTTGCAATACACCTCCTTGCTTCTGGTAGCTTTCAGAACACCCTGAGCATAGCCGGAGGAATGTCTTAGCCAAGCCTCTCCAATTGTCTGAGTGCATTCCTCCGTGCTATTGGTCGGAAAGCTGCCAGATACATCAGTTACCCTAACACTGCTGAAGAGATCTCGAAGGTGAAGTTCGATTTCTTCCAATTAGGAGGTATCCCCAATGTACTCGGTGCTATTGATTGTACACATGTGGCACTGATACCTCCTAGAGAGCAAGAAGCGCTGTACAGAAATCTTAAGCATTATCATTCAATCAATGTACAGGTTGTTCGCGATGCGTACACAAGGTGTGTATGCAGGCTTCCCGGGAAGTGCTCACGACGCCTATATCCTGCGTGCATCCGGCATATGTGACATATTTGAGTCCGGCAGATTTCCATCCGGATGGCTACTGGGTGAGTATACATTAGTAATGGCAGTCAACCATATCTTACTATGACTGGATACAATAACACATACGGTACATCATGTTTCCCTCTATTGCTCTGATGTTCACATGTGCATTACGGAGTAATACTACCAAAGCCAGAACATAATAGCTCATTGCTGGCCATAACCCTGTGTTAGCTTGGCCAAACAGTATGCAGTTCACAACAACATATGCCAAAAAACACAATTGATTAATCATTAGGTATATGTTCTGATGCATTCCCTTGTATCCTGTGACATGGACATCTCTAGTCTACATAACGTGTTGTGTGTTATTGTAAGGGCTATGTAAGTAAGATGTCTTCAGAATTCATCTGATAGAGGAGAATTAATAGTGTTTGGAAAACTTTTTCTTGCATGAATATATCCCGGAATAAACATGAATTAGCTTACCTTGAAGTTATCAAAATCTCCAAGGTCTTTTGGCATTTGCATTTGATAGGGGAAATTCCACCTGAATTAGCATCACATTTACATTCACAAGAATACACTATCATGCTTCACCTCAGACCTCTGGCATGTGCTCGGTACAAGAACTGCAACAGTGACTTCCTGTGCTCTCTACCAGAAGGGTCACAATATGTACCCTGTTGTATTTCCCTTGTATCTCCGCCTCATGTAAGCATCCTGCGGGTGTGACCATCTGGATTTGACATTTGTGGAAAACACATTGTAATTGAACTGAAGCTTCATATAGAATACATGTGTTAATACACTACTAATTATCCTATCAGATGCATCCATGATCCATCTCCCTTACATATATCTTTAACTGTGTATTAGCCACAGGGATGTGTTAATAGGTCATGATGACGATATTTGGGCATATGCTTTGTCAAACATCACAACATCCTATTCATATCAACATGTCACATTTTATTTCCACCAGGTGATGCAGGATATGGGTGTTTGCCATGGTTGTTGACCCCTGTGAGCAATCCCCAGACTGGGGCAGAGGTGCGGTATAATGCTGTGCATAAAACCTGCCGGAATGTAATTTAACGCACCTTGATGTTTACATTCCACTGGGGGTGCTCTACAATACAAGCCCCAGAAAGTTTGTCGCATCATCGTTGTCTGCTGCTGTCTGCACAATATAGCAGTACAGGCCAACTGTCTGGGGGACATTGATGCGGCTCCACTACATGGGGAGGAAGAGCCTTTACTTCCCCCTGAAGTGGATAATCTGCAGGGGTCACAACAACGGACCCGCCTCATTCGTGAGTACTTCACATGTAAGTACATACCCAATATGCATGGAATACAGTCTAATGTATCTGGATTATGCCTAACTCCCAAATCCACCTTTATCCATCGCCCTTGTCATACAGAATTCCAACCTGTCCACAGTAGAGGAGAGTTCCCTGACGTTGTCAATGTTTGTACACTGGAACAAGCCACATGATCAGTTACAGGTAAGTAAGCACACATTCCCATACACATCTTAAGTACTGACGGTTATAAACATCAATGGCATAGATAATTTGAGTGGATTATATATCCCACTATGTCAATGTATATATGCCCCACGTTACATTGTTATCTAGTAATTTAGATTGAAAAAATACTTTAGTCCATCAAGTTCAACCTCTATAGATCTATGATCTGCAATACGCAGATTTATTGTTAATTGATCCAGAGGAAGGCAAACAGAAAAAAAAAAAGTGAAACTTTGGCAATTGTCTACACAGGGAAGAAAAATATAACATTCCTTCCTGACCCCAGATACTGGTGATCGTATTCATCCCTCTATTTATCCAGGATAGCCCCTAATGTCTGTTTGTTTTTTTAATGTAAAAATATACCCAATCCCTTTTTAAAGTCACCTACAACCACTACGGACCAGTATTGTTCACATTGTATGATTCTGCCAAACCACATGAAATGGGATCAACATGTCGTAGATAAATACCATACACACATACTTTGGAGATCAAGAACCAGTCACGATAACACAAAACAGAGTCCTCTGGTTATTTCCTCATGATTCAAGGTTATTCAGTTGGATCAAATATGGATCACCAGCCAAACCCAACATGGTGGCTGATGCTGACTGCCTGGAGAACTGACTACTACTGAAATATATCCAGACACAGCCTTTTAGACTTGTTTACATGAGACCATGCTGAAATCCAGATTTTTTCACCCTGTAGCAACATGGCATAACTCACTAACCGGCAATGACTTTTTATTAATAAGAGATATCCAATACGAATAGAACACATACTTTGTCTAATTTGTGACTGTAATCCTCACATCATATTAACCTTACAGAGCTGCTGTCGTGTGTCAACTCTTCTTTCAACAACCTAGACATGGAAAAACATGACCAGCAACAGAACTGCTACATCAATGTGAACTACATAGTGAGTATTTGTGTAATAATATGGCCACGTATGCTGAAGGACACAAATAACACATTAATCACTTTATTAATATCGGCCTATCTCTTTCCAGAATACATCAGATAGGTAAGCGGTGATAACTAATGCTGATCCACAGCACAAGTGTCCTGGTGGAACAAATCACCTAGTAGATGAGCTTGGGACTGCGTCCAAGGTAAAACACCACATTTGGCTCTCCAAAGATGCATTAATGTGTAATCTATGTGATATTCCTACATCATTAGCCAGATGAGTAGCTTGTTTCATATGTAGGGAAAGAACAGTGAAGACGTTTGTATGAAATGAGCAACATATATTGGTACAGTGGATCGAAAAAGTCTAAAGTCTACACACCCCTGTTAAAATGTCAGGTTTCTGTGCTGTAAAAAAATGAGACAAAGATAAATCATTTCAGAACTTTTTCCACCTTTAATGTGACCTATAAACTGGACAATTTAATTAAAAAACAAACTGAAATCTTTTAGGTAGAGGGAAGAAAAAATAAAAAAATAAAATAACATGGTTGCATAAGTATGCACACCCCTGAACTAATACTTTTGTTGAAGCACCTTTTGATTTTATTACAGCACTCAGTCTTTTTGGGGATGAGTCTATCCGCATGGCACATTTTGACTTGGCAAGATTTGCCCACTCTTCTTTGCAAAAACACTCCAAATCTGTCAGATTGCGAGGGCATCTCCTGTGCACAGACCTCTTCAGATCACCCCCACAGATTTTCAATCTGATTCAGGTCTGGGCTCTGGCTGGGCCATTCCAAAACTTGAATCTTCTTCTGGTGAAGCCATTCCTTTGTTGATTTGGATGTATGCTTTGGGTCGTTGTCATGCTGAAAGATGAAGTTCCTCTTCATGTTCAGCTTTCTAGCAGAAACCTGAAGGTTTTGTGCCAATATTGACTGGTATTTGGAACTGAAAAATAATTCCCTCTCTCTTATTTAATTGAAGACCCCAGTTCCAGCTGAAAAATAGCCCCAAAGCATGATGCTGACACCACCATGCTTCACTGTGGGTATTGTGTTCTTTTGGAGATGTGCAGTGTTGTTTTTGCGTCTTCACTGTGTTCCATGGTATATCTAATGCTAAGTTTATATGTCACATTAAAGGTGGAAAAAGTTCTGAAATTATTTTTCATTGGCTAATTTCTTTACAGGCCAAAATCCTGACATTTTAACAGGGGTGTGTAGACTTTTTATAACCACTGTAAGTGACGAATTAAGCGCTCCGGGAGCATGTGCAATGTAAATATTGACATGTTCCTTGTATGTTTCAGATCGCAAAGATGAGTCCCTTTCCACGGTGAGAACAAGGAATGATGAGCATTCCCACGTTCCAGGACTATGCTATTGTCACATTGCATCATGCATGTTCATATGTCAGTCATCATGTGTTGCATCGGGTGTGATATCACATCCTCTACATAGATTTATATGTACCTATTGCTTTAGATATGCCATTTTCTCCTCTACTTGGACTATTGTGAAGCCTGTATCATACTTCCTTCCAGATCTCTTCCTCAGTGCTGATGTGATCCTCCCTGTACATATGGGGAAGAGTAACTCTAGCCTTGGAACATAACTGTTAATGAGGTTCCGTTTACCTTCAGTTATGAATATGCAACAGCAGATAATAATTGTGTAATCCTGGATATTTACCATGTAACAAGTAAATTACCCTGAAAGTCAGATGTGCTCATCACCATCAGTTAGTGGTGTAACTATTCTGTTCAATCTGCGTTTACATTACTACATAATCATGAATGTAGATTCATATCATTCAAGTTGAGCCCTTCAAGTCATTATATAAAACCCTGCATGTCTAATGACATGATTTCAGAATTCACACCCCTCTGGCTTGCACCTACATCTATATTGGCAAGGTACAGATTAATGTAGCATATGTATCTCTGTAAACACACACAGATATATGTATTGAACAATGACATTTCATTCTATCTGTATTCTCTCAACTAGAAAGCATGATATGGTACAAACACACAGAAACAGTGATAACAGTATAATATAATCATACTTTATTTCATACACAGAGCACAAATAGAAATGGACAAGACTGTGCATTAATATCATGTGTGTGTTCTGAAGAGATCCTAGTATGGCAAGGGGCTGTGGCAAATCTGAGGACATCTGAAGAGGAAACAGACAACATCATGAGGGTAATGCATAGCATCTACTAGGGTCACATGTGGTCAGGACCCCACAGTAACCAACAGCATATAACACGACATCTAATCAACATAACCATTAATGCAGATACAACAACCATATGGTTGCCAGAATAAACAGACACTATAAAACAGGGATCATGTGATACTAACCGATTTCACACACAGTGTGTTCGCATACATTACTGATGATTGGTCAATAGATGATGTGAATCTGGAAAACAGAGATAGGAGGTGTTAGAACAATCATAATTAGAGTACATTGTTTTTGCTCTTGACACTACTATAAACCAACTAACATGAACATCATCTCCGAGCAGTAATAACCATATTTATTCTATCCTGTTCAGTCAGCCTTCCAGGAATATGCTTAGGATGTGGAATAAGACAAGGCATGCTTCACTGTGAACACAATCCTTCAGCAAAATGTACTATCACTATCTATATGGAATAGTTGTGCCATGCTGATATCACATCTCACTTCGAAATGGGTGGTACCAAGGCCAGACAGATTACACTGTTCACATTACCCCTAAACACATGCACATTGATCGTGATGTCAAACCAAGGAAATTGGCAGTTTGGTTTGGATGACATGAAATAACTGAATCCAATTTCATAATGGAATGCTACAAAAACTTATGTGGAATTGCTGGTTTGGATTAGCAGATAGTAATGGGACTGTGCAACTCTATAGCCGGGACACTGATCATTATAATGGAAAATCACACAGTCATGTTCCTTAGTGAAAAGATATGTAGTCATATATTGCATTTCCGAGCCATCTGCAGTGGTGAATAACCCTGATAGAATGCCCGTTGTGAACTGGGTTGAGTGTTTACTCACATGACTGCTCGAAGATGAAGAAAATGTCTTCATAGTTGTGAGATTTGGCTATTAACACCTACAAAGACAAAAACAATGTATCAATCAGAACAATATTATGATTAAATACAGCATTTAAGCTCAAGGTCAATCCACATTGAACATCAATAGTTGAAATGTTAAACATAACCAGTCATGTACACACTCTGTAGCCAGACAATACTATGTCAACATCTATAACAATCAGTATTCTGTGAGGAGTGGTCAGGAGGCCTTCTCGGATGGTCCTAACACCTCCTACTCTGAGTTAGCGGGCTCCCACCGTCCGTGCCCGCGGACCGTCTCCCTCTTCCACGACGTGGTGTGGGAGCAGGGGGTGCCACTACAGCAGGTGGCTGGGGTTCATAGGTGGGCGATGTCTGAGATGAAGAGGCAGACATAACAGGTTGCGATTGTACAACCGAAGGCTGGAGAGGTATGGGCTGGCGTCTGAGTTGACGCAACAACGCGCGTCTCTCCGAGCTCGCGCGTTCCTCATATCTCTCCATCCTTCGGTTGTGCCTCCTCATCTCAGCATATATACCACGGGTGGTTGCCGAGATCACCCGGTTGCCAGCCAGGATGGCACTACTTATGGCCAACTGTCTCTCGCTGATTTCCAGCATTCTCTGTGCTCTCTGGCTTTGTGCCTGGTCCTCTTGTTGAATGTGCTCCATGATATTGCATAATTGGGCATAGAGCAGTGGCAGAGGGCCTGGAGGTGTTTGTCTTGCAGCTGCTGCCGGAGACTCCGCGGCCGGCGACTTTGTGGCCAGGGCACTTCCTCCCGGGGCCAGGGCACTTCCTCCCGGGGCCGGGGCCGGGTAACTTCCTCCCAGAGCCGGGGCACTTCCTCCCGGGGCCGGGGCACTTCCTCCCCAGGCCAGGGCCGGGGCACTTCCTCCCGACTCCATGGCCGGGGCACTTCCTCCCGACTCCACGGCCGGGGCACTTCCTCCTGACGCCCAGGGTGGAGCCCAGGCTGAGGGCAGTGCCAGGATGAGGGCGGTGCCCAGGATGAGGGCGGTGGCCAGGATGAGGGCGGTGCCCAGGATGAGGGCGGTGCCCAGGACGAGGGCGGAGCCGCTGAAAGTGGAGACGCTGAGGGGGGAGCCACTGAGGGAGGCACAGCATGGTGTGGCTGGTGCAGGCCCTGAGGTGGCCACGACGAATGGCAGGGGGCAGCATAGGAAGAGGGCCCGGGCATGACTTCCCGCTCCGTATGAGCTAGTGATGTAGATGGTCCTGGGCCCTCCTGAATGTCCTGGCCCACTTCAGCCACTCCTACCTCCTCCTCTTCTGAATCTGTGGATACAACAATGGAATAAACATATATTTCAGTTGGTTGCCATACACAATTGACAGCTATGGATTTACATATCATTGACATCATGGTCACCTGTGAGTGACTGTGGTGCTTGTGTTACACAGATGAGCCACGGGCTGCATAATGAGCATTGTGGATCATGGCTCATATGAATGTGTACTGCATGTGCCTCAGACATGTGCTCTGCTGCATCTGCTGTGCAGTGTGTGAGACTGACCAATCTGACAAGTTTCCAGCAATGGTTGTTAATATGCAGCTGAGACATGGGCCAGGTTAGGACAGTATATGACACACATGGATTGCTACAGAGTCTGTATCCACATATGCCGCACAGCCAGATTTTTACTCTATCGCAGTGGAGGCCAAAGTCAGGCCTGCATTTGTGGATAGCCATGCTGCACCCAGCTGAGAATATCATTCTCCAAGTCATTAAGTCTAATTGACTCATCTGTTCACATAAAGGAAATTCACATATCCAGGCCTGTGCGCAGCCCAGCAAGTTTGACTTTGGACCCCCTGCTCTATTGCAATCAATCTGGATATAATTAGAAATTGACATATCAGGGATACAAATTATGAACATGATAGGTTTGCTACCAGGACTGAAATGGTTATTGTCGCCCCATATATCTTTAGTCAACCATAGGGCTTACAGTGCTATTGTATGTGAATTATTCCTGTGTTTGGGCAGGGGTGTAGGAGGCCATATAATTCTTGAGCAAGGGTGGGCAGGTTCAATCCTGGAGGGCCACACAAATGAGCCAATCGCCTTTTCAGTCATCCTGATTGACTCACCTGTGCCCAAAAAGTATATCTTGAAAGGCCGGCATGTATGTGGCCCTCCTTACCCACCCCTGTTCTAGAGGGATACAGCTCATTATATACAACAGCCAGAACACAAGCCTATTTATACATACAAACATACATACATACATACATACATACATACAAACAGCATGATATCTTGAAAGGCCGGCATGTATGTGGCCCTCCTTACCCACCCCTGTTCTAGAGGGATACAGCTCATTATATACAACAGCCAGAACACAAGCCTATTTATACATACAAACATACATACATACAAATAGCATGATATCTTGAAAGGCCGGCATGTATGTGGCCCTCCTTACTCACCCCTGTTCTAGAGGGATACAGCTCATTATATAAAATAGCCAGAACACAAGCCTATTTATACATACATACATACAGCATGTTATCTGCAGGCTTTTGGACAGCCCATCCCCCCACAATCTCATACAACCATGTGTGTGATATGATACTCACGTTGCAGGGTGTTAGGGCGATCTGTGTCCATCTGGCCTGGTATTCCCACCACAGATTCAGAAGGGATAAATCTCATCATTGTCCTCTCCCATTGCTTATATACAAAAGGGACCGCGGGCCCACCACCAGTCCTACGTGCTGCTGCTGCCTCCATGGCCATCTTTCTTTTGACAGCCATCTTTAGATCATCAAACTTGTGACGCACTGTCCCCCAGTCCCTATTGGTGACCCCTACTGCCGACACAGCTCTGCCAATTTGGGACCAGGCCTGCTGCCTCTGGTTGGCATTAATGTCTCTCCCACCACATATGATCCCCTGGCGGGCACAGATTTCCCTGAGGAGAACCTGGATCTCCTCTGGGCTATAATTGGGGGCCCTGGGCCTTGCCACAACCCGTTGCCTTACAGACGGTGACCGCTCTTCCTCTTCTATCCCTGGGGCCGCTCCCTCATGCCCACTACCTCCCACCAAGGCCCCTGACCCTCTGCCCCTGCAACTGGTATTCCTACCTCTGGGGGCACTTCCCTCCCCCTGCTCTCCTCCTTGCTCTCCTCCTCCTCTCCCTCCTCCTCCTCGTCTCCCTCCTCCTCCTCCTTCTCTCCCTCCTCCGATGTTCTCCTCACTCTCGTCCGCGCCTCTCTTGCCTTACCGCCTCCCCTCCTCTAAACTCCTCTGAAAATAAAGTAACAATAAATAAATATAATATGTGTGTAGGTTTAAGAGGTAAAAAAAGATGCAAGTATTATGTGTAGTTCAGTAATTGTATGGGGGGGGGGGTGTAGGTGTGCAGTGACCTACCACTAGGTGTAGCTATGTGTACGTATTAAAAATTGAAATGCTCTCTTCTCTCTCGCTCACTCTCCTTGCTCACCAAAAAACACCCAAGCCTAGACCTGTGTGTCTACTTGCAAAAGCTCCAGCACAGTCAATTATTTTCTGTTTTGGCTCCCTTTTAAAGGCATACTGCCGTCTGGTTAAGTGGTACGTATAACGTATTTCGCGCTCTTTTCCTACGCAAACCTTCATTGATTAATTGATACACGCAGCCACGGAAATCAAAGTTATCCGAGATAGCGTGCCTCATGCGCAAATCCTAACGTGTACGAAATCGCATCCATCGTTCGTATCTCGCAGCACTTGGAATTTAATAGCGTCGGAAACGGTCTCATTTTTCAACTACGTAGGCCTTGCATTTTCACCTATTATTTACGCAGCTCGAATTTAATAGGGCTCTTAGTTTCTGGATTAGCATGTTGCTTAAGTCCAGTTTTTTATATATTCAGAAAGCATTTATCCTTGATTTTTAGATCACCCAATAGATTTTAAGTGTTTAGAAAATTCTGCGTAAAGCTACTGGTCAATTACTATTTTCCATAAAGTCTGATGCTGCTTCGTGGTTACATTCTGGAAGATATTACAGTGATCTTGTTAGAGTTAAATCATATTGAGTGTTGATAAATGTTATAAAATGGAGATCATTGTACATCAATGCCAGCTTATATCAATCAGGAATTTTGCTTGGACACTCCTGAGTGATCTATATATTACACTGCCTAAACCATCAATACAGACTTTGGAAAGCTGAATCCATGGACAGTGTGAAGTCTGAATGTTATGTCAAGTGTGATTGATATGTCTGTCCATGACCCTATGGATCACAGCATGCCAGGCACATCCAGGTACAGTATGTATGATAGTGATGCTTAAATGTCAGTAATTATTTCCTAGAATACTGTATTTATGATTGTAAAGGCTACCCAGAATATTCTGCTTCTTTAAATGTATCCATTTGGTGTTTTATTTTAATACTACAGACAATCTTGGCCTGTCTTTACTTCAATGTGTTGGTGGTAAAACTTGAACTATGTATCTGCTAATTGAAACCTCTGATATGGGATACATGTCTCTTATTTTCCTTCTCTTTTGAAATATTATCTAGAAATGTACTGTATCTGTATATTCTTAAAGATGTTTATTCTATTAAGGCTTTTTTTTAAGAAAATTCAGTATTCTATTATATATTTTTTTTTACTTGGCTTCACAGTGTATCCTCTCCCGGATACACAGACCCTGCTCCAGATTCCTCAGAGGTGTAGGGATATGCCCAGAGAAGCTCATAAAATAAGCGGAGATTCTGAAGCCCAGCATGCAACACAACATCCTGCATCCTGTTAACAACTAATCTCCATTGTTTAATCTTTTAGAGTGGATAATATTAATGTTCATAATTGCCATATGTTTCCATGTTGGCATTTCATTATTTGTACTATATTGAATAGGGAAAAAACTCCATTACTAGTACAGGTTGCAGCATAAAATAGATCATCATTAGAAACATGTAGAAAAATGGGTGTTAAGGTTTAACACAACCTTGGCATTCCTTCCTCCCATATGCAAAGTAATTTTTTCTGATTACATTTTTTTTTACTTAACTGTTAGTCATGGGGCCCTATTAAAGTTGCCAATTTGTAGTTCCAAAAAGGAGCCCGCAAAAGTTACGTCTATTAAATTGGCCTCTTTTAGCTACCCGCATCTGCGGTTTACAGGATGAAAATCCCTACGGGCTATCAAAATCGGAACTCTGACCCAGCAAAGACTTTGATCTTTCAAGCCTGCAAATGTTACTATTGCTAAAATCACAAATTGCTAAGAAATTGCTACAATGTACATACTTGTGTTCAAACCCGTAAACGGCAAATGTAGACAAAAATATTACGGCTCCAAATAGGACCTGCAAAGGGTTTACAGACAAGTCCTTAACACTGTAAAATACAATATAAACACACCACTGGACTTTCAAATATAGGGAAACCAATGAAAAGCATTACAATTAATTGCACAACAATCCACAAATACAAAATAGGCATTACAATTTATTTTTATTTTATCATTCATTGTAATGGTTATGCATATGCCAATATGAAAAGCCTTGCTACAACATGCATAAAGCTATTAAAGAAACACTACCTGAATAAATTGCACAAAAACATGAAAATGCCTGCCATGTCATCCCTTTCTAACTCACATAGGCTCTCATGTGGATTAATCACTCATCAATAGTGGGAAAATTACACAGCCACATGACATATATAAAGTTCCAGGGGAACATACGCCACACTAATTTACTCTAACCCATCAGGAAGAGCCACAAACACACATGGAGGCTGTGCAGAGGCATGTGGAGCAACAGCCAATTCACCCCCATCAGTAGCAAAGAGGAGAGAGGGAAAGAGAGGCAGAGGAGAGATAGAGAGGAGGAGGGAATGAGAACGCTAGAGAGGGGGAGTGAGAAAGATATATATATGCAGACAGTTTTTATTATGTTATGCAAGCTACCAGTATTATTATATGATTTGCATGATAAATAATATATGTATTGATCTATTATTCACTAACTAGGGCTCATTAGTTGACTGATAAAAGAATGTGACACAAATGTGATGCATATGGATGTCCCACAACCCAATCCATGGAAAACACAGTGACACAGTGAGAATGGTATAACAAACTTTATTTCATACACAGAGCACACTCAGAAATGTACAAGACTGTGCATTAATATAATGGGTATGGTGTAGGCAGATCCCGAAAGGGTAAGAGGCTTCTGGGGAAAAAGACGATACCTAAAGGGGGTAATGTCATAGTCTAGAATAAGCATGATGCATAGCACTCACCAGGGTCACATGTGGTCAATACACCACTGCAAGTGGAATCTGGGGGGGGAAAGATCATCAGAAATCACTCCATTTAATTGAAGTAACCAGTAATGTGCATATCACTTACAACTTGTCTATACTTGCTCGTTCAAACATCTGCTTAAACCTCTGGACTGTGTAATCCAATCATATAGTGTGTTCCCAAAACAAAAATCTAAAAAAAGGATTTAAAAAAATGCATGTACCGTACAGTGCTAAATCCTGAAACTGTAACAATATATCAACTCACCTGATTTCCCTCTGCAAGCATTACTAAGCAATAGCTAGTTCTCAGAATCTGATCTCATACTGATAGAAGATTTTTCTTTGTTTGTATTTATATATCTATATATAAGCTATTTTACGGCCTGTGTATATAATTACCTGACCCCCCCCCCCCCCGAGTTATTCTGGCTCCTAAACACACCTCTGTTCGCTATTTCATATATTAATGCTGGCTGTCATTAACATGACATTGTGAAACTTTGCAAGTCCACCATCATAGCAGTATTATTCTACATTCAAGCTAACAACAATCTTTTCTGACATATCTGGATATGTTATAGCATTAATGTTGTGGGAACTACTTGTTAAGGGGGGGTAGCTGTCATTGAAGGAATGTCCACCTGAGAGGCACTGGGATGCAGAGAAGATGCCTTCATGGACCTGAATTGTGCCTAACCAAAAACTAAATAGGAAATTAAGCATAAGGCCTTAAAAAAAGGTAGGGACTGCAGCATCTGTTCTCAGCAGAATTCCTCAGTGACCATCAATTGGTAAAATGTTAAACAGAACCCTGCTTGTCGACAGGGAAGGAGATCATGGACCATGTAATGAGAGTTAGCCATCTGGGTACAAAATATCACCATCACATAGGCCAAGATCCACAACTCTGTAGCAAGACTAGATTACTTTAACATTTAGATCAGTGTGCTGTAGAGAAGGCACAAAAAGATGTGCATTCCCTACATCCTCCTCCGCCTAGCATCAGGGCCTCAATCCCCCGTGGGTGGCTGCCGTCTCACAGGTGCTGGGGGAGGGGGGCAGGGGGAGGCATGCCCACTGGGAGGCAGCGGCACAACCAGTGGTGGTTCTGGTGGTGGAGGCATGGGGGCAGGACAGGAGGGGACAGGCTGCTGGTGCGCAGGGGATGCCTCCGGGGTGAATGAGGCGGGGCTGGGGACCAAGGCGCGGCAAACTGCATCTTGCTGGACGGCGCTCTGGCCTGCCCCCATCCTGAGCAGCCCGGCAAGGTATGACTCCCTATTGCGCATGGCCAGGCTGCTCATGACCTCATTGTGATTGAAGGCGATACCAGCCTGGATCCCTTGAGGAACTGCAAGATCTGTCTTGACATGGCCAGCATCTCCTCATAAGCAGCCTGGCTTGATGGTGGGGATGGAGGTCTGCCTTCTGGGACCAGGTGGGAATGTAGGTGGTGGTGGCCCAGTGGGAATGGGCTGTGGTCTGGTTGGTGCCTGGCTCCATACCGGTGGTAGACCTGGTGGTGTGGGCCAGGCTGACGAACTGCGAGGGGGAGGAGAAGGTGGGGGCATGTCTTTCTTGTCCCTCCAAAACGTATGCCCCAGTGATGGCTGCAGCTGCTGGAGGAGGGGGACAGTGGAAGGCCACTAGGGTGGCATATGGTCCAGCAAGTGGCCCCACTGCCCAGGTGAAGTCCTTCTCCTCATCACAGGGCACGGTGCTTGTGCTGGTCCTTCCTTCCCCTGCGCCAGATCCTGCTTGGTGTGGCTTGCTCCAGTGTACCCAGACCTCCGTGAAGCTGAAAAAGAGAAAGAAGAAATGAAAGGGATATGTGTTAATGATGTTGAAGTAAACATTGGTTTCTGTTACTTCCTATCTGACATCTAGGCATTAACCTGGATGAATCACTTACAGGGCCATTATCAGTGCTCTTCATTGTGTGACAGAACAGAAGATGCTATGTTAATTGAGTAGTTAACTCCTGGCTGATTATATTCCTGTAAGCAGTTAATCCATAATTTGTGAAACGTTCGTTAAGGCAGAAGCTGCTAATCAGCAGTGTGTCTGCAGACAAACCTTAGACTGCACATATTTAACTGTTCTTATTGAAATTACAATAAAGCAGTAGATCACTTTAACATAGAATCGTGTGCTCTTTCACATAATGAATATCACCTATAGTGAGGTAGCTCTGAGTAGCTATCATTTGCTAGATGTGATCTGTGATCTTAATTGTTCTTGGCTCCTAATGCTCTCTTGATTCTGGGGAGGTCTCTGACTGCATACACTGCAGTGGGCACACTGATACATGGACTGGATATTGGTTGATTAATGTTGTTGTGCCCACTGAAGACAGTGATTTGTCAGCCTCATGGATTTAATGATGCATGACTGATCCATCTATCCCTTATTAATCCCATGGAGGTGATGTGTCCTTGTTGGTCATCCTGTACATGTGTAGAGTGTATGTGAAGTGGCATGTTGGTGTATGTGATATTCACCTAACGTGGAGGCTGGATCCTGCTGGGCCACCAGGCCTGAAGCTCCAGCGGTGGGCACCTGGTTCATTAGGTCCTGGAGGTTCCTCTCCCACTCATTGTAGGTGACGGTCACTTTGGGGTCACTATTTGTTGATGAAGCTGCTGCCATCTCCTTGGCCATCTTTCACCTCACCAGGACTCTAACATCATCAAACTTGTGCTTCACAGACCTCACATCCCTTTCTGTCACCCTAGGCCGGGGCCTAACTTCCATACCCCCTGAAAGGATAGAATGCAGGAGTACCACCATCTCTTGGGGGGAGTAATTTGGGGCCCTTTGCCTGCCCCCATCCTCTTGCCCTCCCGACTGTGGGGAAGGGTGCCTGTCCCACATCCCCACTACCACCCCCCCTGGGATCAGGCCCCTCCCCCTCTGATACATATGGCACCTTCTGACCCACCTACCCCTCTACATTACTTCCCACCTCCTCAACCTCCCCCACCACCTCATCTACCTCCACCTCCTCCATCTCCTCCGCCTCCTTTCCTCCACCCTCCTCCACCTCCTCTGCGTCCTTTTCAACACTCCCCTAGGCCACCTATCTCTCCTTCTCGCCTCTCCTTCTCTTCCTCCCCCCCCCCCTCCCTCCACTCCTTTCCTCTCTCTTGCCTCTATTTCATGGCTGAAAATAAAATAAGTATAAATAAAAGTATTTTTGTATATATTTGGGATTGGTGGGGTGTGTGTGTTTGTGGTGACCTGGGTTTCTTTGTATCTATGTGTACTATTTACTCTATGTGTATTTGTATTAAGTGTAATCAGTATATATGTGTAATTTAAATGTATGTGTAAAATAGTTATGCTGATAATGGTAATGAATAGAAGTGTAAGAACCTGTTCTCCATTCTCACCTACTTTTTCTCTCCTTAAATCCAGCCACCAACTCCGGAACCTGCGTGCTACTTTAGAAGAATCTTCCCCTGCAAATTTCAAGCCCACAGACTTAGGGGCTATACGATGGCCACTGCAGGCTTGGAATTCAATAGGGTCCCTAGTGTACTAAGCTCACAAGAAAATTACTATTGCCAGAATGATAAAGAATAGAGCATTTTTGGGCACAAGTCAGATTCCTCTCATGGCAAAAGTGGTTTAAAATATATAGCCTTTGTCTCGAAAGAAATTTCTTATACATATCAGTATTATTAATATTACAGTTTTCTGTAAAGCTCCAACATATATACAAGGATTTGACAGAAGGGGCTACCTACCCTGTTGTGTGTCCTAATGCTTTGCACCTGATGCACCATCAGTAGATCCACTAGTGGTAACAGATTGGTACTGTCTTTTCAACATCATGTATACTGGATAAACTCAATATACACGAAGAAACAGATCTTCAACCTAAAGACCACTAGGATATTTTATCATATCTCTACATTTGTGATCCATACACCATTCCCGTCACATAAAGATGATATATGAAAAACAAATAGTCTAATTCATCAGTTATCATAATATCCATCAAAGGAGCAATGACTTTGTTCCTTCATTTTCTTTGGATAAATACAATTCAGTAAGAAGATCCAGCAGGAATCTCTCTGTAGATATTTTCTTAGCACTTCCCCTCTAACACACAATTACATTTGTTAATTTACAAAATACTTGTATTCTCTTACTCATACTCAGAGTGCACATTGTTATGTCAACATACTTTATCACAGGAACATGTCAAAAATATTATCTGCAAGTATTGTGGTTTATATACTGATGTATTTTATCAAACTGATTCATGATTATACTCCCTTTCTCCATATGCAGGTATACTCTACAGCACGGGTGGGCAAGTTCAGCCCTTGAGGGCCACATACATGCCTGTAGTTGAGTCAATCGCTTCTTCAGTCATCCTGATTGACTCGCCTGTGCACAGAAAGGATATTTTTAAATCCATGCATGTATGTGGCCCTCCTTATCCACCCCTGCTCTACAGTACCCACTCACTGTTGATCCTGCAAATAGCTCTATTTATAGATCATTAAGTGTCTAATTACCAATATCTAAAATGGATGACCTTTCTAAAACTGTAATGAAATTTAGATGTGATAATTCAAACTAGAAGAGGATCTGTAAACTTTTTGACTGTACTGGATGTCAAAACTAAAGTTTTTTATACTTTATTTGGTGGGACAGTGTCAAATCCTTCAATAAAATCTTGATATGCAATATCTACTGCTATACCCTGGTATAAGTTTGGCTGCATAATCAGTCAATTGGATTTTTTGTCTCTGTTATAAACTTTTCAGACCTTTCTGTAAATTCCAGTGTATCCAATAAACTAAATCATTTTTTACTTTTTTTTGTTTAAACAAAAGCAGTAAGTCAGTCAAAGCATCATCTCAGAAACACAGTTGTGAGGTCTGGTGCCTTGCCTTCAGAATTCACTGGGGGATGAGTTGCTTTTGATCCCATAATTCTTTGTGGCCAGGTTCATTGTTGTCAAAATGTATATTAAACCTAATAGTTTTCTTATATGTTGGTTGATGCTGCTTGAAAAGAATGTTGTATATACTTATTCCTGTCTGATCTAGCATGATTTTTTACAGTGACTACATAAGACAAACTGTAAGGATGACATACTGAATTTCCTGAAGCAAATGCTGTGGACTCTTGGTTGTTACTTCAGGAGCATGTGGGGTTTGCAACACCTGATCTAATCTAAAAGATAATAGTTCAGGATATCCCAGACTGTAACCATCTGAGCTTGACAAGGTGATGGATGATCCTGGAAGATTCTAACTGTGTAGCCACCACTGCTGGGTTATACAAAAGAGGCACCTTAAAAAAAATCCATAAAAAATACTCATCCTTCAAAGTCACACTTGGTTGATAATGCTCCAAGCCTTGAGGGTTTCGTGATAGTATGCAGACAAAACAGGTCTATTCCTAATCCCCTTGAGCTTGATGAGAAATAATTGCTGCCAATAGTCCATTTTGTGTAACTGGTGATAGACACTGGATGCCAGTGTGCACCGCTGAAGAGAGTGATCTGCATGCAGGTATTGAAGGCAGAAGGTGTGCAACTAGGAGTGCACAAACCACTCCTTGTCCATCTTCGTCTAGAGGAAGGCTACACCTGCAGAGAACCAATGCCTTACCATCCAGAGGAGCTGCAGTAAGCTCCTCTTTATAATGATGCTGTTGTGGTTTTAGGCAATTAATTTAGTGATACTATTAATATCAATGACATTTATTAATATTAATTAAAAATGTACTTTTATACATTTGCCATTTTTTCTTATTACACAATATTTTTAAGCATTAGCCTCATGAAATAAACAGTACTGTACTATATAGAAAAAAAATATTATAATGAATAAAATGATATCAAGACAGTATCTTTCAATATAAGAATTAATATGGTATAATATTTATGACAGTTATAATACCAAGGTATATTTAAAAGATAAAGAAGCAGGTATTTACACAGTGTCCACATAAACATGCACAAGACTTGCCCAATATGCCTAATATATAAGATATGGCAATTATGATATCAAAGTTGGTTTGGTCATTTTTGTTATGTTCACAAATATATATTCACTAAGAGACCATACCATTTTAAAGTTATACAAATTCTGCAGTCTAATTATAATATTATCTAATACAAAAAGAAAATGTTTTTTACATTACAATTAGATATTAAATCAAAATATATTGCATTGCTATAACAGCTGATATTTGTGATAGTTATAAAATGAATCTGTAAGTTGTATGTTGGTTACAAGTTACAAGATTATGGGGATTTTGTTATATCAGATAAATATTGATATAACAATCTATTTTATAGTAAATTAACAAAATATTTCCATACTTGTAATGAAAATAAATATAGAAAAAATATGATACGATACAAAAATTCAATGTCTCGTCTATGGTTCTCTCAATGACTAGGCCCCAGGAAGATTGAAGTTTTTCTTTTCTTTCAAAATAATTTCTTGTTCTTGGACTGCAAATGTGTAAATTCTTTTGGGAGTGGGCTGGGAAAGTTTCTTTGTAGCTACTGGAGTATACATTTTGAATATCTATGTGTTTTTGGAGTATCCCAATAGCATATTTTAAGAGTGTGTTTATAAGTATATCTGATAAATGTGTATCTCAATTTAGTGTATTCTCTTAGACCTCCCTGCTATCTCTTTCTCTCCTGTCTTCCTGCTCTCCTGTTGTTGTCTTTCACTTAAATAGTGAATTCTTACCTAAGGATTTTTTTTTCTAATTCCATACTGAGATCTCTAGCTACCTTGGGAAACACACTAAATTATTTTTCCTAGTCACTACCAATTTTTGAATACAATGGCTGTGAAGACACAGTTGTACTCAGAAGGACCTTACATGAGGCTATTGTCTCAGATGAGTGAGGACAAATCAATTGTGGAATGTTGTAGGCAAGGAGTCCATTTTTAGAGAACCCTCTAGAAGGCCTGTGCACTTGCAAAAGTGGATTGAGCTAAATACACCTCTTGTGCTTTTTTAACTGCCAGCTCATGATCAAGTGGGTCCTGGATCACAAGGAGCACATTGTCTAGATAAGCTGAAAGGCAAGCTCACTTGTCTGGCTCTATCGTCCTGCGAGTCTTCTCCCTCAATAGGTTGAATAAAGGCTCTATGGCAAGTGCATACAGTTGTCCAGACGAGGCATGCTTTATGTACTACTTGTCAAAAAGGAACCAAATGAAGTAATGGTCCACCCTGTCAAATGCCTTCTTGTGATCCATGGAGAGAAATGTGAGATAACAGATAAGATAAGAATAGATAAGTCCTATAGGAGAACTATAGTAGATATCTGACCAGAAGGATGTTATCCTAGTATAGTCCAGGATAGCACAGTACTGGTCAGTGTGAGCAAATTGTGGCAGCATAGACTTGAGTCTCAGTAAGATCACTTTGGCTACATTCTTATAGTCCTGTGCTGAGCAACGAGATTGGCTGCCAGTTATTATGGCTTAACAGATCTCTTAGAATGTTATGTCATCAAGCCATTCTTACACCTTCTGACTTGCAGGCATCTGGATAAGCAGGTATAAATCCCAAACCCTGCCTCATATGCTCTCTGAATCTGTAAGAGGCACACTGTCTTCATCTAGGAGACAAGTGATATGCTTGCTGTTTTCTCTGGGGAGTAGAAGAAATGACAGTGGCTTTGCACTTCCCTCTCCTAGCCTGGTGCCGTTTCAGGTCATGAAAGACAAGATTTCTCTTTACATATTCCCTATGCAGGGATTGTGTTGGGGCTTCCTAATCAGTAGTTGGCAGCTTGGAAACACAGGCCCAACCAGAATTCTGTAGAACTCGTACTGGATGTAAGACACACACACAATCAGTCTCAGTACTAATTCCGTTTATTGCTACGTCATTGCATATAATTTATACTTGCAAAAGAAGGCGGATATTAGAGCGATTTTCACAGTTCACGTTAGTCGGTACAAGGACATATAATCAGGGGTTTTCTGTTTCTTAGAACAACTAGAAATGTTTTGTGTTTTAGTAAGGTCGACAAACATCTCAAGGATAGGAACATGATATTATGGTTAGGCTATGTGTCAGCAAAATATGTTAACCCCTTCATCAGCAGAATATGTTAACCTCTTCATTTCCCCTCTTAGATCACAACGTGATCTTTATTTGGGATGTAAGCAGTGGTGTATATATATGATAGGAAGCGAACTGAGGCACTGGAAGGTGATAGACCCTCCAGGGTATCAGTACATGAGATATACCTGTGACCAGGTGGTGTTAAGTCACAGTATTTAGCTGAACATTCTTAGGAATAAAGCCTTGCAGTATGTAATAAAAGCACAAAGGAATACAAGTAATGACAGTAAACAGAATTATCATCAATATAAGAACAACATTCTTTACCTATTAAAGCACACACACCGCCTTTGGAAGCTAAAACATAATCTAAAGCCATTCTATTCTATAAAGTGACAATTCTAAATTTGCACCTGCTCCTAGTTTAGTTTCTCAATTGCTTCAGCAGAGCTATTTAAGGCCCTCTGTACTAGTAGAGAAAGGATGTATAGTTCTACATGTAGTTTCCCTACGCCTACATGTGGGAAGGTTATACCTAGGGTGTCTAGGAATATTTTCCACCCGCTCTATATCCCTCATGTTCCTGATGCGGCCTTGTGAAAGTGTTGGGGTTGTGTATATATATGGGATTACTTGACCTAAATAACAACTGCCCACCCAATTAGGGGGCAGCCATCGATAGGCGTACCTGCCACAGATAAAGTATACATTCATGGCTGGAGAAGGCGGCATAAGGTGGAAGAGATTAGACACGGACCCATTACTGTTGCTACAACCAGTACCATTAATTGATATATTATGTAAAAGAGAAAATAAGTAGGGACATCCGGGACCACTACAGCTTTAAGGTGAACAACTCTTGTACAGGTCAGAAAGGGAGGAGGTCCTATAAAAATAAGCGTGGTATTGGAGCAAGTGGACCAACCAACATATTTACATTTTCCTAGGGCCCTAAAACAGTTATACCCTGGGTTAGTGTGGGTTAACATAAATTATACACTCTTATTATATTTTGATGGGAAATACGTGTGTAAGAGGTGTTGCATCCATATAGAGTTAAGTGTTGTGGCTGATTGTACATAAGTAAAGAAATTCCATTTGCGGGGTTGTGTACTGCCATTGTAATATATGTGGCTTTGAGTGAAGTTTTCTGCTGAAAGGCCAAATAGAGGCATACCCATTTCCCCATGTATAGAGACGTGCGCACTTACCCAGCAATTGGAAATGTTAAAGGAGTGAGCATATCCTTGTAATGTATTACGTTCCCAGGGATGATTTTTTATAATTGTGTTATCACTTGTGGATCTCTTGTGCCTATGAGGTGAACTAGTATTGGTGTGTGTGTTATTGTTTTTACCACAAACAGACTTTAGTGGTCCCAGTTCGTCTGGGTCATAATGGCAATTAAGAAATGTCCATAAGGGCAAATAAATCAGGAGCATAATGCACATCAACAGGAGAAAGTTCTTCCATGCATTCTGTGGATGCAGGAGTAGGCCTGACATTTTTATTATCGCTGTCTTCAATCGCTTTCACGGGGACTTTGTCACCTGCTTCACCCCTCTTTGGACACAGCTTCAGACGTGATGCGTGGATCCAGATGTCCTGTGAGTCAGTGAGGACGGCTGTCCTGGTTACTGCTACATCGGTAGTCGGTGATCCGAATGGGAAGCCTCCCTTCTTTGCTTTGTTCAGTTGTCGGACACAGACGAGGTCAACTGGCTGGAACGGATGTATTGGTTTCTGTAAGAGTAAAGGAAAGCGAGAAGACACATCACCATAGATGCCATTCAATTTATCAATCAATTGTTGCACATATTGTTCTCTTATAAGATCAAGATCACCAGACATAATTACAAGTGGGCCTTTTACCCAAGGAGTTGGAAATGGTCTTCCCATTAGAATCTCAAAAAGGGGACAATTTAGTAGACTTATTAGGAGTCATCTTAATTTCTGCTAGAATGGCAGATAAGTATTTCTGCCAGTTCACCCATGTACCTGCAGTGGCCTTTGTAAGTTTCTCCTTAATAGCGCGGTTTATTCTTTCCACTATGTCTGAACTCTGAGGATGGTAAGGGATATGGAATTTCCAGGTTATCTGTAGCCATTGTACCAGTTCCTTAATTACCACACTAATAAAGGCTGGTCCATTATCAGAATTAATTTGCAATGGGCATCCATATCTCAGTATTATCTCGGTAGTTAATATTTTAGCTACCGTCTTAGCATCCTCTCTTTGTGTTACAAAGGCCTCAGGCCACCGTGAGAACTGGTCTACTATCACCAACAGGTACAACTGCTTTGATCCTGTCTTTGGGATATGAGTAAAATCAATTTTAAATAGGTGAATGAAGCTGTGGGTGGAGGCAGATGATCATGTAATGCTTTGTTAGGTACTGTAGAGTTATTCTGTAGGCACTGTATACATCTTTGTATGTCTGGCAGTGTGATTTTAAGATTCTGATGCAAAAATGACACTTGCAACTGTTGCTACCCTGTCAGCTAAAGCATTACCTCTAGATATAAAATCATTGCGATTCTTTGTACTTGCTGTGTGTTATCAGTTTTACTAGTTTTCTGTGTGTACTACTGGATGCAGCAGCGGGGGGGTTTGGGTTGCAGTTGCAGCTTCTCTCTGTCCCTGCTCTTGAGCGGGGGAAAGGGGGGGCAGAAAGGAGGGGGGTGCTTTCTGTACAGCCACATCACAAGGAGCCAAAAAGTTTGGAGACACGCCAGCATCCCCTGGACCGGAGTAGATACTACTTTGGAAAATAATGCAACGGGACACATACTACCTCCGTGATCTTGGGCACAGACCGCGGCCATGGTTTTACAGTTGTCCCTTGCATACAAATGAAAAAGTTTACAATAATCAGGTAGTCCTAAAATGGGAGCCTGCATAATGCTAACTTTTAAGGTCACAAAAGCTTTAGTCATGTCTGGAGTCCACTGAATATGCTCTGGGCTGTCCCCCTTAGCAGCCGTACGTAAAATGGAGTCATAGTGTGAGCATTCAAGGATCCATTGCCTGCAATAATTAATCATAAACATGTGTTGCCCCCATTTGTATTTTGTTTTTAGTTACCTTGTGACCTTCAGCTGCTAGGTGCTGTAGCAGACTGAGTGAATCCTATCTATTTGGCTTCCCCGTTAGGAGTACATACCAAACAGTAGGTCCTTTTGACGTACTGAATGGGGACAGAACCATGACACGGGTCCATGACCACAAGGTATTGTTGGAGCACCAGTGAGTAAGCAGCTGGTGAATCCACGTAGCCTTAGGGGAAGACGGGTCCATGTTAATTGGCACCCATCAAAAAGTGAAAACCATAAGTAGTTGTGTCTCATGGTCCAATGGGACCAAAAATAATGCGTTTGATAAATCAATAATAATAAATATAGTGGCGTCATGGGAAATGGCCGTAATGAGAGCAGTGATATCAGGGACAATCGGGGCAATTGGGATGACTAAGTAATTAATTGCCCTTAAATCCTGGACAAACCTAAAGTCATTGTCAAGTAATGGAAGGGACGTTAGCCCAATTCCATCCTGACTCTGTATCAGAGTCTAAAAGTCTGTATAAGAAGTCTGATGTCAGTCTGAGTCATGGTGTCCTTGACACATTCACTTCAGATACATCATATATGTAGAAGGATTAATTCGGGCGTTAAGGGCTGCCTATTTTCTCTTTCCGTATTTACTATTTGCAATCTATTCAAAAACAAACTCTATTTTGGATCAAATTCACATACAAAATCTCTCTTCCAAATCACTTACTATATCATTCTAGGAACTATTCGCTTCAGTCCCATACTTAACTTACAATAATTCCCAACTAACACTTCCCTTCTTCCTGAGACATCTCCACAAACATTTAACTACAAATACTGGAATCCACCTTAAAAAGTTCAGCAACAACATTCCATACACATCTTATCCAAACTAAATACGACCTTAAGAATTTTCTGCAAGGAGACAGAAATTCACAGCCTTTTTTTTTTTTTTTTTTTTTTCGGGATGCGGAGATAAGTGTTAGCAAGCTTTAAAATAGAATAAACACACTGTCTTACACTTACAAACAAGATAGACCATAAATCCTCCACTGTTACATATTTCTGGAAAAAGATTTCCTTTTTTTACATATATGCCGGCTTTAGAAATATATTTCAGTGGTGGACACAGCCTTAAAGACACAGACAAAAATTCTCTAACCTGCATTTCTCAATTGTTTTGCAAAGAAAAGAAAGTACAGCTAACACTCACAAATTTATTTGCAGCAAAACACAAGACAATCCATCTACTTTATAAACAAAAGCAATCAGAATATTATATAAATGTATGTAAAGAAAAAGTTCCTTTATATTTCTGTGTTCTTATCTCATTTGCTCTTTCACGGGACCTGATGTTACGCTGTGTATATAATTACATATGACAGCTTTGGGAGGTTTAGACTGGGAAGTAACCATTAACAACTATCCTTCTAAAAAAACTTTAGGTGGTTGTCTCAATAAACAACGTAACCTTATTTGCTATCACGTTTTTTAATCCGAGAACAGGATTCGTCTGTACTGAGCTGAAATAGCTCGGACAGTACCGAAAGATATTCTCGAGATAACGGGTTGCCCCTAGACACAGAGACGGTGCGTCTTACAGTGTCCAGAGACCTTACTTCCTGGTTTTTACACAGAATAAAACAACATTTCTTATCTTAAACAGCAGAGCAATACAGCAAAATTAATGAGCAAGCAAAAGCGGATTTTGGGCACTGTAAACCAAGCCGTCAAGTATATATTTATATCAATTTTATCCTTTCTATTCCCACTTTAGGAATAATATATATATATATCTCCTTGATATATATATGGCCTTCCAGAGGCCTAATTTTACACTCTCTTCCTTAGAGAGTCTCCCTACCTTTTAGGTATTATACCTACAGTCTACCAAAGACTTAATTCTTAATTCTTAATTCTTAATTCTTAATTCTCCCTACCACAGGGAGTGTGTGCCCAACTTATATACTTATATACAGTTTACAAAGGACGACGAGAGTGGGAGCAAAGGAAGGTGCAAATAGACACAATTCACTCTACTCACCCACTCCGTCGTACTTCGATCTCTGTATCCCACTCTTCTGACACCAGTTTGTTGGGGCTTCCTAATCAGTAGTTGGCAGCTTGGAAACACAGGCCCAACCAGAATTCTGTAGAACTCGTACTGGATGTAAGACACACACACAATCAGTCTCAGTACTAATTCCGTTTATTGCTACGTCATTGCATATAATTTATACTTGCAAAAGAAGGCGGATATTAGAGCGATTTTCACAGTTCACGTTAGTCGGTACAAGGACATATAATCAGGTGTTTTCTGTTTCTTAGAACAACTAGAAATGTTTTGTGTTTTAGTAAGGTCGACAAACATCTCAAGGATAGGAACATGATATTATGGTTAGGCTATGTGTCAGCAAAATATGTTAACCCCTTCATCAGCAGAATATGTTAACCCCTTCAGATTGTTCCCTACAAGCAGACGGCATCCTCTTGAGACTAAGCATCCCCCCAGACTGACTCCAGCTCAGCTTAACACTTTGGTAAATTCATGATAAGAGTCGCATGTTAAACTTGTCCACATCCCCCCACTGCTTCAATGTGGCAAATAATCCATCCAGTCCTTCAGGCACTCACAGATCAAAACAGTAAGTGCCTGGTCCTCCAATAAGTTGTTGAAGTGCCAATAGGTGGCATGTAGCCACTGTAACATACACAATTAAATATTGTTTTCTTATTTTAGATATAGGCTTGTGTTCTGTGGCAATTGCAGACAATTTTTTTCTTTCTGTGTTTAAAGGTTTCTTTTTTTTTTTCCTTTGTTTTAAACTCTCGCCTTTTTTTTCCCTTGCTACTTTTTTTTCTAACCTCTCCCCTGGTTAGATTTTCTTTTCTTTCAAAATTCACTCTCCAAAGCACAAACTCTCCCAAAAAAAAATTGAAAAATCCAACACCACCATAACACCATTAATAAACAACAACAAAAAATGGGTGCTTTTAAATTAAAATTAAAAAACAAAGCTCCAGTAGAGAAGGGGAAGTGCAGTGGCAGAGAGTATTGAAAATATCAGACAGCAAGTGAGCTGTTTTGGGCAACACATCTCAGCTTCTCTGTCTGAATTTTGTATTTTTTTTTTATAATAATATGTCCAAATTCTCTTTGCAGATCCTCTCCAAGGTTTCGAGGCTGATGTTTGGCAACTCAAACATTCAGCTCCCTCCACATATTTTCTATGGGATTAAGGTCTGGAGACTGGCTACACCACTCCAGGACCTTAATGTGCTTCTTCTTCAGCCACTCCTTTGTTGCCTTGGCTGTGTGTTTTAGGTAATTGTCATGCTGGATTACCCATCCATGACCCATTTTCAATGCCCTGGCTGAGGGAAGGAGGTTCTCATCCAAGATTTGATGGCACATGGCCCCGTCCATTGTCCCTTTGATGCAGTGCAGTTGCCTGGTCCCCATAGCAGAACCCCCCCCCCCCCCTAAAGCATAATATTTCCACCTCCATGTTTGATGGTGGGAATGGTGTTCTTGGGGTCATAGGTAGCATGCCTCCTCCTCCAAACACAGCAAGTTGAGTTGATGTCAAAGAGCTTGATTTTGGTCTCATCTGACCACAACACTTTCACCCAGTTCTTTTCTGAATCATGCAGATGTTTATTGGCAAACTTCAGATGGCCTGTACATGTGTTTTCTTGAGCAGGGGGACCCTGAGGGCATTGCAGGAATTCAGTCCTTCACTGTGTAGTGTGTTACAAATTGTTTTCTTGGTGACTATGGTCCCAGCTGCCTTGAGATCATTAAGAAGATCCTCCTGTGTAGTTCTAGGCTGATTCCTCACCATTCTCATGATCATTGACACTCCACAAGGTGAGATCCTGCATGGAGCACCAGACCAAGAGAGACTGACAGTTATTTTGTGTTTCTTCCATTTGTGAATAATCGCACCAACTGTTGTCATCTTCTCACAAAGCTGCTTGGAGATGGTCTTGTAGTCCATTCCAGCCTTGTGTAGGTCTACAATCTTGTCCCTGACATCCTTGGACAGTTCTTTGGTCTTGGCCATAGTGGAGAGTTTGGAATCTGATTGATTCCTTGTGTGGACTGGTGTCTTTTATACAGTTAACAAGCTGAGGTTAGGAGCACTCCCTTTAAGAGAGTGCTCTTAACCTCAGCTTGTTACCTGTATAAAAGACATATGGGAGCCAGAAATCTTGCTGATTGATAGGGGATCAAATTATTATTTCACTCATTGATCTGCAAATCAATGTATACGTTTTTTGACATGCGTTTTTCTTGTTTGTTTTTTGTTGTTATTCTGTCTTTCACTGTTAAAATACACCTACCATTAAAATTATAGACTGATCCTTTCTTTGTCATATGACAAATGTTCAAAATCAGCAGGAGATCAAATACTTTTTTCCCCTCACTGTAAGCATGATAAACTTATGTAGCAATATAGAACAAATTTTGATTTCAATTTGATATGTTGACAATGATGCCCTTCTGAGCATGATGGTTGGAGGAATATTTGATTCCTTACCTGATATTGTTGGGGCATGTGGTGGTAGAGGATAGACTGAAACCTGAGTGTTTTCCGGTTGAATTATATGATTCTCAAGGCAATGGATGGAGGATGACATTTATGACTAAACTTTGCATCTGTATTAGTTGCTTGTTTGGAGATTTGTTCGGTGGTTATTGGGGGTTCTGCCCGCTGCAGAGTAGGTGACACAATTCAGCTTCAACTGGGTAACAGTCTATGGAAAACGCCGATGGAATTGTCAGGGAGAGATGTATGATGAAAGCGACAGGAGTGACTATTAGTAGAATAATAAGTGGTTGATATGGCGATGTAGGCCATGTGTTTATCGGTATAGAGCAAGAATAAAGAACAGGGCAAATAATGTGGCGTGAAGAAATAGCTACGACTTGGAAGATGAAGTATTGTATTATTGTGACTTGGTAATGAATCACTTAAAGGAGTTGATTATTAGAGAGAGGAATATAGGCATGGAAAGCTATTAGAGTTTTCTTTGTAAGAAATGAGCAACTTGATAGTTTGTGCAAGAGTGGAAGAGGCTGGCAGAGGCTGGCTAAGGGGCTTCTGCAGATAATCACCAAGTAATGGCAAGTGATGGGAGCAGCTGAAGTCACTAATGGAGAATTTAAGCGCTTGATAAGAGATACATTGTAAAGACTGGCATTGGTGTGTAGGCCAAAGAGAAATGATACACAGTATTGTAATGATGACAATAATGCAATAAGGGCTCAAAATGGCAAGAGAGACGGGGGAGGGGCAAAGTGTCAAGACCACAGCAAGAGAGCCCCCATGAACAGAAGATGTAGGCAGATAGGACAAAAGGCACAAGGCAGCCAGTGAGACAGAAGAAGGGTGTGAGTGGGGGGGCGTTTTTTCTTGAGAGAGAACATGAGAAGTGATGGTGGATGTAAGGGATGCGCGAGAGGGAGAAGGCCAGGAGAGGACCCCATCGAACAAAGAGGGTGGAGTATAGAGCAGCAGATCATGCAACCTTAGAGTGGATAACAGGAGAGGAAGGAAGAGATGAAGCAACAGCAGGTAAGAGGCAGCAGAGGGAGACGGAAAGCTGGAGAGGAGGAAAGGCTACAATGACAAGGCCGATGCTTTAAACCACTGCACAAGGTATCTTCATAATAAACAATGCATACAAATCAGTAAAGCCAAAATACAGTCTAGTTCTAATCTTATTATTATTATCCTTTATTTATAACGCGCTAGCATATTTCGCAGCGCAATACAGGGTTAGGTATAAGTATAAACAACTACCCCACAATCAAAATAATGGAAGACCCTGTTATTGAGCTTTCAATCAGACATACACAGTGCTTTCACTAAAGCACCTCACAAGATTGAAACTCGCAAACTTACATTCTAAAGGGTGTGGGTGAGGTACAGGAGAGTGACAGATGCATAGTGAATTAAGAGGCTAAAGATGACAGGCTTTTTTTAATAAATGTGTTTTTAAAGAGATTTTTAAGGATTTGAGGCAGAAAGATAGTCTGATGGAGCGAGGTAAGGAGTTCCAAAGAATAGGGGCAGGGGAATGAGAAAAGTCTTGAAGACGGGAGTGAGAGGAGGTGATGAGAAAGGAGAAGAGAAGAAGGTCAGTAGCAGAGCGAAGAGGGCGGGAAAGAGTGTATTTTGGGATGAGAGCAGAGATGTAGGAGGGTGCACTATTGTGGAGGGCTTTATATGTTAGGGTCATGATTTTGAATTTAATTCTAGAGGCTATGGGAAGCCAGTGGAGTGCCTGACAGAGAGGTGCTTCAGACATTGATCGTTTAGTAAAGTAGATAAGTCTAGCGGATGTATTCAAAATGGATTTGAGTGGAGACAGACGGGTGATAGGAAGGCCAGCAAGGAGAGTTGCAGTAATCGAGGCGAGATATGATGAGAGAGTGAATAAGAATTTTAGTTGTGTCTTGTATAAGGTAGTGACGTATTTGGGTATGTTTTTTAGGTGAAAGTGACAAGATTTTGTGAGTGATTGAATGTGAGTAATGAAAGAGAGGGAAGGGTCTAGTAGTACCCCAAGACAGCGGGCCTTGTTGTAGCGCTCTAGGGACTATAAAAGCAATAACTAAAAATGGCAATAGTTAAGTCAATTTTTACAAGTTTAAAATTTGTAATCTTTTTCCCAAGTACTTTCAAGCCTCTATTTGATGGTGCAGAGCAATTTTGGTAACATTCATGTCCTTTCAAAACTAAGTGAGTATATTGCAGATGAGTCAAAACCACGTTTAAAATTTGTACGAAAGACAGTTTGTAGAATTTAAAGTTCATATGACTGTCAATTAATACTGTAAATGTGTTTGCTAAGGTTTGGCTAAGACGTTTGTGTCAGTTAAAGGTGATTAGAGCAATATTAAGTCCAGAGAGTGATATTAAGTGTATAGAGTATTTACATTTGTATAATCATGAAGAGAAAGAACACTTCGAGGAGTATATCATTAATTATATTTTGTTTTCAGTCCTTTGTATGCGCTAACAATACTGTAATGATATATGCAAGGTTATTGTACAGTATTGATGCCACAATGATTCAATGTAATGTAATTGTGTGTAATAAATATTGCTAAATGTCATGTTGCAGTTAATACATTAACTAGTTCAGTAAACTGCCTGAATTTTAATAAAGGGCCATGCTGTTCTCTAATTGCTTCTGTATTTAACTATTACATAATAACCTAAATTCAGTCAATAAAGTATTATAAAACGTTATATTCTACAAAGAAAAGAAAAAAAAATGCACAGTTATCTCCATGTCACATGGTTCAGTATTAGGTACAATAAACTATTCAACTATATGTTGACCCAATTAACTTTAGGGAGCTGCATTTTGCAAACATTTCACTTGGACAGAGATCCTCCCATAGTTTGAGAAATCAGTATAAGCTCACACAGACTAGGGCTCTCAATCTCTGACCTTTTTGAAATGACCCTGAAATGCAGCTGTCAGTTGTATAGTAAATACCCAAAGGATTCCAAAGAGAAGAAGTTAAAAGTGTAACTTGAGGAATCTCATTTCCCTTTTGGATCATAGACTAATGCATTTACCTGTCAAATCCTTAAGTATCTATCTTTCATCTGTATAGAAGAATGTATGTGACATGACACTTAGACAAGACCCCATTCACATATGCAATCATCTTCAAGTGTTTTTATTGCTTTGACACATTGTTGGTTCAGGAACATTCCACAAGGTCAACAAAGAAACGGTTATCCCAAAACATCAGAAAAAAACAGTAATATCCTTTCTCGTAAAAATACTAACAACAAACCACAGATTGTTTTATGGTTGTAACACTAATAATACTGTGTGAAATTAAGCCTTTAATGTAATGTCTGAAGCTACATACTTCAGTTGGAGCTTAGCATATCAAGTAGTCAAACAGCCAGGCAAATAACTCAAGTTACAGATATATTTAAAATAATAATAATGTAAACTATATAACATTAATTCATAAAATGTACTAAACAGTGAGCAGATTATCAGTATATGATCAGTTATGTACTCTCCCACACCGACTTACATAAATAAGAGAAATGGGCACCTAAAAGGCAGTTGAGATTTAAGACAAAGAAATGTAAAGTTATGCATTTGGGAAGTAAAAATAAGCATTTAATTTATATCCTTAATGGAGCAAATCTAGTGATATCAGTGATAGAAAGTGATTTAGAATTGCTTGTGGTCAACCACCAGCGCTCAACATCAAGCAGCATCTGCAAAGGCAAGTAAAATATTAGCATGAGTTAAGCAGGGCATAGAAGCAAGGGAACTATAAAAGTCCCAAGTACTCCCTCATTTGGAATATGTTTTACAATTTTGGGCACCACTTAATAAAAAGGACATTTCAGAGTTGGAGAGGGTACAGAGAAGGGTAACAAAAGTAATGAAAAGAAAAGACTAAACAACTTATTTTCTCTAGGAAAAAAGGTATCTAAGATGGGATATGATTACCTTATATAAATACATCCTGGGTCTATTTAATGCTTTGTCAGGGGAGCTTTTTGTGCCAAGGGGTTGGATATATTTTTTTATTAAAAAGGGCATTTGGGGTTATATTGGATAACTAGAGGAGGGGTATTGATCCAGAGCATCATCAGATTGCCAGCATTTAGGGTCAGGACGTATTTGTTTACCCTTATGAGATAATAGGAATGTTTCAATAGTTTTTTTGGTTTACCTCACTATGGATGTGGATTAACAATTAATACACATATTATAAGGATCATAGGAAATCTAAAAAGGTTGCACTTGATGGACTGTTGTTTTTCAAATTCAGGGCCTCATTAAATTCCAGCCTTGTAAATAAGAGGCTTCTACTTAAGCCCTACGTACTGCACAGTTTCTCTAACTTACAATGCTATTAAATTAGCCCTGCTGCGAGCAACGTATGAGCTACGCAGCAGGGCCGTACGTATCTACACTGCGTAAATGTACATGAGGAGTGACAGCCTGCGAGATGATATCGCAGGCTCCCACTCCTCATCAAGTGCTGCGGGGGTCCTAAAAGGGACCTCTGCGGCAGTCCCCCACATAAGCCCTGCCGTGGGGGGTACTCCAAAAAAAACCCAGGCACCTAAAATTAACCCCCCCTCAATGCGGGGGTCCCCGTCGGGACCACCGAAGTGTCCTCACATGAACACCTTGCTGCAGGGGTCCATATGAACCACCGCAGCCCCCACACATTAACCCCTTGCAGCGGGGGTCCCCGATCTGCATAGATCAGGTCCCCCGCTGCATTTAAAACTTTTAAATTCCCCTCCGCGGCTCCTTAAAGGGGCCTCGGCACACTATTACCCAAGCCCGGCCGCGGCACTTAAAATTAACCCCCCTCTATGCTGGGGGTCCCCATCGGGACCCCCGAAGTGTCCCCACATAAACCCATTGCAGGGGGGGTCCCCGATCTGCATAGATCAGGCCCCCCGCTGCATTTAATACTTTTAAATTCCCCGCCGCGGCTCCTTAAAGGGGCCGCGGCACACTATTACCCAATCCCAGCCGAGGCACTTAAAATTAACACCCCTCTATGCTGGGGGTCCCCATCGGGACCCCCGAAGTGTCCCCATATAAACCCCCTGCAGCGGGGGTCTAAAATAAAAATCAAATAATTACAGACCTAACTACACAGACCCTAATTCTAAGCTAAAATCAATAAATTAAGACCACTTACCTTTAAGATGTTGCTTCAGATCACTAACCTATGGGTCAAACAAAAAAAAAATTAGTACAAAACATTAACATCCAATAAATAAACATTCTATACATTCTAAATAATATACTCACCTTTACAACATGTCCCGTCACTGTTTAGCTCTTCCGGCGCGGCCCTGTTAAAAAAAAAACACAATACATGAATACATTAATACAATATATAAACAATAAATAAAATACACATATAAACATCTAAATATACATTTAACTTACCTCCCCGCGATGTCCCCGGCCTTCTCTCCTTCAGCCCCGGCTGGGCCGCGGAACCATCCGCGCTCTAAAAAAAAAATTAACGGAGGTCTGCACTGGCAGACCTCCCCGACGCTAATGAACCTCCCGGGTCGTTTCCGGGAGGAAATTGGCATTGGCGGCTTGTGATTGGCTGAAAAAGCTATCAGCCAATCAAAAGTCGTCAATGTAGGAGCCAATCAGGATGCGCAGATGTCTTCTACCAATCACTCCGTGAGGGTGTATCCCATAGTGATTGGCTGAAGGCATCTGAGCCTTGTGATTGGTTCCCAGAAAGATAGACAAGTGTTTTAGCCAATCAGGGTGGGATATTGGGGTGTATCCCATCCTGATTGGCTCACACATTGACGACTTTGATTGGCTGAAATTGATAGACAGCTTTTTCAGCCAATCACAAGCCGCCAATGCCAATTTCCTCCCGGAAACGACTCCGGGAGGTTCATTAGCGTCGGGGAGGTCTGCCAGTGCAGACCTCCGTTAGTTTTTTTTTGTGTTTTTTTTAGAGCGCGGATGGTTCCGCGGCCCAGCCGGGGCTGAAGGAGAGAAGGCCGGGGACATCGCGGGGAGGTAAGTTAAATGTATATTTAGATGTTTATATGTGTATTTTATTTATTGTTTATATATTGTAATAATGTATTCATGTATTGTGTTTTTTTATTAACAGGGCCTCGCCGGAAGAGCTAAACAGTGATGGGACATGCTGTAAAGGTGAGTATATTATTTAGAATGTATAGAATGTTTATTTATTGGATGTTAATGTTTTGTACTATTTTTTTTTTTTGTTTGACCCATAGGTTAGTGATCTGAAGCAACATCTTAAAGGTAAGTGGTCTTAATTTATTGATTTTAGCTTAGAATTAGGGTCTGTGTAGTTAGGACTGTAATTATTTTATTTTATTTTAGAATTAGGGTCTGTGTATGTAGTTAGGATTTTTTGTATATTAGATAGATAGCGGGATGTATTTGATATAGTTAGGATTTATTTTAAATTAAATAGATTGTATGTTAGATAGATAGGGGGTATTTGATTTGGACTATATGTAATATATTATATGTAATATATTATATTTAATATAATATATGTAATATATTATATTTAATATATTATATGTAATATATTATATGTAATATATTATATTTAATATAGTATATGTAATATATTATATTTAATATATTATATTTAATATATTATATGTAATATATTATATTTAATATATTATATTTAATATATTATATGTAATATATTATATTTAATATATTATATGTAATGTCATGTATTGTATGTAGTGTATGTAATGTATTATATGTATGTATTGTATTGTGTTTATCTGTCTTTCCTTTTCAGGTGTGTAATTTTTTTATTTTCTGTAGTGGGGGGTGGGGTTGTAATGTATTTTTTTGTTTTCTGTAGTGGGGGGTGGGGTTGTAATGTATTTTTTTTTTCTGTAGTGGGGGTGGGGTTGTAATTTGATTTTTTTTTTCTGTACTGTAGTTTTTTTTGTTTTCTGTACTGTAGGTTTTTTGTTTTTTGTAATTAGAGTGTTGGGGAGGTTTATTATGTGGTAGGTAGTGTAGGTAGGTTGTGTAAGTGTTAATAGATTAGTGTAGAGGGGGGTTAGTTTAGATTAAATGGTTTATTGGGGGTTATAGTGTAGTGTTTGTAGTTAGTGTCATGATGGTCCTTGAGGACCATAATGGCACTTATGTGGTTAATGTTGGGTTGTAACAGGCCCATAATGGTAATAATATACCCTTATGGGACTGATGGGGTTAAATAGACCACCATGAGTTAATGGGTTAATTTAGGCCTTATGGTGGTCTGTATTGACCATCATGAGTTAATGGATTAATTTAGGCCTTATGGTGGTCTGTATTGACCATCATGAGTTAATGGGTTAATTTAGGCCTTATGGTGGTCTGTATTGACCACCATGAGTTAATGGGTTAATTTAGGCCTTATGGTGGTCTGTATTGACCATTATGAGTTAATTGGTTAATTTGGGCCTTATGGTGGTCTGTATTGACCATCATGAGTTAATGGGTTAATTAAGGCCTTATGGTGGTCTGTATTGACCACCATGAGTTAATGGGGTAAATATAGTTGCCTGGGGTTAATATTTTTAGTGCGAGTCCTTTCAGGACCTTTACGGTCCCTTGAGGACCCGCGAGGCGGGAAATTTAAAATTGAATTGCAGCAGGGTCACGATCGGTGCCGATCGCGGACCCCCGCTGCAGGGGGTTTATATGGGGACACTTCGGGGGTCCCGATGGGGACCCCCAGCATAGAGGGGTGTTAATTTTAAGTGCCTCGGCTGGGATTGGGTAATAGTGTGCCGCGGCCCCTTTAAGGAGCCGCGGCGGGGAATTTAAAAGTATTAAATGCAGCGGGGGGCCTGATCTATGCAGATCGGGGACCCCCCCTGCAATGGGTTTATGTGGGGACACTTCGGGGGTCCCGATGGGGACCCCCAGCATAGAGGGGGGTTAATTTTAAGTGCCGCGGCCGGGCTTGGGTAATAGTGTGCCGAGGCCCCTTTAAGGAGCCGCGGAGGGGAATTTAAAAGTTTTAAATGCAGCGGGGGACCTGATCTATGCAGATCGGGGACCCCCGCTGCAAGGGGTTAATGTGGGGGTGCTGCAGGGGTCCTGATAGAGACCCCTGCAGCATGGGGATGTGTATAGGGTGCAGGGGGCTGTTCCGAGGCAGCACGTAGAGGCTTTCGGATCCCTTGCGTGGACTTTTTGTCCTTGTAGGGATTCTTACGATATGCGAGACTCATGCATAGATTTAAGGCTATGTAGCTCTCTCGGAGCCTGTTCTCTGCCATTTTCTCGCAGTCATAACGCAAAGCAGGCTGCGAGAGATTCGGTACTCGCAAACAGCAGGAAAACTGCCTTTGCGAGCACCGAGAGAACTACGAGGGAGAATTTAATAGGGCCCTCAATTTCTAGGTTACTATCCTTTTCTAAACAATATACTTACCATTGGAAAATGCCCAGCGTTAAAGCTAATAATAATAATTTCACGAGGAGCCAGAAAATGTGCCCAAATGATTCTTAAAGAGATACAGAAAGTTTCTGGAATGTACTAGACATTTACTTTTATGTATTAAGAAATGCTTATAAACTCTGTTTTACTAGCTAAAATCAAACAAATATTACCTGCAATGGTCTGCCATGTAGTGTAGCGGGGGGTTAATGACAATGGATGTTCGATATGGACCTCTGTGGTGGAGAAAGAGTGCCATGAGTATAAGAGGGCTCATAAGAAATAGTGGGTTTTGATTGGGGAATCCTGAGAGAAAGGAGGCTTATAGTGGTTGTAGTTACTTTATAGTGTTTGATCAGAGGCATCCAAGCTTCTCAAAGGCATTTTCTTATGCTGAAGGTACGATAGGGATTTTAAAATATCGGGCACTTGGAGAGACTACGTAGTAAGATCAGATATCATTACGGGAGCAAATTGATAGCAATTTTTAAATAAGGTATAGGACACGTATTTAAAGCTTAGGATATTAGGGATATTTTCAGCACTTTGCTGGCATTTCTCAGACTTTGGATTTACAACAGTGCTCAACAGTGTTTTTACGAGTGAATTTCACTCTGATTTATTTACAGAAGCCATGGAATAAAGCACTTTCACTTCACTTGTGACACATACTGTAGCATATGTTACATCACATCAATACACTTTTCCTTCTCAGAACTGTGATTTGCCATATCTTCTGCATTCTTGGATATATTTTTTTAAGACATATAATAAGTAAAGGGAGTTTTAAGGTTTATACTTGATCAGTGAATAACAGTAAGTTGTTGATACTTCATACATTTTTTATGAAAATACACTTCTTTGACCTTGCAACAAATCTGTTATCTCTGTATATATAGTTGGTATTGAGCTAATGATATCACAAAGAACGCCAGTGACAACATAGCCAAGTCTGCTTCAAAGATACATGATGGTCCAGCCCCATGGAAAAGATGGTCAGGCCCAGGGAAGAGGAGAAAAGTAGTTCTGTTTGGAAACAAAATAGTGAATTTTTTAAAAATAACTTATTTATTTGGAACTGTTTTTATTTTATTGGGAGAAAATATATTTACCCTGAATTCTCACCAACATAGTATTAAAATCAATGTTTACAATTGGGAGTGATTATATCTGGGTCATGCTTATATTTTCTATTTTAGAGGTGAAGTCAACTTGTGTAACATGAATTTGGGTATGTGTGGTGTGCTGTGTTTTGTTCCACAGACCCATTTTCTGCAGACAGCGAGCGTGTTAGTTAAATATTGTCACACAGTACCAGCTTAATTTCAGATCTATATACAGTTGCAAGCAAAAGTATGTGAACCCTTTGGAATGATATGGATTTCTGCACAAATTGGTCATAAAATGTGATCTGATCTTCTTGTAAGTCACAACAATAGACAATCACACTCTGCTTAAACTAATAACACACAAAGAATTAAATGTTACCATGTTGTTATTGAACACACCATGTAAACATTCACAGTGCAGGTGGAAAAAGTATGTGAACCCCTAGACTAATGACATCTCCAAAAGCTAATTGGAGTGAGGTGTCAGCCAACTGGAGTCCAATCAATGAGATGAGATTGGAGGTGTTGGTTACAGCTGCCCTGTCCTATAAAAAACACACACAACAAGCATTGCCTGATGTAAATGATGCCTCACACAAAAGAGCTCTCAGAAGACCTACGATTAAGAATTGTTGACTTGCATAAAGCTGGAAAGGGTTATAAAATTATCTCTAAAAGCCTTGCTGTTCATCAGTCCACGATAAGACAAATTGTCTATAAATGGAGAAAGTTCAGCACTGCTGCTACTCTCCCTAGGAGTGGCCGTCCTGTAAAGATGACTGCAAGAGCACAGCGCAGACTGCTCAATGAGGTGAAGAAGAATCCTAGAGTGTCAGCTAAAGACTTACAAAAGTCTCTGGCATATGCTAACATCCCTGTTAACACTAAACAAGAATGGTTTTCATTGGAGGATACCACAGAGGAAGCCACTGCTATCCAAGCAAAACATTGCTGCACATTTACAGTTTGCACAAGAGCACCTGGATGTTCCACAGAAGTACTGGCAAAATATTCTGTGGACAGATGAAACACTATGTGTGGAGAAAAAGAGGCACAGCACACCAACATCAAAACCTCATCCCAACTGTGAAGTACGGTGGTGTGGGCATCATGGTTTGGGGCTGCTTTGCTGCGCCAGGGCCTGGACGTATTGCTATCATCGAAGGAAAAATGAATTCCCAAGTTTATGAAGACATTTTGCAGGAGAACTTAAGGCCATCTGTCCACCAGCTGAAGCTCAACAGAAGATGGGTGTTACAACAGGACAACGACCCAAAGCATAGAAGTAAATCAACAACAGAATGGGTTAAACAGAAGAAAATATACCTTCTGAGGTGGCCCAGTCAGACTCCTGACCTCAACCCGATTGAGATGTTGTGGCATGACCTCAAGAAAGCCATTCACACCAGACATCCCAAGAATATTGCTGAACTGAAACAGTTCTGTAAAGAGAAATGGTCAAGAATTACTCCTGACCGTTGTGCACATCTGATCTGCAACTACAGGAAACGTTTGGTTGTAGTTATTGCTGCCAAAGGAGGTTCAACCAGTTATTAAATCCAAGGGTTCACATACTTTTTCCACCTGCACTGTAAATGTTTACATGGTGTGTTGAATAAAAACATGGCAACATTTAATACTTTGTGTGTTATTTGTTTAAGCAGACTGTGATTGTCTATTGTTGTGACTTAGATGAAGATCAGATCACATTTTTTGACCAATTTGTGCAGATTCCATATCATTCCAAAGGGTTCACATACTTTTGCTTGCAACTGTAGAATACACCTCACAGTTTGTTCCTTTCAATTAGGGGTCAAGCTGTCAATATTAGTATGACGGGGTAAAGATAAGAGTCCCTGACCATTTGCACTTTTAATCTTGTTTTGACCACCAATCTGTATATTTCAAAGGATAAAAAAAGCATTTGCTGAGCATCGACTGGCTTTGTCTCTTTAAAGGAGAAAGGGCTTTGCTTTTTTGTCTGTCAGTCACAATGTACGTCAATACCATCAATAGTCTGTCACTTAACTAGTAGTTTGATTGTCAGTGGTTTGGACTTTGCCAACATTAAGATATTTTTTTTGGCTAGTGTTGTAATAATGCTGGGTATTGCAGTTTGCTTGTGCAGTTTCTGGTGGCCTTATTTTTTACTATTATGACATATTGGGGTGTACTTATTAACGGTGTTTCTTTGACTTTATCATAAAATCTGTGCATTTTCTGCACTCTCACATGTAGTGTTTTAGGTTAGCATGCGGTTTTTGGCATTTAGGGCATCTGTGTGTAGAGTCTGGATGACATTTGACTGTGTGTGTTATGTTCCCAATAGTATGTTGACTGTATGTTAATGTAGTCCTGTAAGTATATTATCTGTGTTTATTTTCTCTCCCTAGTCTTTTGACTATCTGTTAATGTTTTGAGTTCCATGTCCTTGTTAATGTTGTCAACGAAGCAGGTAATATATTTTATGTGCAATTTTTTTTTTAGTGTGCAAAGTCCAGAGTATAAGCTTTGCCTTTGGGTTGTTATTGCAGGGACTGTATGCAGTGTCTGCAAATTGGCATATAAGTGTTGTTTTGTTAGGTTATATTCATTTAGCAGTTACTGTAAGATGTAGAGGTTTTATCTTAAAAGGTTGCTTAAACATTTGAGCTCGATTTCTTCAAAGGCAGAGATCGGAATTTGCAGGTCTCCTGGGGAGAATTCATAATTTTCCTTTAATTGGAAGGAAATGGAATGTATTTATTGGATCTTTTAGCATATGTCATTTTTAGTACCCGAGCATATAAATATCATTTAGTAGTATCTTGCCCTTGATTGCTGTTGGAAAGATGTTAGGGTGTGTGCAGTAGATGGTAGTGAGTGGGGAGCTGGCATTTCCCTACCCATTTGATATTTGGTAAATGGACATGTTTCATAGATCCAGTCCTTAATGTACTTCAGTAGTGCTGCTGTGTTGAAGGATTTTTCATTGAGTATGTTGAGACCCTGATAGACTTTTGACAGTTGCAGATTCATCTAGGCTGTTTGGCTTCTCCCTTGCCAAAGAAATGAGGATAAGGCCTTGTGTATTAATTGTGGTATCTTTCTTTTTGATTAAAAGTAGGAGCTATTGTATTATTTATGTTAATTTTGAAAAAGTAGTAATTTTGATCAATGCTAACCTTCCTGATATAGTCAAAGATTTTTTTTCATTTTTTGGAGTCTGTGACAAGTAGAGTGTACTACAAGTAAAAGTGTCCCTAAAATGTTTTTCATGTTCATAGCTTCCCAGCTGCTAATTTTGCTGGTTTGTTACATACTTCTTAAATGTGTATTTTTTTTACTGCATGTGGAACAAGAAAATATTGAATACTTTATTTAGCAGATGTGAATTATTTTTTTCATATCTGCTTTGATCTATTATGATCACTTAAGTTTCACTGAGTTACTGTAATTTCCTTTTGTGTCGTGTTTTAATGTGGGAAAACACATCATTTTCTGATTGAATTACCTTGCACAACTTTATGTCATCAGCAAAAATGGAGACAATACTTTCCAGTCCAAATACTAAGTCATTAATAAATATCTTTTAAAGGAGAGGACCTAATTCTGAACCCAACTTACCACATTAGTCCAATCTGAGGATGTTCCATTTACCACAACCCTTTTCTTCCTGTCTTTTAGCCAGCTCTCAATCCATGAGCATATATTTACTGCAATTCCTGCATCCCTTAGTTCGCACAATAGTCTCCATGTGGCACTGTATCAAAAGCCTTTGCAAAATCCATCCACTGAGTTGCCTTGATCCAAGTTCTTACTAACCTCCTCATAGAAACTAATTAGATTTGTTTGACATGACCTATCCACTACAGAAGTAATGCACACTGATCTATAATTTCCCAGATTTACTCTTGCTCCTTTCCTAAATATAGGTATCACATCTGCTTTTCTCCAGTCATCTGGTAGCAACCCTGTGTTGTGTGAATCTTGAAATATTAGATATAATGGTTTGGCTATTACAGAACCCAGTTCCCTCAGTACCCTTGGAAGTATTCCATCAGGACCTGGGCCTTTATTAACATTTATTTTTCCCAACCTCTTTTGGATTACTTCCTGCGTTAAACAATTATTTGGTGAAGGTAGTGTAGCCCCATTATGTTGCTGTGTTCCAACCACTGGTACCTCCCTTGTACATACTGATGAAATTAAACTATTTGGCTCATCTGCCTTTTCCTGGTCACTTATCAGATGGCCTGTGTCACATTGTAAGCTTCCTTACCGGTCGTCTTCCAATTAATATATTTAAAATATATTTTAGGGTTAGTCTTACACTCCTTTGCAACTAACTTTTCATTTTCTGTTTTAGCCAGTCTAATAGCTCTTTTGCAAGCCTTGCTGTTTCCTTGTACTCACATAAAGCAGTCTTTGTCCCATCCTTTCTGTATAATTGAACTGCCTGTTTTTTACTCTATATCTTGATATTTAAATAATTGTTAAGACACTTGGGATGTGATTTACTCCTTCTACTTTTATTTCCACAGGGTATATTTTGATAAGTATGATATTTAGTAAGGATTTGAACGTTGTCCATTTTTATGTTCAGAATTTTTATCAGTCCTTTGTCCCAGTCTATACTTTGTATTGCTGCCCTTAGACCATTAAAATGTGCCCTTTTATAATTTAGAGTTTTTGTTGGCCCCTTACAGTTTTGTTTTTTTTATTAAATATCAAAGGAGACTGTGTTGTGATCATTGTTTCCCAAAGGTTGCCCTATTTCAATATTTGAATACAATATCAATATTATTTGTGATAATTAAATCCAAGATAGCCTAATTTCTAGTAGGTTCTTGTATAATGATCTCTGAGTGTACTCAAGAACCTGCTCCCCTTAGCTGAACTGCTGGTCTCATTCATCCTGTTTATTTCAGGGTAGTTAAAATACACCATTAATAAAACTTGCCCATGCTTAGCTGCATTTCCAATATACTCGCTTTCAATTATATTTGGGGGATTATAGTATACTCTTACCAATATTATTTTGGAATTTGCTGCTCTGATGTTTGACTCTACCTAAAAGCATTCAACATTATCACTAGTTCCAGCATACATATCTCCTCCGACTATTGGCTTAAATTCAGGCTTAACATACAGACAAATCTCTCCTCCTCTTTTACCATTGCCAGTCATGAGAGTCATCCCACTATTTCTCAATAATGCCTATTAAGTCCCATTTCTCATTTACTGCTAATAATTCTAACTTAATTTTCCTGGCAAGCTTCTGGCATTAGTGAGCATACACCTTATGTTATTATGAGTTTGTAGTTTTGAAGTGCCTGCAACTATACTAGTTATACTATTTAAGTTACTTAGCAATACCTCCCTATTGACTATACCAACCCTCCCCACTTTTCCACCCCCATGACTAGTTAATTCATTCCTTACCCCATCTACACTTTCTACTCTATTACTTATATGTAGTTCCTCCCCCACCTCCTAGTTTAAAAACTCTTCCAGCCATTCTACCATCTTTCTCCTAGCACACAAGCTCCATCATCACTAAGGTACAATCCATCCCTGCTATAGAGATTGTACCCAAGTGAGAAAAAAACAAACCCCTCCTTAGTGCACCACTTTTTTAGCCATGCATTAGCCTCCTTCTGTCTCCATGGGCTAGCACGTGGGCTACCTTGGAGGTCCTTGTCTTAATCTTATTCGCTAGTTCTCTAAAGGCATCCTTTAGGACCCTCCATCTTACACTAACTTTTTAATTGGTACCAATATGTACGAAGATCGTTGGTTCATTTCGAGACCCGCCCAATAATTTATCTACCCTATCCACAACATGCCGAACCTGAGCACAACTGACAAATCACCCTGGCTACCTTCCTAATAATAGAGTCCCCTACCACCAAAACCAGTATGTTGCTCTGCCTATTCTGCCCTCCCATATGTGCTACCATATGATACCATAGTAAAGAAGTGTGTACCTAACGAGTGCTTGCTAAAATAATTAATCAATCTCTATTATTTCTATAGTAGTTTGAAGGTAACATTTGGTTCATTGCTAAAACATTTTATTGAACCATGCTTATTCTTTGCAGTCTAATCTGAGAGGAAGTTATTGGGCTTTAAACTAATGTTAAGAATTAAGCTGTTCAAAGTTACCCTTACTGTTGCCCTAAACTTTTGGATGGAACATTGGTGTTCGATATATTTCTTTCTCAGAGTACTCCGTTGTATTAAACATCCTTATAGAAGTTTCTCATTCTTTTCAGGTGGCTTTTTTTTAATTATAATCTGCTATCAATAAATCAACTTCTCTGATGATGGTATACTTTTGCCATTGAGTACTTAGCTTTAACAGTATTTACCTAATGTTCCACCTTTTGAGTTCAACCTTAGCAATGATTTGATCTTCTCTACCACAGAAATATGTATTATGACGTTTTGTAATATACAAAGATGCATTTCATAAAGTATTAAAAAATTCAATGCATTAAACTAAAGTCAAGAACAAGTAAAGCATCATTCCCACGAAAAATATTAGCTCAAAGTCTGATACACCATTTTTTCACTGTTGAACATACAACAGTAATCTACTGTATGGGGTCTGTTGAATACATGACTGTACACACTTAAAACAATATACATTTTTGAGTTTAATCAATAAACTTTAAATTATATAGCACTGCACATTTTTTTAGTGGTTGCATGCTGCGTTAACAACATTTATGGAAATTATTAAACTTTTTTGTTTCTTTTTCATTTTTTTTGTACAAATAATATGTATACCAAGTTTGACAGGCTATTCAATGGAAATCATACGTCTTGTCCAAGTATTATATACAAACAAAAACTTACCAAAAATTTACTATGAACTTGATTTTATTATGAAACCATAATTGTACTATTGTACAATATGAAGAGAATACATACACTTGTATTAAAGCGCATTGCTATTAAAAAGCATTATTTCCTTTATTTACAAATATTTTACAGTTCAACAAGTCAATATGTTTATTGTTTCTTGTGAATAAAATTACCAAATTTTTGCATGAATCTCCCAAATCTATTTTCATTTGGTTGCATTGTGTTGTAAACTGATGAGTTGTAGCTCAAAGTGCTATTCTGTCTATTATATGCATTTCCCATACTTTTACTTTTAAAGTCAGAAATATGTGCATTACTGTTTTGTACAGGTGCCGATGGCATTGTATGTTCCAGCTTACAGAATGGCTCAAATCGACTATATACCCGTCTTTCACCTAATCGAGAATGATTAATATCCTCCTGAGGTTTTGAATATTCTGGGGTTGGTTGTGTTTGCAAATCCCTGCGAAACAGTTCTTTTTGCTGCATGTCCCTATGTTGCGAGTGTCTTAAATGCATCTCTCTTTGCAACATCGGTGGCATTTCTCCATGTGGCACATCTCTCTGTAACATTTCCCTCTGTGATAACTCCCTCTGTGATAACTCCCTCTGAGATAACTCCCTCTGAGATAACTCCCTCTGAGGTTTCAAGTTTATATCCCTATGTTGAATTGCAGGAGATATTGCCCTTCCATGCTGGGTATTTTGTGCATATGTTTTTGTTTCTTGATATTGAATTTGTTCAGTATTAAAACGTGGAGTGGATGCATCTCCTGTGTTTTCTATAAATTTGTTTTCAACAGTGTTCAGGACAGGAGAAGAACTTAATTTACTGACTTCAGTGGAGGCAGATTTAATTGACTTAGCAGGGCTAAGATCAACATTTTCTTTGCTTTTATGAAGGCTACTTTGTGAAACAGAAAGTGATGTCTTTTCACGTCTTGGTGAGGAGCCATTTTTTGAGTCTGACTTTTTAGGGTTTTCATGGTCATCTTCAGAAATTAGTGTATCAGAACTACTGCACATTCTATAAAAAGCAGGAGTTTTATTTTTAGACAGGTTTTCTTTTTTATCAGGTGCAAGATTAAGGAGAGATTTAAGTTTTTTGGATCCTTTTTTAAGGAAACTTGGAGATCCTTTACTTTCTTTCCTGGGTGTCCCATCCTTACTGCTCTCTTCCTGGTTTATATCATTCAGTGATTCCATAGATACCATGTTATTCACAGAAGGTTGTAAATTGCTGCTTCCATTTTGGTCCACTTTTTCTAAGTTGCTTTCTAATGTCTGGTTACTGTTATAATTTCGAGCATCTTGCTGCACGGAAGTATCAACTTTTTTCTTAACTAATGAATTGTAGATATAATTTGGTGGAATAACACAGTTATTTTGACCTGCTGTTACCTTTCGGCTTTCAAAAAGCGGTAAACTACGTCTTTTTAGGATGTTTTCGTTCTGTGTTTTAACACTATCTAGTTGTCGTGTTGTACGGAGGGTACTGTACAAGTAGCTTGATGGTCCCTTATTGATACTGTAATTTAAACCAGACTGCTGACCTTCTGGAACCTGAAGACTGTGCCTTTTTAATGCATCCTGTTGAGCTGTGTGTCTTGTATTATAACTTGAGTATTCACTGGCATTACTAGTTTCTGGGAATCTAATATTTTGTGACATTGATGCTTTTGGTGTTAGGCTTCCCTGAGAATCTACTATTGTAGAGTTTGAATGTGAAGATCCAGTAGTACAACTGCTGGCTTCCTTTTGTTCTGATAAAGTTGGTTTGTATACCAGTGATGAGCGAAGTCGGGAATGGCTGAGGTTATACAAAGAATTGTCAGCTATATTTTCATTTGCCTCATTACCATCATATCTATCTCCAGTATCTTCAGTTGTATCTGGAGGAATATCACAGTGATCATTCAAGTATGATTCAATTCTCCAGTTTCTGAGAAATGACTTAGTGGTATGTTCCAGTGTTGGCATCCTTTGTTGCACGGAGCGCATATGGCTATCTGTTCCATGAAAGGAACTTCTTACACTTGAATTTCTTTCAGAAATATTTGGCACCCGTCTTTGTGACAACCGATTAGCAAAGCTATGAGTAGAACCATTGTAGTTACTTGAATAGCCGCCTCTTGATGAAGACCCAATACTTCCGACATCTACCTGCCTGTTCCAATTAGGTGCATTGTTAACTCTGTTGTTCATAGCTCTGTTTAGCAACTGATATGGAGTTGCATCTCCTGCAGCGTAGCTATGTCTTTTCCAGTTGTCATGGCGCTCAAATTGCTGAAATTGTTGAACTTTATTTTGAACATTAAATCCTAATTGATTATGAGGTCTGTATGCCATATTTCTCATGCCATATTTATCATCTTCTTGGTTTGCAAATCTGTTTCGTGATTTCAAGTAGCTAGAGTCTAAAGTGTGAATTTGGTCTTTTCTACCAAATAGACTTCTTTGGCTTGAGGCAGATATTAAAGAAGACATTGAATTTTGATATGTACCATTTTCCCATGGTATCTTCTTATGTTTTCCAATCACTGATTCTTCTGGACCAAAATCATTAGGTATGCACGAACGAGCATATAACGTTCTGAACTCTTCATCAAAGGATTCCACTAGTTTTCCTGTAATAACTTGGACCATACTTAGGTGAACCTTTTCATATGACCACATGAAACTAAAAAACATAAGGAATAATTAGATGTAGTAATACAGTATCTATGCATAACAATAAAACTATGAAAGGGTACACTATCATGCATTACCGGGTCTTAGCTCTCACTACAATAATTAGCAAATTCTTCTTTTTAATGTAAAAAGTTGGTATTCTTGAAATAAGAAGCTAGAATATTATTTATATTTTGCAATAATAGACTATGATACTTAGATAAAAATGCTTTTTTTTTTTGTAAACATTAAAGATATCATTATTTTCCCAAAAATCATATTTTAATTTTGAACTATTATTTTCCTCAAGTGAAACATGTTTTTACCATTATATGTTCATTTATTATATCTACTAGAAATAAGTTAGCTAGCACTAAGAATTAAAATTATTAGATGGAAATTGAGTTTCTTACCTATAAGAACCATACATAACCTTTTCACAATCAACAAGAAGGAATTTCTGTTCCATTTTTCCACAGAATTTAGCACCTGACTTTGAAAAATAATCCTGGCCTTTAACTGTTCTCACTCTCATGTTCTGGAATAGAAAAAGATTTAGATGTCAAAATTGTAAATAGCTTACTGTACAATATCACATTCTAAATAAGCAGGATATTTATATACAGCACATTCGAATAGATTTGTTTCATTTATATGAGTTCTGTTTATTACTTTCTTTTCAAATGACTAACAAATTGAAAAAACACTGACTACTGAAGTATTTTTCCTAAGCACTTTCCTTTGGAGATTTGTAACACTTTAACTCATATTTACATTTTTTACATGTTTACGGTAATGAAGAGTTACCTCAAACTTAAAAGCTACTAATGATTATCTAGCAGTTTATCTCTCAACTCTTCTTGTCTCCTCCATCCAACGGCATACAATCAAACTTAAAAAATAAAATTCTACCTCCTTCAAAAGCCAAATTAATCTACATTCAGTTGTTTATAATCTAAAAGAATACTGACCAGCTAGAAAGCTTAAATGGCACTGCCTCCCAATTCTAGTGCAGCTGACATATGCAGTCAGCACATTGAAAACATCAATGGAATAAAGGGAGTGGACAGAAAGCCATGCAGGGTCATAGGAAAAACAGAGAAACAAGAAACAGAAGACATAAATTTATTGGAGAACTGCTAACATATCATTGTAATACTGGTTCTAATAGTGTAAAACCAAGGATTTGATTTTATGTACAGTCGTTTTAAAAGAAAGTATAAGCAAAATATATGTGACTCATATTAATAGTTATAAATATTCTTATTATGTTTAATTTCTAAAACACTAATGCACATGTTGTTGTTGTTTCATTCAGACAAACAATTACTGTGAGGGCCTTAGATATTGTCCCAGCTTAAGTCATTGCCCCTCTTAAGTGAACATATTTACTTTGCATATTAAAGTGTATGCTACCAAAAGAATTGTCTTTGTTTCCCTGATGTTTTAGCTTCCTGTTGGAGTAAAATAAAAAATATCCATACCCTCTAAGTATAAGTATATATATATATATATATATATATATATATATATATATATATAGCATCTATTACCTTTTTATCATTTCTTAGTATTTTTGCTAACATACAGTATGTAGCACTTACTATTTTACCCTGAAATAGATAATTATGATTACCTCTAGCCCAGCATTTTTAAAAGTAGACAATGATCTTTCTTAAGTCAAAATAATATGTCCTACATGCTCAAGGGTATTACACTTCAAGGCTGAAAACTATTTGTTTCTTGTGCAGTATTTGTAGGAAAAAAGGTGATCTGTGCAATGATTTAAGGTAGCATACATGCGTGATACATGCTTGGTACGTGCTTGATTCTTGATTGGCTTACAGGTGTAATTAATATTCCATTGGTCTAGAGGAGGGAGGTGTTGTGATGATCATTACTGTTTGTATAACAATATACAAGTAAATGTTTTCTGTATATTCGTTGACAACAACAGATATTGCATATGATGTCTGTGTGTTCTCCCAAGCTTGAATAAAGAAATAATAAAGAATCCAAAAATAACAAAGAAGTATGTTTTTTTTGTGTTCTACCTGGTTTTTGAGGGTAAGAGAAAGTAAGTGGATATGTTTTTCTACAAAATTCTTAATGAGTATGTGACCATCAAAAACTATGTTTTATAAGAACATAATTTTAATACTATATAAATACAGTTTTCAATACTTGAATATATACAATAGTTTTTTTTTTTATGTTAGGTTGTTTTCATCAATCTGAAGTTAAATAAGTGCTGAATAACGATACAAGTCTTGTTTATAAAAATATAATCTAATTTCACTAGGATTTTATTTCTGCTATCAATGCAAATATAGGTACATATATAATCACACACAAAAAAACTGTAGGCACTTAACAACAACGCAATAAAAAGGGGGATTCACTTAGGTTACATAAACCCACCATCATGACTCAACTTGAAATGTAAAATAACTCCATCTCCAGGGTTTACCAAATCAGGGTAACAAGGGCGAAATAAATGTGGTCAAAGCACCCCACACCTGGGTCAGGGGTGGAAAAAAAAAGATCAGGTTCTGCCTCTGGCCTATGAGAGGGGCCCCAGTAAAGCCCCTGCTGAATGGGTGGTCAGTGTCCCTGAAGTGCTGAGCTTCAGAGGCACCAGTCTGTCTCCTTCTCTGGTATCACTCTCCAGTGACATACCTCGGGCTTTGTTAGAGCCTCAGGCTGAGTCACTACCGGAGGGGGGGAATGTAGGCCTGACCCCCATTCAGGACCCTATAGATTTGTCAGTCAGGGGGGATATGGCACCAGGGGAAGTGGATACAGGAGGTATATTCAGATGCCTCCTCTGCTCAGATCAACTGGTCCAAATGCACAGGGCTTATAGAGGGTTGGACTCTTTGCCTCCCACATTCCGTAACATCTTGTGGGAGACAGATGTCATGAAATATCTGGGGGTCTACCTGTCCGAGTGCGGACGCTTCCGTCCCAGACAACTGGAGAGAGCTAGAGGACAGTGTCCTCTCTCGTCTAGGATGATGGAGGGGTCTAGCAAAAATGCTTTCCCTTAGGGGGCGGACTCTAGTGATAAATCCGCTGGCGGCTTCTCAGATCTGGCACTGGCTGATCTGTCTGAGTCTGACCCCCGAGTTTGTCAGCAACATCCAGAGGAGTTTGTCAGATTTCCTCCGGATTGGAAAGCATTGGGTCTCTGCCTTTGGTGGAGGGTGGTCAGGGAGTGGTATGTGTGCGCTCCCAGTTGTCCACCTTCCGCCTTCAGTACCTGCAAAGATACCTATATGCAGATCCCTCTCTGCAGTGTTGCGCACTGGCGTCCAGCTTTTAATCGCCAGTTGCGCAACCTGAGGTATGACCGGCAATTATTTCTTATCAGGGCCGAGGGGTTTGGGATAGACTTCTCGGCGTTGCCGGCATACTACCAGGAAACACTCAAGGCCTGGAGCATGGTCTCCGTGGCCA